>JAJHZJ010000974.1:0-180864 GCA_023548195.1 Bettongia penicillata ogilbyi
TACAGTCTAAAGTTTTCTTAAACATTTATTTATGGTATCTGCATCAAACGTTTGAAACTTAGAGGACTTACAGTCTCCAGGGAAATGAGGGGTGTTGTTTCTGGGGAACTTGTCTCCAAATGCTATGTAACTTAAAGGTTAATGAAAGAAGATATGTCCCTGTCCAATTTGGTCTAACCTGATCTGGAACCAAGTCTGGGTTAAAGCAGAAAATATTTGTACTGGGTATTCATTGCAAGTTTCTTATC
This sequence comes from Bettongia penicillata ogilbyi, assembly GCA_023548195.1. Classification (NCBI taxonomy): domain Eukaryota; kingdom Metazoa; phylum Chordata; class Mammalia; order Diprotodontia; family Potoroidae; genus Bettongia; species Bettongia penicillata. The sequence goes on from JAJHZJ010000974.1 coordinate 249, forward strand.
CTGCCTAGTTTTATCACTTTTTCCATAAATGCCATTATCTCTGAAACCAAAAGTAGCATTTTTGCAGAGTTCTCTGTGCCCTTTTGAATATTCCACCATCTTGTCCCCAAAAATGTATTTTCTTAAAATCATCAAATATTAGAGATCAAAGGATCATTTTGTGTAATCTGCTCAATATAGTAAAGGTGGCATCAGTTCTAGAAAAGTATAGTGAATAATGTCCCTAACATTATAACTTTTAATTGTAGAACTATTCAGGAGTAAACTGAGCATTTCCATGTTTCTCAAGCACTTCCAATGAACTTTAAGCTAAATCATTTTCATTTTTCCGTGGAGGATCATGAATAAGTGGTTTATTAACAAGTACTCCCTTTACATAGTGGAAATTTATTTTGTATGTTAAGCAAGAATTTTTATGATGATTTTCATGGTGTTTTAAATCTCTGTACCATAGTATAAACCTTATGTGAATTAAGACACCATATTTTCTAAGATCTAACATCTGCCCCTGATTATAGATTTGCTTTCATTACACAAGGCATTATTTTAATATATTAAAAATGTAAAAATTTCTCCTTCCCAATGATTTCTTGAATCCAATTATAGGATCTTGTGCCCTCTCTTACATGTGGCTACTCCAGAAAATTACCTGGGGTTCATAACATGGCTCCTGAGATACTATAAACATGTGATTTTTTTGACAGGAAGTAATTGACAATTAATTGGTTTCAACCAAGGGGCACAAATATTTCAAAGAAAGACATTTTAAAATTTGAATATTAAAAATACCAAAAAACATTTATTGCCCCTAGTAGAAGTGAACACAATATTCTTTCATGTCATGAAGATCTACCTATACACCTCAAAAGTGAAAAAAAAAGTTGCAGGACAAGTATAGAAAGGGAAAAATTGGAATAGGTAGCAACAGCATAGTATAGTGACAATAGCCCTAGTATTAGAGGAAAATTCTAGATTTCTCTCACTACTTATAATAATTTAGGTGAAATGATTAACCATTATGGTCCTCAGTTTCTTTATGTATTGGAGGAAAGCGCTGCTTCCTCCAATTTTACATTGTAAATTACATCACCTCTAACTTCCCTTCTCACTTGAAAGCTATAAATTCATTGATTTTCCTCCCTAGTCAACAAAATATGCATACACACACACGCACACACACACACAGTTTCATCAATATGGGGTATACAGGTACCAGCCATAATGGTAGCGTGTAACTATTCATAGTGCTGTCCTTTTCATATTTTGGGCTGAGCATAATAGAATCATTACTCATTCTGTATTTAACTGACCACATGTTATGTTCATACTTTCAGGTTACAGGGACAAGTACAAGCAGATAACATCTCTCTTTCACATTGATCCAGACCTTCTTTGAAGGAGAAGGTGATAATCAATTTTTAAACATCTATTACGTTTCAGGTACTATACAAAGGATTATAGAAATATTTCTGGATTGATTCTTACAACAATCCTGTGAGACAGATGCTTTAATTCTCATCATACAGTTCAGGAAACTGAGGCAGACATCTGTGACATGACAAGCTAGCAATTTGGGGTCACAAAGCATGAATTCTATTGACCATGGGAACTTACACTGTTGCTCCATAGCTTCGCTATAGCATGTTTTATTTCTCATTCCTCAAGGTATAAAAAGGAATTGAGCAGATGAGTTCCAGTGGTACAAAATGCAGAAGAAAAATTATCCACAGGGAAGATAATTGGGGGCCAAGTACATATGAAAAGACAAGCAACAAAAAATATAATGACCAGAATTATGTGGAAGGTACATGTGGACAAAGCTTTAAGCTTCCCTTCTGCTCTGTGATTTCTTAGTGAATAAAGGATAAAAAATAGGAGGACATTAGAATTGACTGTGTAGTGCAGAGGTTTACAGATGGCTACATAGTGATCATAGGCCATGAAGATAAGGACAAAGACTTCCATGCATTCAAAGATGCATTCCAAATAGTTGAGTGATGCACCCGTCAGAGGAGATAGTGTGCTTTATTAGAGAGGTTGTTTTTAATCATTTTGGCAGCTGTAGTACTAGAGAAACAGGAGTCTGCAAAAGACAAGTAGGTAAGAAAGAAATACTTTGGGGCCCCAAGTCTGAGACTGGACTTGATGGTCCAAATGATGAGCAGGTTTCCTAACACAGTTGCAGTGTAGAAAACCAAGAAGATGGCAAATACTATCTTGGGTTTCACTGAGACTTGTGTCTGTCCAAGGAGAATTAATTCAGTCACACTGTTTTTTCTTTCTATGTATTCAATGAAAATGGGAAGAAAACATGTGAGAACTAATCATTGCCAACATAGAAGAAAGTAGTTTTAAGAAAACAGACAGAAGGACCCTGTGTCTTACTGAATCCTTGTCTCTGCTCAGGTATTTCAATGTTACTTGTACCCTTAAAAATCTTATATGGAATATTGCAGAGAACATACACTTCTATGGTGATCCACACTTCACATTTCTTGAGTTTGTTTAAGAAGGAATAAGTCTCTGTGTCTGTATGACTTCTTAACCTATTGCAGTTAATATTTGTTGAAAATGGACATTCTTTTCACTAATTGCTTACTGTTTTTCTAGAGTCTATCTTATTTTTTGCTATTATGATATTTCACAATTTTAATTGATAAGAAATTTCCCCTTCCATCAAACTTAATTATATATCTTCATAACGTATAACTATTGCTTCTACTTCTAATCTCTGAAATAATTTAGGAAGGAAAGTCTCTCAATATGACAACTCTTCAAATACTTCAACATACTCACATTCCTCCATTTTTACTTCTTTTGTTTTAATTAAAAGTATTTCCAGTCATTTAAAGCATTGAATGGCATATAATATTCACTATACTCACCTTCCTCATTTTCAATCTGTGGTGTTCTTACTGCTTGTAAATATCCTTTCTAAATTCTATCACATTGAACTGGGCATAATATTCATGTTGTGGTCTGATAAGGTAAAAGCACAGTGAGCACATCTCCTGTAATTCAGCAAAAATTTCAAAATACATAGGTATATATGTGTATATGTGCGTATGTATACATATGCATGTATGTATATATGCATGTAGGAAGTGCGATGTACATATATACACACCATTGCATAAGCATATACATATGTGTATGTACTCATATGTGTATTATGTATGTATAAAAGACGTCTATTCACACATGAATTAATTTGTAATATATCATCACTCTGTACTGTTTATCTATCATTGAAGTGACCATTTCAAAAAAGGAAATAAGATTAGTCACATATGCATTATTCTTACCAAATTAATTGGTTCCATTTGATTAATGCTTTGAGAATGATCACAAATCATCCATTAACAATACATTTTACATGTTCTCTCCAACAATTCAAGTCTAAATCATTTACTACATTTCAAGAAGCTACTGCCATTCCCTTGTGAGAAAATCATTGCTTAGTCCACCCCAAAAGCAAGAGAAAAACATTAATAGCTTCTGTTCATAAGGAGTTTCCTTTTTGCTAAGAGACGGAAGAAAACTTCATAAATCTAGATCTAGAATTCACCATACAAATTTCTGCTTCAAATTCCTCATTTTATACGTGAGGAAACTGAGTAGAAAGAAATTTTAAGTGATTTTCCCAAGCAACTATAGGGAATAAGTGAAAAAAATAAACAACAAGATACAAATTTGTTACCTCTGATTCTAAATTCAGCCCTCTTACCAATTCACTATAGGGTCTTCTAAATATAATTGTTAGTAAGTTAATTGAAACTGGGGATAGAGTGAAAGGACACAGATATTAATCATAGCTATGAATGTGAATGGGATGAATTCTCCCATTAAATGGAGACAGACAGCAGAACGTATTAAAATCCATAATCCAACAATATGTTGTTTACAAGAAATGCATTTGAAAAGGGGAGATACATACAGGGCAGAGACAAAATAGTGGAGCAGAATATATTGTGCTTCAGCTGATGTAAAAAAGCAGGGATGGCAATTCTGATCTCAAACAAAACAAAAAAAAAAACAGAAGTAGATATAACGAAAAGAGATAAGGAAGGAAACTATGTCCTGTTAAAAGGCACCATAGAGAACGAAGAAATTTCATTACTAAACATATATGTTCTAAGTAATATAGCATCTAATTCTTAGAGGAGAAGTTAAGGGAGTTAGAGAAAGAAATAGACAGCAAAACTATATTAGTTGAAGACCTCAATCTTCCCCTCTCTGAACTTGATAAATCTAACCTCAAAACAGAAAAGAAAAAAGTTAAGGAGGTGAATAAAACTCTGGACAAAGTGGATATGATAGATATCTGGAGAAATTTTAATGAGGATAGAAAGGAATATACCTTTTACGCAGCGGTATATGAGATACATACAAAAATTGGCCGTGTCTTAGGCCAGAAAAAACTCACACTCCAGTGCAGGAAGGCAGAGGTAGCCAACGCATCCTTCAGATAATAATAAGGTCATGGAAACATAAACCAAAAACGAATTGGAAACTGAACAATCTAATCCTAAAGAATGATTCATTTAAACAACAAATTATAGAAACAATTAACAACTTCATTCAAGAGAACGATAGTAATGAGACAACCTACCAAATTTTATTGGATGCTGCAAAAGCAGTTCGTAGGGGAAGCTTTAAATCTTTGAGTGCCTACATCAATAAAATAGAGAAAGAGGAGAACAATGAATTGGGCATGCAGCTGAAAAAGCTCGAAAAAGACCAAATTGAAAGTCGCAAAGTAAATACTCAGTTAGAAATACTGAAAACCAAAGGAGATATTAATAAAATTGAAATTAAGAAAACTACTGAATTAATAAATACTACTAAGGTGTTTTTATGAATAAACTAATACAATTGAAAAACATTTCGTCAATTTTATTAAAAAAAAAAAAAGAAAGAAGCAAACCAAATTACCAATATCAAAAATGAAAAGGGTGAAGTCACCTGCAATGAGGAGGACATTAAAACAATAATAAGAAATTACTTTGCCCAACTGTGTGCCAATAAATTCGACACCTTAAATGAGAGGGATGATTATTTTAAAAGATATAAATTGCCCAGACTAACGGAAGAGGAAGTTGAATACTGAAATAACCCCATCTCAGAAAAAGAAATTAAACAATCCATCAATGAACTCCCTTGGAAAAAATCTCCGGGGCCAGATAGATTCACAAGTAAATTCTATCACATATTTAAAGAATGGTTAATCCCAAACTATATAGACTATTTATGTTTTCCCAAAGTTCCCTGGAACTAGCTCATTAAGTGTGGGGGAGGGGTTTTCTGGACACCAGAGGCTCCTCTTCCAAGCCAATGCATAGGCAAGTACTGCTGTCTGTGCTGGTGTCTTCCCTATTCTACTGGAGTGTTGAGTGAGGCACGTCTGCGTTCCTGGTGCTGGCATTTGTTGACTTGACCCCCACTGGGGTTCAGGATCTTATCCCAGTTTGTAGAGGTGGGGCTGTGTGGTACAGCTCTGATCCTGAACTAGTGGCCTCCAGCCACAGAAAAATGAACCCTCCTTAGCGATCTTTCTAGCCTCCTGTGCTGAGATTCGGTTTACCCCTTCTGCTGCTCCTACTGCTACAGGCTTTTTTACGGAGAGATATTTTCTGGGCTCCTCAAAGTCACCAAGATAAGAGAGATAGCAATTAGAGATCACTCCACCATCATCGCTCCTGGACAACAACACTAACACAATTCACAGGGCCAGACAGATCCACAAGTGAATTCTATCAAGCATTTGAAGAGCAGTTCATTGCAATACTATACAGACTATTTGGGAAAATTGAGAAGGAATGAGTCATGCCAGATTATTTTTATGATGCAAATATGGTTTTGATACCTAAGCCAGGAAGAGCCAACACAGAGAAAGAAAATTACAGAACAATTTCTCTAATGAATATACATGCAAAAATTTTATGTGATTTTAGCAAAAAGAATATCACAATTTATCATGAGAATAATACATTGTGATCAGGTTGGATTTAGACCAAGAATGCAGGGCTAGTTCAATATTAGGAAAAATATTAACATTATGATCATTTTAACAATAAAACTAAGAGAAATGATATGATTATCTCAATAGATGCAGAAAAAGCTTTTGAGAAAATACAACACCCATTCCTGTTGAAACCCTGGAGAACAAAGGAATAAGTGGAACTTTCCACAAAATAATAAGCATAATAATAATAATAAAATTTAAGCAAACATTATATGCAATGGGGATAAACTAGATTCATTTCCAATAGGATCAAGGTGAAACCAGTATGTTCATTTTCACCACTATTATTCAATATGGTTCCACAAATGTTAGCTGTAACAATAAGAGAGAAAAAGGAAATTGAAGAAATTAGAATAGTCAAAGAAGAAACAAAATTGTCACTCCTTGTAGATGATATGATGATATACTTAGAGAATCCCAGAGAATCAAGTAAAAAAAAGAAAACTACTTGAAATAACGAACAACTGGCAAAGTTGGAGGTTACAAAGTAAACCCACACAAATCTTCTACATTTCTACATATTATCAAAGTCAGCAGCAAGAGATAGAAAGAGAAACGTCATTTAAACCTAAGGTAGACACTATAAAGTATTTGGGAGCCTACCTAACAAAACAAACCCAGGAACCACATGAACACAATTACAAAACACATTTTCGACACATAAAGTCCGATCTAAGTAAGTGGAAAAACATCAGCTCTTCGTGGGTAGGCCGAGTGAATACAATAAAAATGACAATTCTACCTAAATTGATTTACTTACCTAGTACCATATCAATCAAACTATCACATTATTATTTTGCAGAGCTAGAAAAAACAGCAAAGTTCATCTGGAAGAACAAAAGGTCCAGAATATCAAGGGAACTATTAAAAAGAAATACTAGGTAAGGTGGCCTAGCTCTCCCTGATCTAATTGTATAATAAAGCAACAATGATCCAAACAGCTGGTACTGGCTAGGAAACGAAAGGATAGACAAGTGGAACATGCTAGGTACCCAAGACACAGAAGCCAATGAATATTTGATAAACTTAAGGGACCCAGCTTCTGGGATAAGAACTCACCATTTAACAAAAATTGCTGGGAAAACTGATAGCAGTAGCAGAAACTAGGCATAGACCAATGCCTGACAACATACACAAGAATAAAGTCCAAATGGGAACATGATTTGGTATGACGATTGACAGTATAAAAAATTAGTCCAGCAAGGAATAGTGTATTTATCAGATTTATGGAGAAGGGAAGAATTTTTGACTAAACAGGAGATCAAAAGCATTATGAAGTACAAAATGGATAATACTGATTACATTAAACTGAAAAGTTTTTGAACAATCAAACCCAATGCAACCAAGATTAGAATGGAAGCAAAAAATTGGGAAAGAAATTTTGCAGCCATTGTCTGTGATAAAGGCCTCATTTCTAAAATATATAGAGAACTGAGTCATATGTACAAGAAGACAAGTCACTCCCCAATTGAGAAATGGTCAAAGGATATGAACAGGCAGTTTTCAGAGGAAGAAATTAAAGATATCTCTAGTCATATGAAAAAATGTTCCAAATCGTTATTGTTAGAGACACACAAATCAAAATAACTCTGGCATACCACATCACACCTATCAGATTGACTAACATGACAAAACAGGAAAATGATGAATGTTGGAGAAGATGTGGGGAACACTAATTCATTGTTGGTGGAGCTATGAGTTGATTCAACCATTCTGGAGAGCAATTTGGAACTATGCCCAAAGGGCTACAAAAATGTGCATACTCTTTGGCCCAGTAATACCGCTTCTAGGTCTGTATGTCAAAGACATCAAAAAAACGGGAAAGGGTCCTAGATCTACAAATATATTTATAGCAGCACTTTTTGTGGTGGCCAAAAACTGGAAATCAAGTGGATGCCCATCAACTGGGGAATGGCTGAATGAATTGTGGTATATGACTGTAATGGAATAGTATTGTTCTACAAGAAATGATGAACAAGATGACTGCAAAGAGGCCTGCAAAGACTTTTATGAGCTCATGCTGAGTGAAAGGAGCAGAACCTGAAGAACCTTATGCACAGCAACAGCAACAGTGTGGGAGGATTTTTTTTCTGGTAGAAACTTAGAACTTCATTGCAATGCAAGGACTTAAAAAATTTAAAGTGGTCTCTTATGACAAAATTACTTCCCCATGCAGACAAAGAACTGTGGAATTCGATAGCAGCACGTAGCTGATCATTTTATGCTTGTTTTGTGATTTCTCCCATTCGATTTAATTCTTCTATGCAACATACTAAGGTGACAATATAATGGGAATATATGTGTTGAACTTATATAAAACTGAGTGCCATCTCAGGAAGGGAGGGGAGAGGGACGAGAGATGGTGGATGGTGGGGAAGAGATTGTAGAACACTGAAAACAAAGAAAAAAATAAAAGAATCCTTTTAAAATTATCTTCTCCCATCCTTCCCTTGTCCCTTCCTTCCCTTTTCCTCTTTTCTCCTTCTCTCTCTCCTTTTCTTCCTCCCACCTAGTTTTCTTCTCCTTTCCTTCTGTCCTCCCTTTCTTCTCCTTTCCTATTTTCCCTCCCTTCCTTCCTTCCTTCCTTCCTTCCTTCCTTCTTTCCTTCTTTTCTTCGATTTTATGTAAGTTTCAAACCATAAAATGTTAAAAAATTTAAGAAAATACACAATTCCTGTTACATAAAGAGGTCAGGGAAATTTATAGAGAAAAGGAAAAAATCTTTGGTGGCCACCATTAAAATACAGGATGAGGGTGAATTGAAAGTGATTCAGACAGCACATTTTTTAGATATATTATAAATCTCCTGTATCACAAATATTCTATAGTTTCTTTAAAAGTGATTCAAGGAGAAAGAGAAACTTAGCCTAGAAGGACATTGAATGATGTGTAAGGAAAAATTTCTAAGATATCTATAGTCACATATCTGTACAAAGGAGCAGCAGGCTATGGTTTTCAAAAAATATATGACTGAGGCAATGTGCAAAATTCCATGCTACTAAAGCCTTGCACTGCAGGACTGTCGTTACTCTAATTAGATTAACATTCCAATAACAGACTGAAGTCATGCCTTCTCTTACACTGCATTGGAGCAATAGCTTCCCCCTACTTGCATCATTCTGACTTTACTACTTTACCATACCTTACTATCAGAAGAAAAGTGGTCCATTTACATTACTTTACTTGTGTCCTTCCTTCCTAAAGGTTTCCTAAATGATGCAGATTATATTTCACTCAGGCCAACCTAGAATTTACTGGAATAGAACCACTTAACCTTACGTTGTGTTGTGGGAGAATCACAAACCCCAACCTTGCCAAAATTAAAAGAAATAATAACATCATTAATATCAATAATAACAATAATTATAGAAATAATGATAAGGAAGAAGAAAAAGAAAGAGGAGAAGGATGAGAAGAAGGAAGAGAATTACTGAACAGAGTGGTTGTAAACAGGATGATTGGTTGCAATGGCAACCTATTTTTCTTCACACCGTGTCTTTGTCTGAGTCATTTCCTTCTTTTCTTCATTTCTTATTTCTCTAGGGACAGCTAGGTGGCTCAGGGGATGGAGCAGCAGCTTTTGAGTCGGGAAGACCTGAGTTCAAATCTTGCCTCAGACATTTCACATTTATTAGCTGTGACCCTGGGTAACTCACTTGACTTCAGTTACCTTGCCATGAGGAAAAGAGGAGTTAATGTGTTATCCTTTGCATCTTGGGTCATTTTCTGCCATTCTAATGAATATCTGGTCACTGGATTCAGATGACTCTGGAGGAGCAGTGAGGCTGGTGACCTGCACAGCCCTCCCTCACTCAAAACAAAGTCAAGTGCAAGTCATGCCATCATTTCTCTGATGGCATGGTCTTCTTTGGCAACGAAGGATGTACACAAACTTCAATGATCAGAATATGAAGCTTTTAAAAATAAATCGTTAGTTGTGATATTTTCTTAATTGTAATATTTCTTGATCTTCATTTTAAACATGTGAACTAAGATTTCCTCTTTCTCCAAGGAAAATAAAATAAGTTAGTAATTAGTTTTGCATTTCCCTAGATCACAAGTCTTGCTGCTATTAGTCACTTTCCTATGCAAAAGAGAAAAAGAGACAGATAGTTGGAGACAGAGGCAGAGGCAGAGAAATGAGTCTTTTTAAGAATTTGCATCTATTTTCAGAATCATGATATTAATTGCATAAAATAAAACGCTGAAAATTAGAAAGAAAACCAATTATATTGAATTACAATTATCACAATATTGAAAGAATATTTACAAATACCAGGTTAATAAAACCTGTCTCAGAGAAAAGGGTTATCCAGGTAATACTGTCTCCAACGATGGCAGTCATAAAATATTTCAGTTCGTTTGGCAAACGTCATATTGTCCACAGAACTGAGAACAATCCCTTCAGAAAATTCATGTTTATACAGAGGGTTTCCCTCTCCCTGACTCTGTGTTGATTCGGGGACAAACTAATGGGGGACTCTTGATGGCTTAATTGAATTGTTTGTGATAAACGTCTTGCTTTCAGCCAATAGAAAACTATCGTACTACCAGAAAAAAATATATATTTTTTTCCAGGCTCGGAATAGGGACAGTTTAAGAGATTCCTACTTTGCTGGTAAAAAAAAAAAATCGGGGAATTCTTACCTTCTAGTTCTCAGAATATTATAAGATCAAAGGAATAATTTGGGTTGTTCCAAAGCTCCATCATAAGCTCTCCTCTCTGCTAAAAAAAAAAGTGACCTTTAAGGCTCTTTAAACTGTCTTTATATTAAAAGTATGAGATTATGATCCCAGAAGACTACATCTGAGTCTCCAGGGAAAAGAAAAAAACAGAACTCCTTTATGGGAGGATTGATATCAGAAGTCATCTGATGATAGTCAGGACACAAGCAAATATCTCTGGACAATTAGTGTGACTCTGTCATGGCACAAGGCTATAGCTCATTTGGGAAGTAGGAGATGGAGCATTTTGTTCATTTTCCCTGCCTTGGTCGTGTGGCCATCAAGAGGAGCAGATGCTACCAGACTGCAGGGACAGAATCACAAGTGGCCACCCAGGTCCCTCCACCCACAGGCGCCAAAGGTCAGTGAGAGAGCCCTTTTGGCTGACTGAGAGGGGAACTGGGTGTCTCCATAACTCAGGCCCCCTCGGGAGGCAGCAGCAGAGGCAGCAGGTGACAAGGGATCACAAAGGAGGCAGGAGCTCGGATATATTATTGAATATCTCCGCATAAACGCACTGAGGGAACTGAGCCCTGTCAGGCGGCCCTGCCTTCACCCGAGCAGCTGAACTTAACCTCACACTGAATAGCAGCCCCACCCCCACTGAAAGCCCTGAGATTGGGAAGCAGCATTTGAATCTCAGACCCCAGGCACTAGCTGGGTGGATCTGGAGGCGAGGTGGCTATGAAAAGGAATCTCAGAAGTCAAGTCACTGGCTGGGAAAATGCCCAGAAAAGAGAAAAAAAATAACACCATAGAAGGCTACTTTCTTGGTGAACAGATATCTCCTCCCATCCTTTAGGATGAGGTAGAACAATGGTTAACATCAGAGAAAGACATAGAAGTCAAGGCTTCTGTATTCCAAATATCCAAAATAAATATTCAATGCACTCAGGCCATGGAAGAGCTGAAAAAGAATTTTGAAAATCAAGTGAGAGGGGAGGAGGAAAAACTGGGAAGAGAAATGAGAGAGATGCAAGAAAAGCATGAAAAGCAGGTCAACACTTTGCTAAAGGAGACTCAAAAAATGCTGAAGAAAATAACACCTTGAAAAATAGGCTCACTCAATTGGCAAAAGAGTTTCAAAAAGCCAATGAGGAGAAGAATGCTTTCAAAAGCAGAATAAGTCAAATGGAAAAGAAGGTTCAAAAGCTCACTGAGGAAAAGAGTTCTTTCAAAATTAGAATGAAAAACATGGAGGCTAATGACTTTACGAGAAACCAAGAAATCACCAAACAAAACCAAAAGAACGAAAAAATGGAAGAGAATGTGAAATATCTCATGGGAAAAACAACTGACCTGGAAAATAGATCCAGGAGAGACAATTTAAAAATTATGGGACTACCTGAAATTCATGATCAAAAAAAGAGCCTAGACATCATCTTCCATGAAATTATCAAGGAAAACTGCCCTGACATTCTAGAACCAGAGGGCAAAATAAGTATTGAAAGAATCCATCGATCACCACCTGAAAGAGATCCAAAAAGAGAAACTCCTAGGAACATTGTGGCCAAATTCCAGAACTCCCAGCTCAAGGAAAAAAATCTTGCAAGCAGCTAGAAAGAAACAATTCCAGTACTGTGGAAATACAATCAGGATAACTCAAGATCCAGCAGCTTCTACATTAAGGGATCAAAGGGCGTGAAATAGGATATTCCAGAAGGCAAAGGAACTAGGGCTCAAACCAAGAATCACCTACCCAGGTAAACTGAGTATAATACTTCAAGGGAAAATATGGTCTTTCAATAAAACAGAGGACTTTCAATCATTCTTAATGAAAAGACCAGAGCTGAAAAGAAAATTTGACTTTCAAACACAAGAATAAGAAGAAGCATGAAAAAGGAAACAGCAAAGAGAAGTATTAAGGGACTTACCAGAAGTGAACTGTTTATATTCATACAGGGAAAGACAATATTTCTAACTATTAAAACTTTTCAGTATCTGGGTAGTTGGTTGGACCACACACACACATGTACACGCATGCACACACATACACACATGCACACACATACAGAGACAGAGAGCACAGATTGAACTGAATAGGATGGGACTATACCTTAAAAGAAATTAAGGTAAATGGTGAGAGAGAAATGTAGTGGGAAGAAAGAGGGGGAAATGGAAGGGGGTAACTATATGTCAATTAAGAGACAAGTAGGAGATTTTTTATAATGGAAGGAAAAAGAGGAGAGCTGAGGAAAAAAAAAACAAACAAAAAAAACCAAGAAGTTTACCCTCATCACATTTGACTAAACGAAGGAGTGAAATGCACACTCATTTTGGTATGAAAACCTATCTTACAGTATAAGAAAGTGGGGGAGAAGGAGATATTGCAAGGGGGGATGATGGAAGGGAGGGCAAAGTGAGGAGGGAGCAATTTGAAGTCAACACTTGGGGAGGGACAGGTTCAAAAGACAGAAGAGAAACAATGAGGGGCAGGTTAGGAAGGATGGTAATTCAGTTAATCTCACACAACACGACTATCAGGGAGGTCATTTGCAAAACTACACAGATATGGCCTATATTGAATTTCCTGCCTTCCCAAAAGGAATGGGTGGGTAGGGAGGGATGGGGAGAATTTGGAACTCAAAGTTTTAGGAACAACTGTTTAGTGTTGTTGTTGCAACTAGGAAAGAAGACATACAGTTAATGAGGAATAGAAAGTCATCTGGCCCTACAGGAGAAAAGAGAAGATGGAAACAAGAGAAGGGAGGGATGACAGAAGAGAGGGCAGATTGGAGATAGGGAAAATTAGATTGCTTGGGGTAGTGGGGAGGGGGAGGGGATAAAAGGGGAGAAAATTTGGAACCCATAAATTTGTGAAAATGAATGTAAAAAGTTTAATAAATAAATAAATATATTAAAATAAAAAAAAAAGAATAACACAAGATCTAGCAGCTTCTACATTAAGGGACAGAAGGGCATGGAATAGGACATTCCAGATGTCAAAGGAACTAGGACTAAAACCAAGAATCACCTACCCAGTAAAACTGAATATAATGCTTCAGGGGAAAAAAAAATTGTCTTTCAATGAAATCGAGGACTTTCAAGCATTCTCGATGAAAAGACCAGAGCTGAAAAGAAAATTTGACTTTCGAACACAAGAATGAAAAGAAGCATGAAAAGGTAAACAGCAAAGAGAAGTCATAAGGGACTTACCATATCGTTCTTGATAGAGTAAAAAAGTGATTTGCTATAAAATTTTCCTTCCTGACTATATGCCCTTTTTGGTAATCCTCTTTTACAATTTTCATGAGCTTTCAGTTAGAATGACTAGTCATTCTTATTTTTTTACATAACTGGGATAATATAAGCTATTTTGAGACAAGACTTGACTTACATAAAATTAGTATCTCCTTTTAAGGAAAAAAAAACAAAAACCAAAAAACAAACCCCCAAACAAACAAAAAACAAAACAAAACGTGTTCTGCTGAAAGTGAGTGACTAAGAAAACATTTTTGATACATGAATTACTTCAATCTTAACTTTGTAAACCCTATACAATATAATCCTCACCTAGTTTTCTAATGCCTTTGGAAATTTCTACCCCTCCTTTCTCTGCGATCCCCACAAACTGGACTTTTTTTTGTTTATAAAAATGACACTTTTCCTCCCCCTCCCCTGTCCAAACCTTTACATTGGTTATCTTACTTTTTAAATAAATAAACTAGCTTATAAAATAATTTTCCTCTTTTTAGTTGCAACTCGGACACCATCATTTGTATGACTATTTTGAACCCCCAAAAGGTAGTGTCCTCCCACTTAATCTATTATAATTGATTGATTCAATAATTTAGAGATTTATGATTTAATTGGGCTGATATCTATTCACTACAACTGACTTAAAGGTTTTTTTGATTTTTGTTTTGTTTTGTTTTGTTTTTACCATTTAAAGATAGTTCAGTGAAAGGGGATAAAAAATCACTGTCCTCCTATGATCCAGTTATTAGGCTATGTGGGTCATTCAGTGTCAGGCAGTTCACCAGTCCATCTTAAGAAAATCTGCTCTGTCTTTGTAGGACCTGACAGCATGTGGTTCATTGACACAGACTTTGAGTTTCTAGGTCATACAGAATAATCTGTGTAACACAAGGAGTTGTTAAAACTGAGTTCATGTTGCCTCTATGCACTCCTCTTATAAGGGACTATCAGTATTTTCACTTTTAGTGCATTTCGAATCTAAACTTTTCATAGCTACTGATATGATCTTAAAGTTAGCAGCAAAAAAAAAAAATCTAGAACTTTTATAAATAGTTCACTGATTTCCTGACACACCTCTCTTTAGAAGCCTATCCATTGAATGGGTGTATCTCACTCAAAATGACATTGGGATAAAACTTTAACCTGAAAGAATCAGTGTCCCACGTTGCATCCTGGACCACTTCCAATCGACCTGATTTATAGCAGACCACTAGATCCAGACAGCTGAGAAGAAAAATGTGAGTTTGGTGAGTTTGTCCAGCCCTCCCTCACTCACATTAAAGTCAACTGCAAATCATATCATCATCTTAATGTCATGGTAGTCTTCAAGATTGAAGCACAAATACAACCTGTGAGTGAATAGAAGTTCCTCTCTTCTGCTCTCCTCTCCTCTGCTTTCCTCTCCTCTCCTCTGTTCTCTCACCTCCGCTCTCCTCACCTGTGTTTTCTATTCCTATACTCTTGTGTTCTATCCAAGGCAAGGTACGCTCTATGGCCAAAAGCTGCCTTTTTTCATTTGGGTTTACTGACTACATTTCTTCCTCAAAGATCAAGCCTTAGACCCCATAAACTGTGGAGCTCATAGACTGTATGACAAGTCCCCACCTATGTAGCACACAGGGAATGCAGTAACTAAATAGTAAGTGTTTCTCTTTTACCCAGGATCTCTGAAGGTCTTCCCCCCTCCCTCGCCAACCCAGCTTGATTTTTTATTTTATTAAAGGTGTAATCTGCTGACCAACTACTTAAAGAAGACTATTCATTAAACGAATGTATCTCACACAAAGTGAGAATGTGATAAGATCTTACCCTGAAAGGGCCAGGGTCTCACAGTGCAACTTGGGCCATATTGAGTAGTTCTGATGAATATCAGGCCACTGGACCCAGATAGCTCAGAAGAAGAAAGTGAGTTTGGTGACTTTGCATAGCCCTCCCTCATTCAAATCAGTCAACTGCAAATAATGTTATAACCTTGATGTCATTGTCCTCTTCAAGAATGATGGTAAAACAATTTTTTTTCTAAAGTTATTGCTCTTTATGCACTCTATGTTCCAGTCAACCAGGCTTCCTCTTTTCTACTTGGATGAATGACACTCTACTGCCCTCATCTATCCATTTGCAAAATCTGTGTACCTCATGAACCATTATGCTTCATCTTCTGTTTCACATCACAGTGATGTTGATTTCTTCCAAAGTCTTTGTCAATTACCACATTACTTACTTACTTAATTAATTACCACATTAATTTCCACTTACTAATCCTACCATCTGCTTCTCCCCCAAATTTTAATTAATTTGAACACACATATTTTGGGATATGCTTATATAAACATATGTTGCCTGATCCTTAAAGGCAGGAAATCTTTTAGATTTTTATTTTTTTAATTCCCACAGCCTGACATCATATAGATAGTTGGCACCTTATAAATGCTTTAAACTTTTCAATTCCCATTGAATACCCCTCGCATATATGTAGACTTAAGTCATACATGCTCCACAGAAGAAATGATTTACTTATTTGAAGAGATAAGGTTCCAGTGTTTCAAATCCCCTTAATTCCTTGATTCTATGCCTGATCCTAGTCGGGTATATCTTCTATACGATATTTATCATCTTATTATATAAAAGGAATCAACTCTGATCCTTTAAACATATATCAAAATAGAAAATTTCATTTTGATTTTTTATTTTGCAATAGAAATGACAGATCTGGCCTACAGTTTCCTCTTGGCATTTTTTAATTCTATCTTTCTAAACGAGTAGATAAAGGGCTTTAATATAGGAATTATAATAGTGTAAAATACTTCCACTGTTTTAATAAAGAAGAAAGTAGATGAAGGACATGCATACACAAATATGCATGGAACAAAAAACAATACAGCTGTGATGTGGGAACCAAAGGTAGAAAGGGCTTTTGGAAAAGGGTGGAACCAAGATGATGAAGTGAGAGCAACTGCTCACCTAAGCTCTTGAAAAACGCCTTTAGATACTTCTAAAAAGAGAATCAGACGAGTTTTGGAGGTGCAGGATCCAACAGGAGACATACTGTGGCAACTTCACAGACCAGGACAGACTAGAAGGTCGACAGGTAGACTCTGTTCCATGGGGGTGTAGGAACATAAAGCACACAGTGTAGTATGTCTCCACCATGGCAGGGCACAGCAGGAAAGCCCTGAGCAGTCTGAGGCAGCAGCAGCATGGCATAATCTGGAGCAAAACACCCCAGGACATGAGTCCAGTGAAATCTAGAAGTGAGAACCACTGAGCCCCAGGTACCTGTAGCACAAACTCCTAATACTATCAGCCCGCAGATTAAATATCTGTAAGGCACCCACTTGAAACTCCAGAAGCCAAAAAGGTGGAGTGATCAGCAAATGCTCTCTCCCCATCCCCTTGTTGATCTCGAAATAACCATAAAACATTTTCCCAGAAAAATTCTGGATCAGTAGGATCAGCAGAAGGGGCAAACAATATCTTATCATGTAAGGCTAGGAAAATCATTAAGGAGTATTTCTCTGGCTGTGGTGGAGGACCAGAGCTGTCCCAGACAAACCCACCTCAGTGAACCAAGACGAGATCCACAGTTCCAAGGGAGTGGAGCCTCGCAACCACCAACATCAGGAAACTAGGTGTGCCTCAGCACTCCTGGGGAAAGTGAAAGACATTAGAGCAGCTGGGATCACCAACTGCTGAGCTTGCCTCTCCTCTGGCTCAGATGAGAATATGACCTGTTGCCAGACCAACCCTCCCCCACACTTAACAAGCTAGCTGCAGGGTTAATAAGCAGAAAACACACAAAAAAAGAATTCACCTGGACTGTGCTTTCTGACACCAACCAGATCAGCACCAGGTTCTTTAGCTCCTAGCTGAAAGAACCAGAGGCAACAACACACAAAGCGTCATCATGAATAAGAAGCAAATCAGGAAGAAAAAGACCATATACTCTTTCCATGGGGACAAGGACCTAAACACGAATACCGAATAGCTTAGTATTAAGACTACCATTCCATTCGAAACTTCAGAAAGTATTATGAACTGGTCGCATGCACAAAGAGGACTCTTGGAATAGCTGGAGAAGGAAATGGAAGAAAAACTGGCCAATAATTTTAAAAGTATGAAAGAAGAATTCCCTGAAGAGAATGGCTCTTTCAAAGGGAAAACTAAACAAATGTAAAAGGAAGTAGAAAACCTAACTGGGAAAGTTGGACAAATGGAAAAGTAAGTCTGAAAACTAGTTGTAGAAAATAATTCCTTATAAATAATAATTAGACTGATGGAAAAGGAGATGAATAAGTTAATCGAAGAAAACAATTTGATAAAAATTAGAATTGGGCAAGTAGAAGCTAATGATTCTATGATCCATCAAGAATCAGTCAAACGAAATCTAGCAAATGAAAAGTTAGAAGAAAATGTAAAATATCGCATTGGGAAAACAACTGATGAGAAAAATAGATCCAGGAGAAAAAAATTTAAGAATTATTGGCCTACCAGAAAGTCGTGATGAGAAAAAGAGCCTGAATGTCCATCTCCTTGACTGAAATGTTGTGCTGAACTCTACTGGGTAATTAATCCTTGGTTGTAGTCCCAGCCCATTTGCCTTGCAAAATAGAGTATTCCAATCTCTTCAATCTTTTAATGTAGAAGCTGTAAGGTCCTGCGTGGTTCTGACTGTAGCTACTCGATATTTGTATGGTTCCTTTCTGGCTCCCTGTAGTATTTGCTCCTTCACTTGAAAGTTATGGAATTTGGCAACAATAGGTCTTGGTGGTTTTAATTTGGGGTCCCTTTTGGGAGGTTAACAGAGGATTCCTTTGACGACTCTTTTTCACTCTAGATCTGACACTTCTGGGCAGTTTTCCCTGATGATTTCTTGGAAAGATGATTTCCTTCCTTGATGATCTATTTTCCAGATTTTTTTCTTCATCACTTCTGATAGACCAATAATTTTTAAATTTTCTCTCCTGGATCTATTTTCCAGGTCATTTGTTTTCCCAATTAGATATTTTACATTTTCTTCTCTCTTTTCATTCTTTACATTTTGTTTGACTAACTCTTGCTGTCTCATAGAGTGATTATCTTCTCCTTGTCCAATTATAATTTTCATCAAATTGTTTTTTTAGTTAACATTTGCATCTCCTTTTCTATCTGTCCAATTATTCCTTTTAAGGAATTATTTTTCTCCAGTTAGGTTTTGTGTTTCCTTTTCCATTTGTCCAATTTTCCCTGTTAGGTTTTCTACTTCCTTTTCCATTTGTTCAATTCTCCTTTCTAAAGAGCTGTTCTCTTCAGTGAATTCTTTTTTCATAATTTTGAATTCATTGACCATTTCCCCCTCTATTTTCTTCTTCACTTATTTCAGGAATGCTCTCTGTGTATGTGGGCAGTTCATACTCCCTTCTGAAATTTCGGATGGGAGTACAGTCTCAATCCTCACCTCTTTGGTATTCGTGTTTTGGTCCTTGTCACCATAGAAAGATTCTATGGTCTTTTCTTTCTTCCTTTGCTTCTTGTTCATGACGTTGAATCTTTGTGTGTTGTGCTTCTGGTTCTATCAGCTAGACTCTAAAGAATTTGGTGCTGCACTGGCTGTTGTAAGAAAGCAAAGGCAAGTGAAATCTCTTTGTGTTTCCCAGGATTCACCCTGAACCTGGCTTGTTAAGTGTGGAGGAGGGGTGGTCTGTTCATGGGTGATTTCAGCTGAGCTAGAGCAAAGGTAAGCTCACTGCTTCGTGATCCCAGTTCTCTTCCCATTTCTCCTGGAGTGCTTAGGCACATCTGGGTCCTAGTATGAGGCTCCAGAACCCTGGAGGTCTGGATTTCTGAGAGAGTTCCGTTTCTCCATCACAGTAAAGGGAATATTCCTTTGCTATATTTCTAACCTCACGAGCTATGAGACTGTTTGCCCCTTTTGCTGAGTCCACTGACCCAGGATTTTTCCAGGGAAATATGTTATGGTTCTTACAGACATTTAATCAGATGACTGAAAGTTTCCAGCACAGCTGATGCAGATACCTGGGCCTCCTCCTTCAGCTCTCACTTCCATGCCACCACTTACTCAGCCTGTCCCCGGGCTTTCCTTCTCAGCCACGCTGCAGGAAGGACCCTAGGCTGTGTGCTGTATGATCTTCCACCCTCGTAGAATACATCTTTCCTGTAGATCTTCCAGTCTGTCCTGGATTGTAAAACTGTCACAGTCTGTCTCCTATTGCATTCTGAACTTCCAAAATTTGATCGGATTCTCTTTCTAGTGGCATATGATAGAGATTGTCTAAGAGCTTAAGTGAACAGTTGCTCTCACTCCACCATCTTGGCTCTGCCTCACATGCACAGCAATGACCACAATGTGGGAGTGTTTTTGATGGTAGACTTGAAAATTCATTGCAATGCAAGGATTTAAAAAATTCCCTAAGGTCTTTTAAAGCAAAATGCCTTCCATACCCAGAGACAGAACCTTGGAATTCAGTTGCAGAACGTAGCAGGTCATTTCCTTTTGCAATATATTTTACTTTGTTATATGATTTCTCTCATTAATTTTGATTCTTCTACACAACATGACTCTAGTCAAATTGTATTTAATGGGAATGTATGTATAGAACTCATATAAAATTGTATGCCATCTTGGGGAGAGAGGGAGGAGGTAGGGGAGAAGGAGGGGGAAAGTAATCCAACTTATATGGCAGTCACTGGAAAACACTGAAAATAAATAAAATTAATATTAAAAAAACGAAAGCAACAAAGCAAAAAAAAAAAAAAGAGCATGGACAATATCTTCCAAGAAACAATCAAGAAAAACTGACCAGAAGTCCTAGATCCCAGTCATCCAAAGAATCCATCAATCACCTCCCAAAAAGGATTCCAAACTGAAAACAACTAGGCATATTGTTGCCAAATTGCAGAACTATCAAGTGAAGGATAAAATACTACAGGCAGCCAAAAAGAAGCCATTGAAATATTGAGTAGCTACAATCAGGATCAAACAGGACCTTGCAGCTTCTACATTAAAAGATAAAAGGATTGGGAATATGATACTTGGCAAGGCAAAGGAGATGGGACTATAACAAATGTTCAATTACCCAGCAAAATTGAGGGTAATATTCAATGAAATAAGGGATTTTTATACCTCCTTGAAAAAGGCCCAGAACTCAGTAGCAGGTCTCAAGAGAGGCATCAAAAGGTAAACAGGGGAAAATAAAAACTTGTTACTCAATATGGGCAAACTGTTTACCTCCCTGTAAGGAAAGATGATACTTGTTAATCGTAAGAATTGTATATTTCTCACGAAAAAATAAAAGGAATATACATAGATAGAGGGAGTAGTTATAAAGTAAATGATGTGATAATAAAAATGTAATTTAAGAATGCGAAGGGATTATAACAGAACATGCATAAAGGAGGTAGCAGAAAATGGTAAATTATATCACAGGAAGAAGCACAAAATTATATTGCAGTAAAGGGAAAGAGGGGACAGAGATGAGCATTGTTTGAGAGGTACTCTAATCTGATTTGCTTCAAGGAGGTAAAAACAAATTTCATTAAGTATGCAAATCTAACTAGATCTATAGACAGGAGAAGGGTAAGGGGGAAAGAAAGTGGAGGAGAGACGAAAAAGGACAAGAAGAAATAGTAAGGGTAAAAGGGAGTAAAAGATAGGGGGCTGAAAGAAGGATGGGGAGACTGTGGGAGGTAGTAATCAAAATTTAAAATCCTATTGTGAAGGGGAATGGAGAAGGGAGAACTAAAAACCCAAGTTGGGGGGAGGGGAAGGATGGAGAGAAAGACACAGATAATACTCATAACTGTTAATGTGAATGGAATGAACTCTCCCATAAAATGGAGATGGATAGCAGAATAAATTAAAAACTGTTATCCAACAATACGTTGTTTACAAAAAGCACATGGGAAATGGGAATATAAACACAGGGTAAAGGTAAAAGGTTGAAGAAGAATATATTTCCTCCATCTGATGTAAGAAAAGCAGGGGAAGGAATCCTAATCTCAGACAAAGCAAAAGCAGAAATAGATATGATCAAAAGAGATAAGGAAGTAAACAATATCCTCCCAAAAGGCACCATAAATAATGAAGCAATATAATTAATAAACATATATGCTCCAAGTGGTATAGCATCCAAATTCTTAGAGAAGAAGTGAAGGGAGTAACAGTACGAAGTAGACAGCAAACTATACTATTGGGAGACCTCAACGTCGCCCTCCCTGAACTGAATAAATCTAACCTTAAAATAAACAAGAAAGAGTTTAAGAAAGTAAATATTACTCTGAGTAAGGTAGACATGGTAGATCTCTGGAGAAAATTGAATGTGGACAGAAAGGAATATACATTTTTCTCAGGGTTCCATGGCACATATACAAAAATTGACCATGCACTATGGCAAAAAAAAACTCACAATACAGTGGAGAAAGGGAGAAATAGAGATATTCAATGCATCCTTCTCAGATCAAAAAGCAATAAAAATTATATGTAAAAAATGGCCGTGGAAAGACAGATCAAAAATGTATTGGAAACGAAATAATCTAATCCTTAAGAATGAGTGGGTTAAATAACAAACCATAGAAACAACGACTTCATTCAAGTGAATTACAATAATGAGGAAGTCTACTAAATGTTACTGAAAATTGCAAAAGCAGTTGTCAGGGGGAACATTATATCTTTAAATACCTAGATGAATGGGATAGAGAAAGAGGAGATCAATGAATTGGGCATGCAGGTGAAAAAGCTCAAAAATAGAATAAAATTGAAAATCCCCAAGCAAATATCAAATTGGACGTGCTGAAAACCAAAGGAGAGATTAATAAAACTGAAATTACGAAAACTATTGGACTAAGAAATAATACTAAAAATTGATTTAAAAAAGCAATGAAACTGATAAACTTTTGGTCACTTTGATTTAATAAAAGAAAGAAGAAAACCAAATCAACAATATCAAAAAGGAAAGGAGTGAACTCATAGTCCATGAAGAGGAAATTAAAACAATAATTAGAAATTACTTTGCCCAACTTTGTTACCATAAATTCTATAATGTAAATGAGATGGATGATTATTGAAAAAAATATAAATTTTCCAGATAAACAGAAAAGGAATTTGAAGATTTAAATAACCCCATTTCAGAAAAAGAAATTGAAAACACCATCTGTGAACTCCTTAGGAAAAAGTCTTTAGGGCCTGATGAATTTACAAGTGAATTTTCTAGGCCTTTGGTCATAGTTCCAAATTGCTCTCCAGAATGGTTCGGTCAGCTCACAACTCCATCAACAATGAAATAATTTTCCAACTCTCACACATCCTGTCCAGCATGTATCGTCTCTCCCTTCTGTCTTGTTTGCAATCATGTGATGTGGTACATCAGAGGTGTTATGATTTGCATCTCTCTAAACAATAATGATTGAGAGCATTTTTTCATATGACTATAGATAGCTTTAATTTCTTCCTCTGCAAACTGCCTGGACATATCCTTTGACCAATTATCAATTGAAGAATGCCTTGTATTTTTGAACATTTGACTCAGTTCTCTATATACGTTAGAAATAAACCTTTATCACAGACACTAGCTGCAAAAACTCCTTCCCAGTTTTCTGCATCCCTCTGAATCTTGGTTGAATTGAGTTCTGTTGTGCACAAACTTTTCAGTTTAATGTAATGAATATTACCCATTTTGTACTTCATAATGTTTTCTATCTCTTCTTCAGTAAAAATTCTTCCCTTCTCCATAAATCTGACAAGCACACTATTCCTTCCTCCACCAATTTTTCCACAGTATCATTCTTTATACCTAGATTGTTTATCAATTTTGATTTTATTCTTGTGTACGGTGTCAGACATTGGTCTATGCCTAGTTTCTGACACTCTATCATCCAGTTTTCCCAGGAATTTTTGTGGAACAGTGAATTCTAATCCCAGAAGCTGGGGTTTTCAGGTTTATCAAAGAGTATATTGCTATATTCATTGTATCCTGTTTCTTGAGTAACTAGCATATTCCCCTTTTTTACCCTTCTGTTTCTTAGCCAGTACCAAGCTGTTTTGATAATTGTTGATTTATAATGCAATTTGAGATCATTTGGAGCTGGGAATCCTTCCCTAGCATTGCTTTTCATTAGTATCTTTATATTGTGGACCTTTTGTTTTTCCAGATGAATTTGGATATTATTTTTCCAGCTCTAGACAATAATTATCTAATAGCTTAATTGGTATGGCACTGAATAATCAAATTAAATTAGATGACATTGTCATTTTTATTATATTGCCTCGGCATACCCATGAGCAAATGATGTTCTTCCACTTACTTATATATGACTTTATTTGTGCAAAAAGTGTCTTGTAATTTTGTTCATATAGTTCCTGCGTTTGTTTCGGCAGGTAAACTCCTAAATATTTTTTACTGTCTACCTTAGCTTTAAATGGGAATTCTCTTTCTCTCTGTTGCTGTTGGGTTTCATTACTAATATATAGAAATGCAAAATATTTGCTTGGGTTTATTTTGTCACCTCCTACTTTGTCAAAGTTGTTTATTATTTCAAGTAGTTTTTTTTACCTGAATCTCTGAGATTCTATAATTATATCACCATATCATCTTCAGAGTGATAACTTAGTTTTCTCTTTGCCTACTCTAATTCCTTCAATTTCTGTATCTTCTCTTATTGTTACAACTTACACTTCAAATAGCATACTGAATTATAATGGTGATAATGGACATCCTTCTTTCACACATTTCTTATTGAAAATGCATCTAGCTTATCTCCATTGCAAATAATGCTTGCTGAAGGCTTTAGGTAGATATTGGTTATTATTTTATGGAAATTTCCCTTTACTTCTATTCTCTCCAGTGTTTTTAGTTGGAATGGGTGTTGTATTTTGTCAAAAGTTTTTTTTTTTTTCTGCATCTACTGAGATAATCATGTGGTTTCTGATACTTTTGTTGTTGATATGATTGATAATAATAATAGCTTTCCTAATGTTGAACCAGCCCTGCATTCTCGGTATGAATCCTATCTGCTAATAATGTACTATTCTCCTATTAAATTGCTGTATTCTTTTTGCTAAAATCTTACTTAAATTTTTTGCATCTATATTCATTAAAGAAATTGTTCTATAATTTTCTTTTTCTGTTTTGTCTCTTCCTGGTTTAGGCATCAAAAACATATTTGTATCATAAAAAGAACTTGGGAGGACTCCTTCTTATGCAAATTTTCCAAATAGCCAATATAGTATTTAAATTATCTATTTAATTGTTTGGTAGAATTCACTTCTAAATCCATCCAACCGTGGAGATTTTTTTTCCTGGGAATTCATTGACGGCTTGTTGAATTTCTTTTTCTGAGATAGGGTTGTTTAACTAATCAACTTTCTCTTCTGATGGTCTGGGGAACCTACATTTTTTAAAATACTCATCTATGTCTTTTAGATTGTACAAATTTTGGGAATAAATTTGGGCAAAGTAATTTCTAATTATTGTTTCAATTTCCTCCCTCTTGGAGGTAAGTGTACTCCATTCATTTTTGATTTTGGTAATTTGATTTTCTTTTTTCTTTTTTTTGAAATCAAATTGACCAAAGATTTAATAATTTTATTAGTTTTTTATGAAGATGACTATTAGTTTTATTTATTAGTTCAATAGTTTTCTTACTGTCAGTTTTGTTATTCTCTCCTTTGGTTTTCAGCACTTCTAATTTGGTATTTACTTCGGGATTTTCAATTTGTTCCTTTTCTACCTTTTTCAGCTGCATGGCCAAGTCATTGATCTCCTCTTTCTCCATTTTATTCATGTACATATTGAAAGATATATAATTTCCCCTAAGAAGTGCTTTTGCAGTATCCCATAATATTTGGGAGGTTTCTCACTACTGTAATTCTCTTGAATGTAGTTGTTGTTTGTTTCTATGATTTGTTGTTTAACCCACTCCTTTAGGATCAGATTATTTCGTTTGCAATTAATTTTTGCTTTATCTTTCCAAGACCTTTTATTCTATATTATGTTTATTGCAATATTATCTGAGAAAGAAGTATTGACTATTTCTTCCTTTCTCCACTGGATTGTGAGGTTTCTATGCCCCAGACCACAGTCAATTTTTGTATATTTGCCAAGTACTTCTGAGAAAAAAACGTATATTCCTTTCCTTCTCCATTCAGTTTTCTTCCTTTAGTCGAATGTGATGAGGATAAATTTCATGTTTTTTTTTTCTCAACTCTCCTCTGTTTCCCTCCACTAAAAAGTCTCCTGCTTGCCACCTGAATGAGAGTTAACTTACCCCATTCCGTTTCACCCTCTCTACTCCCACTACATTTTTCTCTCACCGTTTACCTTAATTTCTTTATGGTCCCATCCTATTCAATTCACTCTGTGCTCTCTGTCTCTATATGTGTGTGCGCACATGCATGTACATGTGTGTGTGTATGTTTGTGTGTGTGTGGTCCCACCAACTACGAAGATATTGAAAAGTTTAAGAGTTACAAATATTGTCTTTCCATGTAGGAATGTAAACAGTTCACATTTGTTAAGTCCCTTATGACTTCTCTTTCCTGTTTACTTTTTCATGCTTCTTCTCATTGTTGTGTTTGAAAATCGAATTTTCTTTTCAGCTCTGGTCTTTTCATCAAGAATGCTTGAAAGTCCTCGATTTCATTGAAAGACCATTTTTTCCCCTGAAGAATTATATTCAGTTTTGCTGGGTAGGTGATTCTTGATTTTAGCCCTACTTCGTTTGACTTCTGGAATATGCTATTCCACGCCCTTCGATCCCTTAATGTAGAAGCTGCTAGATCTTGTGTTACCCTGATTGTATTTCCACAATACTGGAATTGTTTCTTTCTAGCTGCTTGCAATATTTTCTCCTTGACCTGGGAACTCTGGAATTTGGCCATAATGTTCCTAGGAGGTTCTCTTTTTGGATCTCTTTCAGGTGGTGATTTGTGGATTTGCTGAATGCTTATTTTTCCCCCTGGTTCTAGAATATCAGGGCAGTTTTCCTTGACAATTTCATGAAAGATGATGTCTAGGCTCTTTTTTTAATCATGGCTTTCAGGTAGTCCCATAATTTTTAAATTGTCTCTCCTGGATCTATTTTCCAGGTCAGTTGTTTTTCCACAGAGATATTTCACATTATCTTCCATTTTTTCATTCTTTTGGTTTTGTTTTGCAATTTCTTGGTTTCTCAGGAAGTCATTAACCTCCATCTCTTCCATTCTAATTTTGAGAAAACTATTATCTTCAGTGAGCTTTTGAACCTCTTTTTTCATCTGGCTAATTTAGGGGGCCCGAGTCATGGAGACACCCCGCTCCCCTCTCGGCCAGCCCAGAAGTCTCTCTCACTGATCTGGAGGGCCTGTGGGTGGAGGGACCTTCGTGGCCGCCAGTGATTCCATCCCTGAAGCCTGTTCGTATCTGCTCCTCTCGGAGCCCCGTAGCCAGGGCAGCACAGTGGTGGGATCCACGTCCGGAGATTGACGGATCCCTGGAGATGACTTTCCAGGGCTCTCTGCAACAGAAATCTCTTCCACTGTGTTTCTGCGCAGCTTACACTGACCCAGAATTTGTGGGGAGTTCTTTTTACAGAAAATATATGGACTGTGGGTTTGGAGCTAGCATATGTGAGTCTTTCTACTCCACCATCTTGGCTCCTCTAAAGTTTTCTCTTTTGATGACCACCCCCAACAGTCTTCCCTTCCTTCTTTCAGCCCCCCTCCCTTTTACTCCCCTTTACCCTTACTACTTCTTCTTTCACTTTTTGCTTTCCCTCCCCTTTCTTCCCCCTTCCCTTCCTCTTGTCTATAGACCTAGTCATATTTATGTGGTTAATTAAGTTTATCATTCACTCCTTGAACCAAATCAGATGAGAATTCCTCTCAAGCAATGCCCATCACCCTCCCCCTCTTTTCCTCTGCTGTGATATAATTTTGTACATCTTCCTGTGATGCAATTTACCATTTTCTGCTTCCTCTTTTTCACATCTTCTGTTTCAATCCCCCACATGTTTAAATCACATTTTTATCATCACATCATTTACTTCATACCCTTTCCCTATATCTATATATATCCCATTCATGTTTCGTAATAGATGTACAGTCCTCAAGATTGATAGGTATCATCTTCCCTAATAGGGAGGTTAACTGTTTGCCCAAATTGAGTAACAAGTTTTTTTCTTTCCCCAGTTTACCATTTTATGCTTCTCTTGAAGCCTGCTTTTGCAGATCAAACCTTCTATTGAGTACTGGTCTATTTGTCAGGAAGGTCTGGAAATCCGTTACTGAGTTGAATGTCCATCTCCTTGCCTGAAATTTTATGCTGACCTTTGCTAAGTCATTGATCCTTGGCTGTACTCCCAGCTCCTTTGCCTTTTGAAATATCATATTCCAATTCCTCTGATCTTTTAACGTAGAAGCTTCAAGGTCCTGTGTGATACTGACTGCAGCTCCTCCACATATGAATAGTTTCTTTCTGGCTCCCTATATTATTTTTTGCTTCACTTGATAGTTCTCAATTTTGTCAACACTATTTCTTGGTGTTTTTAGTTTGGGACACTTTTCAGGAGGTGAATGGTGGATTCTTTTGATGACTGTTGTGCTCTTTGTTGTAGCATTTCTGAGTACTTTTCCTTGATGATTTCTTGGAAGATATTGTCCAGACTCTTTTTTTTTTTCATCATGGCTTTCTTGTAGGCCAATAATTCTTAAATTTTTTCTCCTGGATCTATTATCTGGATAAGTTGTTTTTCCAATGAGATATTTTACATTTTCTTCTATCTTTTCATTCTTTAGATTTTCTTTCATTGATGTTTGATGTCACATAGAGTCATTAGATTCTACTTTCACAATTCTAATTTTCATAGAATTGTTTACTTTAAGTAACTTTTGCTTTTCCTATTCCATTTATCCAATTATTGCTTTTAAGCAATTTTTTCTACGGTTCGTTTTGAGCTTCCTTTTCTATTTATCCAAATTTTTCAGTCAGATTGTGTGCTTCCTTTTCCATTTCTTCAATTTTCTCAATTAGGTCTTGTGCTTCCTTTTTAAAGAGCTGTTCTCTTCATATATTTTTTTTTCATACTTTTAAAATCATTGGCCAAGATTTCTTCTATTTTCTTCTTCAGTTGTTCCAGGAGAGTTCTTTGTGCATGTGAGCAGTTCATATTCTCTTCTGAGGTTTCAGATGTGTGTACAGTCTCAGCACTCACTTCTTTGATATTTGTGTGTTGGTCCTTTCCCCCATAGAGAAATTCCATGTTTTTCCCCTTCTTGCTTTGCTTTTTCTTACTCCTGATAATAGTGCTTTGCTTTTTTTTGTAGCTTCTCGTTCTTTCAGCTAGAAAGAAACTGGAGAACTTGGTGTTTAGTTCCCTAATGTGAAAAGACAAAGGGTAGGTGCCTCGTTTTCTTTCTGTTTTGTGTTTCCCTGGACCAGCTCTAGGGCTAGCTTGTTAAGTATTGGTGAGGGGTGGTCTGGTCATGGGAGATCTCCTTTTTTGATCTACAGCAAAGGCAAGCTCAGGGATGGGTGATCCTGAGGTAATCTTTTGTTTTCCCATTTCCCCTGAGGCAAATCTGGGCTGTCAGTGTTGGTGATTGTGGCACTATATCTCCCTGGGTCTCCTGTCCTTCTGATTCACCTCCACCCCAGTTAAAGGAATCCTCTTTAGCTATTTTACCAGCCTCAGGTGCTACAAATCTTTTTGCCCCTTCTGCTGATTCCACTGATCGAGAATTTTTCTGGGTAAATATTTTATGGTTCTTTCAAGGTCAACAAGGGGAGGGGGAAAGAGCATTTACCAATCACTCTGCCATTTTGGCTCCCAGAAATTCAAGTAAATGACTACAGACTGCTGCTCAGCCACTGTCAGTCATTTGGCTTCACTGGTCTCTAGCCCTGAGCTGGCACTCCACTGTCCCATGCTGCCACTGGCTCAGGCAGCCCTGGGGTTTTCTTGCTCAGCTGTGCTGCAGCAGGAGGCGCTACACTGCGGCCTGTGGGTTCACCCCCGTAGAAGAAATACTTCTTGTTGACCTTCCAGTCTGTTCTGATCTGGGAATCTGTCAAAGTCTGTCTCCTATTGGAATCTGCGCCTCTAAAATTTGGTCATATTCTCTTTTTAGAGGTATCTGAAGGAGTTTGTGTAAGAATTTAGGTAAGTAGTTGCTCTCACTCCATCATCTTGGCTCCTCCCGCCCCCTGAAAATGAAATTTTCTATTCAACTCTGTTCTTTTCCTTAAGAATGTTTGAAAGTCCTCTTTTTCATTGAAGGACCACTTTTTCCCCTAAAGTGTTATAGTCACTTTTCCTGGGGAGGTGATTCATGATTTTCATCCTAGTTCCTTTGACTTCTGGAATATCAGATTCTGATCCCTTAACATAGAAGCTGCTAGATCTTGTGTTACTCTGATTGTATATCCACAATACTCAAATTGTTTTTTTCTATCTGCTTGCAATATTTTCTCCTTGACCTGGGAACTCTTGAATTTGGCTGTATTATTCCTATGAGTTTCTCTTTTTGAATCTCTTTTGGGAAGTAATTAGCACATTCTTTCAATATATTTTTTTGCCCTTTGGCTCCAGAATGTCAGGAAGATGATGTATAGTGTCTTTTTTTTTCATCATGGCTTTCAGGTAGTCCCATAATTTTAAATTTTCTCTCCTTGATGTATTTTCCAGGTCAGTTTTTTACCAATGAGATATTTCACATCATCTCACACTTTTTCATTCTTTTGTTCTGTCTTGTAATTTCTTTGTTTCTTGTAAAATCATTAGCTACAACCTGCTCCATTCTAATTTTTAAAGAACTATTTTCTTCAGTGAACTTTTGAACCTCCTTTTCCACTTGTCTAGTTCTGCTTTTTAAGGAATTCTCATCCTCACTGACTTTTTGGACCTCTTTTGTCAACTGAGTTAACCTTTTTTTCAAAGTGTAATTTTCTTCAGCATTTTTTTCGGTCCCCTTTAGCAAGCTTTTGAATCACTTTTAGTGACTTTCTTGCATTGCTTTAATTTCTCTTCCCAATTTTTCCTCTACCTCTCTTTTGTTATTTTCAAAATCCTTTTGGAAATCTCTCACAGCCAGAGACCATTGGATATTTATTTTGAAGGTCTCTGATAGTAAGTATTGTTCTTCCTCACTTGACAGAATGGAAGAATATACCTGTTCATCAAGAAAAAATCTTCGATAGTCTTGTTTTTTCCCTTTCTTGGGTGTTTTCCCACGCAACCACTTGACTTTTGAGTCCATTGTCAAGAGGAATTTATACTCTGATGACCTGCAAGTTCCCAGTTCCTCCAAGGTAGAGCATGTCAAGGAAGTGGCATTTCCTCCTCTCCTGGACAATGCTGTGGTCTGGGAGCTACCAAAGCTTTTCTTTATGGAATCTGCAAGTAGAATTTCCTTTCCAGAGCCTCCACTAGCTCTATCACACCAGCCTACACTCTTCTTCATTGCCAGAACCCATTTAGGACTGAGACTCTGATCAGAGGCTCAGTTCCTTCAGGGACTTTAGGCTGAGGGCTACATAAGCGGACAATGTTGCTGTTGCCCCTGCAGCTCCATCATTGCTGTCTGGGACTGGGCCCAGGAAAAGACTATGCTCCCTTCTTACTCAGGAGAAAAAGTTTTTTCACTGTCCTTTGATTTATTTTTGACGTTTGTGAGTAGAGGTATCTGAGAATGGCTGCTGCTGCTGACTATTGTACCACTGCCTATTCTGGTCCTTTTCCTGCTGGTCCCTTGCAGCCAGGGTTGGGCTGGGATCCGTTGGTTGTCCTCTACTCAATGTTCTGTGTGATAGACCTTTCCTGTAGCCCTTCCAGGCTACTTTGAGCTGAAAATATCTTTCACTCTATCATTTTGTGGCTTCTGCTGCTCTACAATTTGCTAAGAGTAATTTTTTACAGCTATTTTCTGGGCTGTGTGGGAAGAGCTAGAGTATATGTGTCTTTGTACTCTGCCATCTTGGCTCCGCCCTCTTCATCCACATTTTACATAGAATATTCGTTATTTCCACAACCACACATCTCATCAAAGTATTAGGAAGATAGTCATCTGAAGTGAGGTAATGATCTCATAAGCACTTAACTAAAATGTACTATTTGCCAAGAGTTAAAATTGATGCTAAGTACAAAAGAAGTAAGAGTATCTTCTTCCTAGAAGCTTACGTTGGATTAAAGGATATACCATGTGCATAGGTAAATATATAGAAAGTGTACATATGTTACCGGAGTGAATTACCATTTTGGTAGGAAAAGGGGAGACAGGAAGTTTTTCAGGTACGTGGTGGTATAATTGAATCAGTCAAAGCAAATATTCTTATGTAGTTGATATATGTCTGGCACTGTAGTAAACACTGGGAATTCAAAAAGACTTTTTAAATGAACTAATAATTTTCCAAAAAATATATGTATGACTAAAAATATCCCTGGATGATGTTAGCATACTGAAAGGTCAATTACACAGTCTCAGAGGTGGAAAGATCATCACAGATTAAATAATACTGATTCTAACTAAATCAGAAATTTTCAGTGACATTCCTATTGAAGGGTCATACAAGCCCTGCTTAAAGGCATCAAAAACTGCAGAACTCACTAATTCCTTAGAAAAATGATTCGGTGTTCATTATTATAAGACAGTAAGCCAAAATTGAGGTTTAATTTGTCAATGTATGTGAAAAAACATGTACATACAAAGATCACCTATTCATTTTCAAACACTCCATGAACCAAACACCATGACAATTCTGATAGAATGACTAGATTGAGCATAGCATCTCCCCCAAAACCAAGTTTTGGTTAGTCCATTACTCACATATTGACACGATCATACTGGAATCCCAAAAGAGGTTGAAATAAAATGATGGGCTGTGTGAAATTTAGTGCAATAGCAATTCAGAGAAGGGGAATATCAAGTAGTGCACTCATCAATAATGTTTTCATGAAGGAGGACAAATATAAGATTAATTTTTTCAGCTAAATGTCACAATGGATAGAGGTCTGGCATGGAATCAGGAAGGACTGAGTTAAAATCAGAATTCAAACACTTACTAACACTTTAGCCCTAGCCATGTCACTTAACCTCTGTCTGCTTCCATTCCTTACATGTAAGATAAGGGAAATAATAGAATCTACCTCCTAGAGGTACTTTTGAAATAATAATTGTTAAGTACTTAGAATGGTGCTTGACACATCGACAATGGAAAAGATATGATCAGTTATTAGTACACTGAAGGAAGGAAATTTTCTTGAGAGATCAAGACAGATGATATAGTGTTCAAAACCAGAGAGACACAATAACGTCTTTAATATTTTAGCCAAGACAAAGGAAAAGGGCGATCCAACTTTGGGATTCTTCTCCTTACTTCTGGCTTCTTTTTCTATTGTTTTTAGCCTCTTTAATTTTTATATCAATATAATCAGACTCCTGCTGGTCCAAACATCTAGTAAACAATGCTATGTTCCTCAAAAACCCATTTCCAGTTCAAAGGTATTTGACCCGGGTCCGGGTCCTTCAGGTGACACTCTCTCAGTGGGCTTCTGCTTCGGACGTCTCCGGATTTCCCTCCCCGGGGGATACGGCTGAGGGACTCAGTCGGACACTTCTTCAGGAGGCATATATTTTATTAAGTGCAGAGGAATCCCCCGAACAGCTAAGGGCGTTGGTTTAAGTAGGTTTCTAGTTCCGGGTAGCCATCTACTGTTTAAATAGGTTTCTATTTTTAGGTATCCATCCTGATCCACCCCGAGGGAGAGGCCTACATCCCATTGGAGCAAGCCCCTCCAGACCAATCCTAGGGAGGCACGATCCCTAATCCCGGGTCGTGTCCTCCCCTGGTTGGCTGGTGGCCACTCCTGGGGAAGCCCCTCTCCGCCCAGGCAGTCAGGACCGACCCCCGACAACTCCCCCTTTTTGTTTAATAAGGGCAGGTGAAAGGCCTATCTTAGGCTATGTGGCCTGTCTCCATGCCTGGTACCGAGAGTGGGCAGGGCCCCTGTCTTAGGCTATGTGGGTGGCCCCCACCTCCAGCATTTCTGGTAGGTGGACCCACAATAATCCCGTCATTGGGTACCTCTGCAGCCAATGGCATGATTATCCAGGTCATGGGGCCACAATATTCCCGTCATCGGCACAGTCACAGCGAAAGCCCATTATTGATTATAGCGGGGTACAGGGATGCTTTTGAACATTGGCCGGTGTTAGGCCGTCATCCCGAAATTGCAAAAAATTCATGGTATTTGCGCGACTTGCGCCTCAACTCCCCCTTTTTGTTTATGCAGAAGTATATCAGCCTTTAGTTGTTCCAGGGTACCCATCCACAATTTCATAATACATGACAATAAGCAAGGTAGGCAGAGACAAATCACACATAACAGGGCAATCCCTAATCCAGTAACAAAAAATGTATAAAGCCATTGTGTAACATTAAGATTTCTCAACTAATCTGGGAAAAGTCCATGCTGATTTTTCATATCCCTCTTATAATGGTCTGTGGCATTTTGTATGCCTTTAATTATCTCACCTAACTTTAATATATAAGTATCTAAACTTTGGAAGTCATCAAGTCTGGAAATAGCATCTTCAAGCTCTGTGCTGGCATTAAGCATGAGGGCAGTCATGCATGCAGGTCGTAACAGCTGCGTATCGCACGATAGCCCTTAGTTCCCTGATTGGTGGTTAAGCCTTGGTCAGCCCTCAGCACCTGTTCTTAGGGCCACGTTACTGAGTTGGCTGATCGTGTCCTACTATGATAGGTGGGGGGCCCCACCAGTACCTCCCCGAGGGCGATGCCGTACCTTGTCCACGAGCCTTCCTTGCGCCCAGAATGAGGAAGTCACGGGCCAAGCACGTGACCGCCAGTTAGGGCAGGTATAGACTCCCGGCCGTCACCTATCCACCCAGGAGGTCTGGTGGCGGCCCCTCACACTATCTTTGGTCCTATATATGCTTGTACAGAACAATTCTGGCATGTAAAATTGAAAATTCCTGTCATGTTCTGATATGTCTCTAGTTTAGATCTGTAGTCTCTGTCCCATAGAAATATATGTGTGTTCCCTAGACATACTTCACCCATTAAAGTAATGTTGTTAGCTTTCTTTGGTGATGCTGCAGCAGGCATTCCCTGCACTGTTTGTCCTCCCACAGCTAGAATAACTTCGTCTAGTCCCTGAACAGGTCTTTCAACCTCAGGAGACCCTTTATAATTGATGTACATTTGTCTAGGAAAGTTTGGTGCATATTTTTCCTCAAGTAAGTATGTAAGATTGTGACATGAATATAACATTTCTGTGTAGTTTCCCCTAATCAATTCTTTCTCCTGACAAGTATGTGTGTGACAATTCTCAAATGGTAAAAACCCCGTATACAGATGCCAAAGGGTTACATTTCTCTTCTTTTGTAAGTTACAAAATGGCCTAAATTTCATTCCACGAACAAGTCCCACAAAGTCCTTGTCTGACCAAACTACTATTGTCCCATTTATCCTCCAGGTGAACAGATTATAAGCGTGTCATGTATCTTTCTCATCCCATGTCTCTTGTCCGTCCACAATAGTGGCACACCAGGGATACCCCTCTGTTCCATTCACCTGTATGTATTTAAAACCAAACCCATTCCAATTCCCAGAAATACCCTTCTATAGACAAAGTGGGAAACCTGTGACTAGTCCTGAAAAGTTAGCGTCTCTGAAAGAGAGTCCCATTATTATCATAGTCTAGTCCATCATCTTTAAACATGTGAGAAATATTGCCTTGGATGATAAATTTGGTTATTGTCTCACTCCATGACATCACCCTTAACCATGGTGGATTCGTGAGGAACGCCCATCTCTGTTGTTCCTTCGGTGCTGGGTCGATGGACGCAGTGTTCTTTGAGTGTCATGATAAGTACAAAGGAGTCATTGTGACCTAGTTGATTAAGTTTCTCCAGAAGTTTTTTCATCCGCCGCTGATGGCACCTCCTCACTCCCATCCTTTTCACTGGAACCCAAACTTCTTTATTATCATCTGTTGAAACACAAACATACCCTTTTCCCCACGTTAACACTGTATGAGGATCAAATCAATTTTTATTCTCATCGTGCCACATTACTGGCTACTTTCAGGGCACTTGTTATTGCTGATTCATTCTTTGCAGACTCCTTATTAGGAAATGTTAAGAATTTCATAGCAGCCAATAAGCCATCATTATAGAATTTTAAATAATTTAGAGTATAAACAGCCAAACAGCCAATTGTAATTTATCATCAATTTAGAGTATAAACAGCCAATTGCGAATTTATCAACTCCTGGTCCAACTCCTTTTTGTTTATGCAAGTAGGTGTCCAGGGAGCGATTCGCTCGCTCCACTATAGCTTGACCAATGGGATTATGGGGGATTCCAGTGACATGTAAAATGGAAAATTCCACCATGAACTGTTCAATGGCTTTACTGACATAAGCTGGACCATTGTTTGGTTTAATGCTTTTTTGGTACTGCATGATTTAGAATGTGACCGAGTGTGTGTGATATAAAATATTGCTGTTTTGGCCCTTATTGGTAGTTGAACTTCCATAGTTATCTGTTTAATACTATCTGCCCTATCAGGAATATAGGCTGACTCTACTCTAGGTATCAATGGTACTGTATACTTTCTGTCTGTGATGATATTGCAAGGTTCTTTCACATATAATAATGCTTGCAATACTTCATATAATTCATTTTGTTGTGTAGAAGTAAATGTTGTTTTAAATTTATGCATCTCCCTTTTAGATGGAATATACATAGATGCCCTAAAATTTTTTGTTGCATCTGTAAAAACATTAACTCCCTCTACCAGTGAGGAAGAGCATTTGTTGGCCCAAGATCATGGCCACGTGGCAAATTGCTGCCCAAAAGGAATTGGGAGCCCGTGTTGGAAATTCTGATTAATCAATATCTGCCATTCCACAAACTCTTGTATGCAGTTCTCTATTTGTTGACTTGTATACATAGTATATATTGTGTGAGGTTTCTGTCCTATTAACATCCTTACTCTCTTCACTGCCTTATGTATGACTTGGGCTACCAGCACAGCATAAAGCACACAAGCTCTGTTCTTTATCTGAGCCAAATGTACCCACTCAATAATCCCTTGTTTTTGATATAAAACTCCAGTGGGTATTTTTTCAGTGAATAAATTGTTACTTCCAAGTCCTGTGATTCTAATATCCTGCTAATAGTACACCCCATAATCTTTTTCTGCACTAATTTCAAACATTCCAGTGCTTCATCTGTCCATTTTCTGCATGAGTTTAATTGAGAAGGACCTTTCAATAAATCATATAATGGTTTCATTTGATCAGTTGTAATTCCCAACTGTGGCCTACACCACTGAATTACTCCTATCAATTTCTGAAAGTCATTTAAAGTTGTAACCTTTGTAGAATCTATGATAGGTGACTTCAAACTTAAGCCTTACCACCTTACATCATTGTTTCACAGGGTAGTTTCTCCTTCTCTGATTACATTTACTCTGGAAAAAAAAACTTTTTAGAAATTAAGTTGTTAATAAGTTCAAACACTAAATTTAACTTTTGCTTAAGCCAAGGAATGACTACAAGTTCAGATTAAAAGAGCAAGATCTTTTCTGCTTCATAGACCATTACATATTAATTTATCAATACATTGTCTTGAAAATGAAAATTTAAAACCGTTTAAAATTTGTCCTGTTGTTAACAGTCATTAAACTTTTACAAAAAATGTAGTTGAAAACCTTCAAAATAATAGTTCTCTTCTCTTGATCTAATCTGGAATGATAAAAGTTACAATTCACTGTAGACCCAGCTGAATGATGAGTTGGGACTGCAGGGCAAAAAATCTTAATGGTTCCATCCTTTACTCAAGTAAATTTTATTTCTGTGTCCACTCCTTAAGGACTTTTTTGAATGAGAGGGTTTTGAATTCCTCAGCTGAAGGGAGGGAGACTTCTGGACAACTGCCCAGTGGCGCCAAGTCTATTCCATTCTGCTGGAGAGTTTCAAAAGCTTTATCTCTGCTGAGGTGTCCCTTTAAGATTTATGCATATTTCCAATTTGCCTAGTGCCAAATAATATAACAAATCCTGATCTGTTTTAAACATCCAATTAGGAGTGACACGTTTCACTTAATATGTGAACAGAATAACTACCTTTTGGTTACTTCTCATTATACAAAATACTTTTCTTTTAGGTGAGGCATGAGATAATGAAAATGCTGATCAGCCTGCCCCAGATCTCGTCTTGTCTCTCTCCACCCCCACAATCTGGCCAGGATCGGGAAGGCAAAGAGAGAGAGGGTTTAACCAAAAACTTTCAAATAATTCCCAAAACTTTTATGCTTTCCTTAAACTTCATATCCATGTTGTTTTCCTAATGGGCTTTGATTAAAGCCCCCTTTAAAACTGCACAGACACTATGTCCCTGCATTTCCCATTCAAGACTACACCTTGCAATCACATGAACTAAAAATAATATAAGATTAGTTCCTCTCTTTCTCTCTCCCATACTTCTCCCTGATGCTGCAGTCATCAGAGAGAAGGGAGGAGGGGGAGGAAAAGAGATAACTTTCCAAGGTCCAGCTACCATGGAGCTGACCGTAATAACTCACAAACACACGCACACAGAACATGTAAAGACAGAACACATATACAGACAATAAAAGAATCCAAAAAACTGAGAAAAAATTGTCAGAAATCCTCTGTACACATTATAACTCTGGCTTAATTTCTATCACTGTGTAACTAAGCCTTGCATAAGATTCCTTCTCTAAACTTTCTCCCGTACAAGATTGCTTTTTTAGACTTACTCCTGCAACTTTTTACTGCACCATAGATCTGTGCCGAGTGCCAGGGCTGGAAGAACATCCGGGCTGCTGAATTCGCCACTGTGCCACAAATCCTGGGCAAATTTTTTGCTGTGCCACAAATCCAGGCCCTGGGCCAACTCTGGATGTATTTTCTGGTTGAATTTCTGACTGCACCAACTCCCTCTTTCCTCTCGGTCCTATCTGGTCGTGATTGTCTCCTGAGCTCCCAGACCGCCAATGCTCCAAAGATAAAAAAGGGGGGCAGTAGAGGGGGATCTCGACTCCTTGTCAGAAATCTCCACAAGGGAGTCTCCCGTTTGTATCGCACAAGCGGCAGCCCAGCAAGTTGGACG
This sequence comes from Bettongia penicillata ogilbyi, assembly GCA_023548195.1. Lineage (NCBI taxonomy): Eukaryota > Metazoa > Chordata > Mammalia > Diprotodontia > Potoroidae > Bettongia > Bettongia penicillata. The sequence goes on from JAJHZJ010000974.1 coordinate 39,328, forward strand.
TGGGGTGCCCACAAGGGCTGCTTTTTCCACCCCGTACATGACAAAATCAGTCTCAACGAGCAACCCAGGGGTGGCATCCACATAAGAGGCCATTTGTGTCCCCACTACTTGCCATGTTTGAGGAGTTAATTCTGCATGGCAAACCCATGGTGATATAGTTTGTATTTTTACTACCCACTCCCTACATTCCTTTATATGAATTTTTGTGCCCGCTTCTTGGCAGACCTTATAAAGCTGGCACGCTAATACTCCTGAATCCTCTGGCTGCAATTGCTTAGCAATTCTATTGCCCATTTTCTCCTAGGTAGCCCCGTCTACCTAGGGTGTCCGACTCTTCCGCCCTTAAGCGAGCGGGATACTCACGTCACCTGGCGGGGTCCCGTCTATCGTGTGCCCCACGATAGGCGCCAATTGACCCGGGTCCGGGTCCTTCAGGTGACACTCTCTCAGTGGGCTTCTGCTTCGGACGTCTCCGGATTTCCCTCCCCGGGGGATACGGCTGAGGGACTCAGTCGGACACTTCTTCAGGAGGCATATATTTTATTAAGTGCAGAGGAATCCCCCGAACAGCTAAGGGCGTTGGTTTAAGTAGGTTTCTAGTTCCGGGTAGCCATCTACTGTTTAAATAGGTTTCTATTTTTAGGTATGCATCCTGATCCACCCCGAGGGAGAGGCCTACATCCCATTGGAGCAAGCCCCTCCAGACCAATCCTAGGGAGGCACGATCCCTAATCCCGGGTCGTGTCCTCCCCTGGTTGGCTGGTGGCCACTCCTGGGGAAGCCCCTCTCCGCCCAGGCAGTCAGGACAGACCCCCGACAGGTATTAGCCTCATCTTTTAGTTTCTCAAGTAGTAAGCAGATAGATAGTGCAATAAAAAGTCCATTGCACCCTTTATGAAGAGATCTGAGGTAAAAAAACCTGAGATATTTAGTAGGTGTGTGACTCTGAGGAAGTTACTTTACCTCTGTCTCTTTCAGTTTCCTTCTCTGAAAATGTGGTAATAGTAGTTCTTCTTTTGTCAGGTTGTCACAAGGGAAAAAGAGGCAATATTTGTAAAATTGTATATAAATATTAAAATGTCAAAAATATTACATATCATTGTTAACAATGATGGTAAATGTTTGTTCTTTTTACTTAAGCTCTCTCTTCTCTCTGTGTGTATCTCTCTCACACATCTTGGGTTGTTGTATGAAATTCTTTTCATACATTGAACTCTGTCTTGTTTTCTTGGAAAACTTCCAGAAAAAAACTTCAGGTAAATAAAGTCTATATGTAATAATAACTATTATATATAAAACAAAGTAATAAAGTATTCTTTTAAAATTCTATGCCTAACCATGCTGAAGTAAAATCAACACATTCCATTGTGACGTATTCTAAGCAATTTGTTTGGTAGAGGATTTGGGCAGTGAGAAAACAACAGTGGGAACACAAAGTTGAGGACTCAATTTCATTAGATTAAAAAATATTTTAAATGTACTTCTCCTGTGTGTCATTTTTCCTATTTTTCTTTTGATCACAGAGTTTTTAGTAGAAATTATTTTAGAGGATATATCATTCAGGCTCCTGTTTTTCTCAGTGAAAAAATGATCTATAGTTGGGAAATGGTAAAGAAATGTTCAAAACGTTCAAAAGCTCACTGAAGAAAATAGTTCACTCAAAATTAGAATAGAACACAAGGAACTTTTTGAGAAACCAAGAAATCACAAGACAAAACCAAAAGAATGAAAAAATGGTAGAAAATGTGAAATATCTCATTGGAAATACAAATGAGCTGGAAAATACATCCAGAAGAAATACATAGCAGAATGGAATACTGTTGTTCAATAAGATATGATGAAGAGGTAGATTTCAGAAAAAAAAAAAGTGGAAGGATTGATAGAAACTGATGCTGAGTGAAATGAGCAGAACCAGGAGAATGTTATACAATGTAAAATCTACAGTGTGTGAAGACTGTACCTGATACACTTAGCCCTTCACAGCAAGGCAAGGATCTAAAACAATTTCTTTTTTTCCTCTTTAATTTATTTAAGTTTTCAACATTCATTTCCACAAAATTTCTGGGCACACAAATTTCTGCTTCCTCTCAGAGCAGTGTACACACTCAATTGTACCACCATGGAGGAACTAATATCTGATTGACGCCCCAGAGTATACCCTACTCTTGGCAAAGGACCCCAAAATCAAGTAACTCGTTGAGAAAATGCCTAAAAAGGGGGAAAATAAGATTATAGAAAGTTATTTTCTTTGTGCACAGATATCTTCTCCCATACTTTCTGATGAGGAAGAAAAATGCTTACCATCAGGGAAAGACATAAAAGTAAAGACTTCCGAATCCCAAACATCCGAAATAAATATTCAATTGTCTCTGGTCATGGAAGAGCTCAAAAAGGATTTTGAAAGTCAAGTAAGACAGGTGGAGGAAAAAATGGGAAGAGAAATGAGAGAGATGTAAGAAAATCATAAAAAGTGGGTCAACACCCTGCTAAAGGAGACCAGAAAGAAAATGCTGAAGAAAACAACACCTTTCAAAATAGGCTAACTCAATTGGCAAAAGAGGTTCATTGAGGAAAAAAAATGCTTTAGAAAGGTGAACGACATGCAAAAGCTCACTGAAGAAAATAGTTCTCTCAAAATTAGAATGGAACACAAGGAACTTTGTGAGAAACCAAGAAATCACAAGACGAAACCAAAAGAATGAAAAAATGGTAGATAATGTGAAATATCTCATTGGAAAAACAATTGAGCTGGAAAATAAATCCAGGAGAAACCATTCAAAAATTATGGGAGTACCTGAAAACCATGACCAAAAAAAGATCCTAGACATCATCTTTCATGACATTATCAAGGAAAACTGCCCTGATATTCTAGAACCAGGGAACAAAATAAATATTGAAAGAATCCAACTATCACCTCCTGAAAGATATCCAAAAGAAGCCTAGGAACATTGTAGCCAAATTCCAGAGTTCCCAGGTGAAGGAGAAAATATTGCAAGCAGCTAGAAAGAAACAGTTCAACTGCTGTGGAAATACAATCAGGATAACACAAGGCCTAGCACCATCTATATTAAGGGATGGAAGGGGGTGGAATATGACATTTCAGAAGTCAAAGGAACTAGGACCTAAACAAAAAATCACCTACCCAGAAAAACTGAGTATAATACTTCAGGGGGAAAATCGTCTTTCAATGAAATAGAGGACTTTCAAGCATTCTTGATGAAAAGACAAGAGCTGAAAAGAAAATGTGACGTCCAAACTCAAGAATTAAGAGAATAATGAAAATGTGAACAGCAAATAGAAATCATAAGGGACTAACTAAAGTTGAATTATTTAGATTTGAACATGGAAAGACAATACTTGTAACTCTTGGAACTTTTCTCAGTATCTGGGTATTTGGTGGGATTGTGCAAACACACACACAGAGGGAGAGAGAGAGAGAGAGGGAGGGAGAGAGAGAGAGAGAGAGAGAGAGAGAGAGAGAGAGAGAGAGAGAGAGAGAGAGAGAGTGACAGAGAGCACAGGGTGAGTTGAATAGGATGTGAATATATCTTTAAAAAAATGAAATTAAATGGTGAGAGAAGAATATAAAACTTACATCGAGAATTCTATTGAAATCCATAAAAGGAGGGGGCGGAGCCAAGATGGCGGAGTAGAAGGACACATGTTTACGAGCTCTGAAACCAAAGCCCAGAGAATTAATGTAAAAAGAGACCCCCATAACGTCTGGACCACTGAAAGGTGTACAGAAGCGGAGTGGAAGAGATTTCCGTTCCAGAGAGCCTGGGAGAGCCGTCCCCAGGGTCTGTCGCGCCCCGGAAAGAGGACCCCACCCCAACGCTGCCCTGGCCACGGCCCCAGAGAAGCTGACCCGGGCAGGCTTCAGGGACGGAAGCTCCACCAGCCGGTAAAGTCCCTCCGCCCACAGAGGCTGCAGGTCAGTGGGAGAGACGCCTGGGCTGGAAGAGGGGAGCAGCAGGGTGTTTCCGTGACTCGGACCCCCTCGAGAGGAAGCGGCTGCGGCAGAGACGGGGGCAGGAAGCGGGGGAGGCAGAGGCGTGGGCGGCAGCGGAGGCAGCAGCGACGGTGGCCCCGGGACTCCCCCAGCAGCAGGATCTTCATTACTGAAAGTCTCTGCATAAACAACCTGAGGGAGCTGAGCCTGGGAGACGGCCCTGCTCCACCCTGCTCCACTACTGAAGGCCTCTGCATAAAGGCCCTGAGGGAACTGAGCCTGGGAGGCGGCCCTGCCCCCACCACAGCACCAGACCTAAAGCTCATTGATTAGCAGCTAGGCGGGCGGCCTGGAAAGCCCATTTGAATCTCAGAGCCCAAGCACTAGCTGGGCGGATCTAGGCGGGGGTGGACAGGAATCTCAGAAGTCAAGTAACTGGCTGGGAAAATGCCTAGAAAAGGGAAGAAAAATAAGACTATAGAGAGTTTTTTCCAAGAAATTCAAATGATCCCGACATTCCGATCTGATGACGAGGACGTATCCTTGCCATCAGGGAAAGACGTGGAGGGTGGGGCCTCGGTACCCCAGACACCCTAGGGGGAAGTCAGTTGGGCTCAGGCCTTGGAAGAGTTCAGAAAGGATTTTGAAAAGCAAGTTAGACAGGTGGAGGAAAAACTGGGAAGAGAAATGAGAGAGATGCAAGAAAAGTATGAAAAACGGGTCAATACCTTGGGAAAGGAGACCCAAAAAAATGCTGAAGAAAATAATACCTTGAAGAATAGACTCACTCAATTGGCAAAAGAGGTTCAAAAAGCCAATGAGGGGAAGAATGCTTTCAAAAGCAGAATTAGCCAAATGGAAAAAGAGGTTCAAAAGCTCACTGAATTTAATAGTTCTCTCAAAATTAAAATGGAACAGATGGAGTCTAAGGACTTTACGAGAAACAAAGAAATCACCAAACAAAATCAAAAGAATGAAAAAATGGGAGCGAATGTGAAATATCTCATGGGAAAAACAACTGACCTGGAAAATAGATCCAGGAGAGACAATTTAAAAATTATGGGACTACCTGAAATTCATGATCAAAAAAAGAGCCTAGACATCATCTTCCATGAAATTATCAAGGAAAACTGCCCTGACATTCTAGAACCAGAGGGCAAAATAAGTATTGAAAGAATCCATCGATCACCACCTGAAAGAGATCCAGAAAGAGAAACTCCTAGGAACATTGTGGCCAAATTCCAGAACTCCCAGCTCAAGGAAAAAATCTTGCAAGCAGCTAGAAAGAAACAATTCCAGTAGTGTGGAAATACAATCAGGATAACTTAAGATCTAGCAACTTCTACATTAAGGGATCGAAGGGCGTGAAATAGGATATTCCAGAAGTCAAAGGAAGTAGGATTCAAACTAAGAATCACCTACCCAGCTAAACTGAGTATAATACTTCAAGGGAAAATATGGTCTTTCAATGAAACAGAGGACTTTCAATCATTCTTAATGAAAAGACCGGAACTGAAAAGAAAATGTGACTTTCAAACACAAGAATAAGAAGAAGCGTGAAAAAGTAAACAGGAAAGAGAAGTCTTAAGGGACTTACCCAAGGTGAACTGTTTACATTCCTACATGGAAAGACAATATTTGTAACTCTTAAAACCTTTCAGTATCTGGGTAGTTGGTGGGACCACACACACACATGTACATGCATACACGCACACACACATACACACATGCACACACACAGAGACAGAGAGCACACAGTGAATTGAATAGGATGGGACCATAGCTGAAAAGAAATTAAGGTAAATGGTGAGAGAGAAATGTAGTGGGAGGAAAGAGGGTGAAATGGAATGGGGTAATTATATGTCATTAAAGAGGCAAGTAGGAAAATTTTTAGTGGAGGGAAAAAGAGGAGAGCTGAGGAAAAAAAACAATTAGTTTACCCTCATCATATTTGACTAAAGGAAGGAATAAAATGCACACTCATTTTGGTATGAAAACCCATCTTACAGTATAGGAAAGTGGGGGAGAAGGAGATAAGCAAGGGGGGGGATGATGGAAGGGAGGGCAAAGGGAGGAGGGAGCAATTTGAAGTTAACACTTGGGGAGGGACAGGATGAAAAGACAGAAGAGAAACAATGAGGGGCAAGATAGGATGGAGGGTAATTCAGTTAGTCTTACACAACACGACTATCAGGGAAGTCATTTGCAAAATTACACAGATATGGCCTATATTGAATTGCCTGCTTTCCCAAAGGGAATGGGTGGGGAGGGAGGGATGGGGAGAATTTGGAACTCAAAGTATTAGGAACAACTGTTGAGTATTGCTGTTGCTACTAGGAAAGAAGACATACAGTTAATGAGGAATAGAAAGTCATCTGGCCCTACAGGAGAAAAGAGAAGATGGAAACAAAAGAAGGGAGGGATGACAGAAGAGAGGGCAGATTGGAGATAGGGAAAATTAGATGCTTGGGGTATTGGGGTGGGGGTAGGGGAGAAAAGGGGAGAAAATTTGGAACCCAAAATTTTGTGAAAATGAATGTAAAAAGTTAAATAAATAAAAAAAAAAGAAATCCATAAAAGGAGTAGTAGTCAAGGCTGGACTAGGCTTCGCTCCATGTCTCGCACTACAGACTTTTCCCATCAGCTTTTCAGGTCACCCTGGGCTGGTAATATTCTCCACTCTGTTGTTCTGTGGATTCTGCTGCTCTAGAATTTGTTGAGAGTCTTTCTTTACAGGTTTTATATGGTCTGTGGGGGAAGAGCTAGCCTATGTGTGTCTTTCTTCTCTGCCATTTTGGCGCCACCCCCAGGAACAACCTAAAACATTTTCAAATGATTCATGATGCAAAATGACATCTATATTCAGATAATGAACTTCTGATTTTGAACACAGAATGAAGTAGACTATTTGCTCTCTTGTACTTTCTTTTATTTTGGTTTTTCTTATACTTTTCCCCATTCTTTTCAATTCTGTGCAACATGGCTACTGTGAAAATGTTTGGATCCAATATAATATTGCATGCTGTCTCAGGGAAGAAAAGGAGAAGTTGGGGAAGAAAATTTAAACGTTCTGGAAGTGATTTTTGAAAAGTGAATACAAATAGATAAATTTTAAAAATAGAATTGGGCAAGTAGACTAGTGCCTCTATGAAACAGCAAGAATCCAACAAACAAAAATTTAAACTATGAAAAATAGAAGAAAATGTAAAATATTTCACTGGAAACGCACTTGACCTGGAAAATAGGTCTAGAAGAGAAAATGTAAAGATTATTGATCTACCAGAAAGCCATGATAAAAAAAAAAGAGTCTGAAAATCATCTTCCAGTAAATCAGCAAGGAAAACTGCTTATAGCTCATAAATTTAGAGGGAAAAACAGTCATTGAAAGAATCCACAGATCACCTCTTTGGAGACATACCAAATTGAAAATACCAAGGAACATTGTTGCCAAATCCTAGACATATCAGGTCAAGGAAATAATGCTAGTAGTACCGAGAAAGAAACAATTCTAATATCAACTAACTACAGTTAGAATCGTATAATTCCTTGCAGCTTTTACATAAAAAGACTGGAGGGATTGGAATATGATATTCTCTAAGACAATGGAGCTTAGACTACAACCAAAAATCAGTTACTGAGCAAAGCCGAGTATAATATTTCAGGCAACATGATTAACATTCAATGAAATAAGGCATTTTCAGATCGTCCTGATGAAAAGGCCAGAGATAAAGAGAAAAGTTGATCTTCAAATACAAGACTTAAAGCAGCCATAAAAAGGGAAATATGGGGAAAAAAATAAAAAAATAACCACTTGTTATTCAATATGGAAAACTGCAGCTCTATATGAGAGAATGGTTTGCTAAAAATTATTAATAAATACATAAAAGGTATGCCCATCAAAATCCTTTCCACTCTTTTGAGTATTCCCATACAAGTTTCCCTGACTCTAGGAATTTTTCTCTTCCCTTACAATTTCCTGCAATTCATTTTATGGGTTGGCACAAAATTCTCAATGTAAGAATTTTATTTACATGTGAAATAAGAAAAGAAGAAAACTTTACCTTTTGTGACTTTCATAATAAATAGAAGTGATTTAAAAACAAAACTACCGGGAGAGGAAGAAAGATTCACATATACTAGCTCCAAACTCACAGCCAATATATTACCTGTAAAGAGGAACTCCCAACAAATTCTGGAGCAGTGGAAGCCACACAGAATTAGAGTGGAGTAGATTTCTGTTCCAGAGAGGCCTGAAAAATCAACACCAAAAGCCCATTATGCACCTGACCCGGCACAGAACCCAGCCCTGCCTTGGCCATGTGGCACCGAGAGGACCAGATCCAAGGAGGGTATAGGGACAGAACCTCTGGTGGCTGCGAAGGTCCCACAACCCACAGGCCTGACAGACCAGTGACAGAGACTTCGTGGCAGGCAGAGAGGGGAGTGGGGTGTCTCCATAACTCAGGCCACCTTAGGAGGCAGCAGCAGAGGCAGAAGAGGACAGGGACTCTCAAAGCAGACAGGAGCTCGGATCCATTGCTGAAGGTCTCTGCATAAACCCTTTGAGGGAACTGAGCCCCGTGTGGTGGTCGTGCCACCACCTGAGCACCTGAACTTAAACTCAAACTGAATAGCAGCTCCAACCCCCACTGAAAGCCCTGAGGCTGGGAAGCAGCATTTGAAACTTAGAACCCAAGCACTAGCTGGGTGGATCTGGAGGTGAGGTGGGGGTGGAGAAGAATCTCAGAAGTCAAGTAACTGGCTGTAAAAATGCCCAGAAAAGGGAAGAAAAATAAGACCACAGGGGGTTACTTTCTTGATGAACAAATATTTCCTCCTTTCATTTCTGATGAGAAAGAACAGTGGTTACCAACAGGGAAATACATAGAAGTTAAGGCCTCTGTATTCCAAACATCTGAAATAAATATTCAATGTGCTCAGGCCATGGAAGATCTCAAAAAGGATTTTGAAAATCAAGTTAGGGGGCGGAGTCAAGATGGCGGAGTAGAAAGACTCACGTATACTAGCTCCGAACGCACAGCCCATGGATTTAATGTAAGAAGAGCTTCCCACAAGTCCTGGATCACTGCAGGTTGTGCAAAAACACAGTGGAAGAGAGTTCCGTTCCAGAGAGCCCTAGAGAGCCGTCCCCAGGGTCCGTCGTTCCCCAGAAAGTGTAGTGCACCCCTGCCCTGCCCTAGCCACGTGTCAGAGAGGGGCAGATCTGAGCAGGCTTCAGGGACGGCACCTCAGCGGCCGGGAAGGTACCTCTGCCCACAGACCAGGTCAGTGAGAGAGACGGCTGGGCTGGCCGAGAGGGGAGTGGGGTGTCTCCATGGCTCAGGCCCCCTCGGGAGGAAGCAGTGGAGGCACAGGCAGGGGCGGGAAATGGCAGAGGCAGAGGCAGGGACAGGAAGTGGTGGAGGCAGTGGCGGAGGCAGCAACATCCCCCGGGACTACCCAAGCAGCAGGCAGGATCTTCATTACTGAAGCTTTCTGCATAAACCACCTGAAGGAGCTGAGCCTGGGAGGTGGCCCTGCCCCCACACTCTCCATTATTGAAGGTCTCTGCATAAAGTCCCTGAGGGAACTGAGCCTGGGTTAGTCCTGCCCCCACCCAAGCACCAGAACTAAATCTCACATTGAATAGCAGCCATGCCTGTCGCGGAAAGCCCATTTGAATCTCAGACCCCAAGTACTAGCTGGGCGGATCTAGGCAGGGGTGGGGAGGAATCTCAGAAGTCAAGTAACTGGCTGGAAAAATGCCCAGAAAAGGGAAGAAAAATAAGACTATAGAGAGCTTTTTTGAGCAAGTGCAAATGTCCCTGCCATTCGGATCTGACAACGAGGAAATATTCCTGCCATCAGAGAAAGACATGGAGGGTGGGGCCACGGTACCCCAGACATCCAAGGGGGATGTCAGGTGGGCTCAGGCCTTGGAAGAGCTCAAAAAAGATTTTGAAAAGCAAGTTAGACAGGTGGAAGAAAAACTGGGAAGAGAAATGAGAGAGATGCAAGAAAAGCATGAAAAATGGGTCAATACCTTGGTAAAGGAGACCCAAAAAAATGCTGAAGAAAATAACACCTTGAAAAATAGGCTCACTCAATTGGCAAAAGAGGTTCAAAAAGCCTGTGTGGAGAAGAATGCTTTCAAAAGCAGAAGTAGTCAAATGGAAAAAGAGGTTCAAAAGCTCACTGAAGAGAATACTTCTCTCAAAATTAGAATGGAACAGATAGAGTCTATCGACTTTCTGAGAAACCAAGAAATCACCAAACAAAACCAAAAGAATGAAAAAATGGAAGAGAATGTGAAATATCTCATGGGAAAAACAACAGACCTGGAAAATAGATCCAGGAGAGACAATTTAAAAATTATGGGACTACATGAAAGACATGACCAAAAAAAGAGCCTAGACATCATCTTTCATGAAATTATCAAGGAAAACTGCCCTGAGATTCAAGAACCAGAGGGCAAAATAAGTATTGAAGGAATCCATCGATCACCACCTGAAAGAGAGCCAAAAAGAGAAACTCCTAGGAACATGGTGGCCAAATTCTGAAATTCCCAGGTCAAGGAGAAAATATTGCAAGTAGCTAAAAAGAGACAATTCCAGGATTGTGGAAATACAATCAGGATAACACAAGATCTAGCAGTTTCTCCAATAAGGGATCAAAGGGCGTGGAGTAGGATATGCCAGAAGTCAAAGGAACTAGGACTTAAACCAAGAATCACCTACCCAGCAAAAGTGAGCATAATACTTCAGGGGAAAAAAAAATGGTCTTTCAATGAAATAGAGGACTTTCAATCATTCTTGATGAAAAGACCAGAGCTGAAAAGAAAATTTGACTTTCAAACACAAGAATGAGAAGAAGCATGAAAAACTAAACAACAAAGAGAAATCATAAGCGACTTCCCAAAGGTGAACTGTTTACATTCCTACATGGAAAGACAATATTTGCAGCTCTTAAACCTTTTCAGTGTCTGGGTATTTGGTGGGGTACACACACATACACACACATGTGCACACACACATGTACATGTGTGCACACACACATATACACATGCACGCATATACAGATACAGAGAGACCAGAGTGAATTGAATAGGATGGGACAATATGTTAAAAAAATTAAGGTAAACGGTGAGAGAGCAAAGTATTGGGAGGAGAAAAGGTGAAATGGAATGGGGCAAATTATCTCTCACAGAAGAGGCAAGCAGGAAACTTTTTAGTGGAGGGAAAAAGAGAAGAGCTGAGGAAAAAAATCATGAATTTTACTCTCATCACATTCAACTAAAGGAAGGAAAAAAATGCACACTCTTTTTGGTATGAAAATCTACCTTACAGTAGAGTACAGTGGGGGAGAAGTAGGTAAGCAGGGTGGGGGGTATGATGGAAGGGAGGGCAATGGGAGGAGGGAGCAATATGAAGTTAAAACTCTGGGAGGCACAGGATCAAAAGACAGATTAGAAAAAATGGGGGGTAGGATAGGATGGAGGGAAATATAGTTAGTCTCACACAACATGACTATTATGGAAGTCATTTGCAAAACCACACAGATGTGGCCTATATTGAATTGCCTGCCTTCTCAAAGGGAATGGGTGGGGAGGGAGGGATGGGGAGAATTTGGAACTCAAAGTTTTAGGAACAACTGTTGAGTATTGTTCTTGCTACTAAGAAATAAGAAATACAGTTAATGGGGAATAGAAAGTCATGTGGCCCTACAGGACAAAAGAGAAGATGGGGACAAGAGAAGGAAGGGATGAGAGAAGAGAGGGAAGATTGGAGGTAGGGGAAATTAGAATGCTCCGTGTATTGGGGTGGGGGGAGGGGATAAATGGGAAGAAATTTTGGGAGGGGCGGAGTCAAGATGGCGGAGTATTAAGACGCACGTATGAGAGCTCCGAACCCACAGTCCATAGATTTAATGTAAGAAGAGCTCCCCAGAAGTTCTGAATCACTGCAGGGTGTGCAGAAACATAGTGGAAGAGATTTCCGTTCCAGAGAGCCCTGGAGAGCCGTCCCCAGTGTCCGTCGCACCCCAGAAAGCAGACCCCACCACAGCGCTGCCCTGGCAGCAGCCCCAGAGAAGCTGATCCAAGCAGGCTTCAGGGACGGAACCTCTGGCGGCCTGGTAGGTCCCTCTGGCCACAGACTCTACAGGTCAGTGAGAGACACGCCTGGGCTGACCGAGAGGGGAGCAGGATGTCTCCATGGCTCGGGCGCCCTCGGAAGGAAGCAGTGGAGGCAGAGGTGGGGGTGGCCGCAGTGGCCCGGGACTCCCCCCGCAGCAGGCAGGATCTTCGTTACTGAAAGTCTCTGCATAAAGCCCCTGAGGGAACTAAACCTGGGAGGTGGCCCTGCCCCCACACCAGCACCAGAACTAAAGCTCACATTGAATAACAGCCTGCCACACAAAGCCCATTTGAATCTGAGACCCCAAGCACTAACTGGGCGGATCTAGGCGGGGATGGACAGGAATCTCAGAAGTCAAGTAACTGGCTGGGAAAATGCCTAGAAAAGGGAAGAAAAATAAGACTATAGAGAGCTTTTTTGAACAGATGCAAAAGATCCCGACTTTCGGATCTGATGAGGAGGACATATTCTTGCCATCAGGGAAAGACGTGGAGGGTGGGGCCTCGGTACCCCAAACATCTCAGGGGGATGTCAGGTGGGCTCAGGCCTTGAAAGAGCTCAAAAAGGATTTTGAAAAGCAAGTTAGACAGGTGGAGGAAAAACTGGGAAAAGAAATGAGAGAGATGCAAGAAAAGTATGAAAAACGGGTCAATACCTTGGTAAGGGAGAACCAAAAAAATGCTGAAGAAAATAACACCTTGAAAAATAGGCTCACTCAATTGGCAAACGAGGTTCAAAAAGCCAATGAGGAGAAGAATGCTTTCAAAAGCAGAATTAGCCACATGGAAAAAGAGGTTCAAAAGCTCACTGAAGAGAATAGTTCTCTCAAAATTGGAATGGAAGAGATGGAGTCTAATGACTTTATGAGAAACCAAGAAATCACCAAAGAAAACCAAAAGAATGAAAAAATGGAAGAGAATGTGAAATATCTCATGGGAAAAACAACTGACCTGGAAAATAGATCGAGGAGAGACAATTTAATAATTATGGGACTACCTGAAAGTTGTGATCAAGAAAAGAGCCTAGATATCATCTTCCATGAAATTATCGAGGAAAACTGCCCTGACATTCTAGAACCAGAGGGCAAAATAAGTATTGAAAGAATCCATCGATCACCACCTGAAAGAGATCCAAAAAGAGAAACTCCTAGGAACATTGTGGCCAAATTCCAGAACTCCCATGTCAAGGAGAAAATCTTGCAAGCAGCTAGAAAGAAACAATTCCAGTATTGGTGAAATAAAATCAGGATAACTCAAGATCTAGCAGCTTCTACATTAAGGGATCGAAGAGCGTGGAATAGGATATTCCAGAAATCAAAGGAACTAGGACTCAAATCAAGAATCACCTACCCAGCAAAAGTGAGTATAATACTTCATGGGAAAATATGGTCTTTCAATGAAACAGAGGACTTTCAAACATTTTTGATTGAAAGACCAGAGCTGAAAAGAAAATGTGAGTTTCAAACACAAGAATGAGAAGAAGCATGAAAAAGTAAACAGGAAAGAGAAGTCATAAGGGACTTACCCAAGGTGAACTGTTTACATTCCTACATGGAAAGACAATATTTGTAACTCTTAAAACTTTTCAATATCTGGGTAGTTGCTGGGATCACACACACACATGTACACGCATGCACGCACACACACATACACACATGCACGCACACACAGAGACAGAGAGCACAGAGTGAATTGAATAGGATGGGACCATAGCTGAAAAGAAATTAAGGTAAATGGTGCGAGAGAAATGTAGTGGGAGGAAAGAGGGAGAAATGGAATGGGGTAATTATCTGTCATTTAAGAGGCAAGTAGGAGACTTTTTAGTGGAGGAAAAAAGAGGAGAGCAGAGAAAAAAAAAAAACAAGAAGTTTACCCTCATCACGTTTGACTAAAGGAAGGAGTAAAATGCACACTCATTTTGGTATGAAAATCTATTTTACAGTATAGGAAAGTGGGGGAGAAGGAGATAAGCAAGGGGGGGATGGTGGAAGGGAGGGCAAAGGGAGGAGGGAGCAATTTGAAGTCAACACTCGGGGAGGGACAGGATCAAAAGACAGAAGAGAAACAATGAGGGGCAGGATAGGATGGAGGGTAATTCAGTTAGTCTTATATAGCAGGACTATCATGGAAGTCATTTGCAAAACTACACAGATAAGGCCTATATTGAATTGCCTGCCTTCCCAAAGGGAATAGGTGGGGAGGGAGGGATGGGGAGAATTTGGAACTCAAGTTTTAGGAACAACTGTATAGTATTGTTGTTGCTACTAGGAAAGAAGATATACAGTTAATGAGGAATAGAAAGTCATCTGGCTGTACAGGAGAAAAGAGAGGATGGGGACAAGAGAAGGGAGGGATGATAGAAGAGAGGGCAGATTGGAGATAGGGAAAATTAGATTTCTTGGTTTATTGAGGTGAGGGGAGGGGATAAAAAGGGGAGAAAATTTGGAACCCAACATTTTGTGAAAACGAATGTAAAATGTTAAATAAATAAATATTTTTTAAAAAAAGAAAGAAAATTTGGAACCCAAAATTTTGTGATAATCCATGTAAAAAGTTAAATAAATGAATTTATATTGAAAAAAACAATATTTATTTATGCTAAAATCCCTACTCAATATATACACAGAGTATATATGTGATCATTTCATCAATTTAAAACTAAAACAAATATCATATGTAACGAGGAAACACTAGAGATTTTGTAATAAGTGCCAGAGGAAAACATTACGTTTTTAATGATTATTTTTCACAAAATTCTAAGACCAGTAATAAGATTTGTGAATGCAATTAAAATTATAAAGATCGGTAAATATCATATAAACCTGGCCTTATGTGTTGAAGGTATGATGCTATACTTAGAAAATACTAAACAATCAGCAAAAATATTATTTGACACTATCACTTAACAAAATTTCAGGATAAATTTTAGTTCTTTAAAAATTCACTGTATTTCTGCATGACGATAACCAAATCTAAGAAGCATATGACAGAGAAGGAAAACGTATTCCACAAGACTACAGGATGCAAAAAACATTTCTAGATTATTATACGCGAGTGTGCATGCGCATTCAGACACACCATATAGATTCAATTACAAAGTGTTCCTCCAAAAAATAGAGTAAGTTAAATAGTTGGAAAATTATTTAGAGTTTGTGTGTGGGCCACACCAACAAAATACATAGCAAGATAGTACCAAAATTAATTTGTACCTTTAATTGTATGGAATTTACTTAGTAGGGAATATTTTGAAAATTTTAATAAAAAAGATAGCAAAATTAGTTTGAAAAAACAAATGATCTAGTATATTAAGGGAACTGAAAAGAAGGTTAATGATGAAGAGAAAATAACACTTCTAGTACTCAAATGTATATAAAGCATCAATCATCAAAATGATATTATATGATTAAAAATATTAAGAGCAATAGAAGACAATGAATTAGAAATAATAGAATTCAATAACTCATAACTAGAGAAAAAAAAAACTAGGACCTTCCTAATCAAGACATCTAGAAAAATTTGAAAAAAGTCTTTCAAAAATTTAGCTTAGTTTAACATCATATACCATGTTCCATAAGATATTCTAAATGAATACTTGATCCTCATAAGAAAGAACAGCCTATAAAATAATCCAAAAGAAAAAGGTCTTGTACTTCACAACTCTGTGGGTAAGAGATGTATTTTTAACTAAAAAAGGCATAGAGGGAATCAGAAAATATAAAACATGCGAATCTAATGACCTGAAAGTGAAAAGCTTCCACACAGACAAAATTAATGCACTAAGAATGATAAGGGAAGTGGTTGGATAAGAAAATAATCAGCCACATATCTCAATATGAATCGGGTATTCAAGACATATAGACATTCATGGCAATAAGTTTCTCTCTCTCTTTCTCTCTCTCTTTCTCTCTCTTTCCCTCTCTCTCTCTTTCTCTCTCTCTCTCTCTGTCTCTCTCTCTCTCTCCATATATACATATGTGTATGTGTGTATACATATTTATATGTGTGTGTAAATACATACATATCCAAATATATATATATATATATATATATATATATATATATATGTATATGACATGTACATTCATCCCCAAAGCATATACATATCTGTATATATGTAATTACCATTCTTCAATGTGTTCAAAAATATGAAGAGTACTTAAAAGTAGAATTCCAACGAATTAACTGTAAGAATTTTTCCACTCAGAACAAAAATATGGATTAAAAACCAATTTTTTATATTGCCTCATGCCCTATAAACTGAAAAATAGCGTTACAAATGACAATAATCAATGTAGATAGAATTTTTAGATGATTCGCACACTGAGTTATTGTGGGTGCAACTGTGAATTAGTATAATTTAGATTACGCAAAATTATGATAATACCCATTAACAGTGCAGAGCCAGTATGACAGAACAGAGAAAACACTATAGCCAAGCAGTCTCAGCATTCCTCTTCAAACGACTTTAAAATAAGAAATCAACTCAAATACCAGAGAGGCAGATTCAACAAGAGGTCAGACTAATGGATTTTTTCCAGCCCAGAACAATTTGGGAAGTCAAAAGGAGAGGTCAGTGACTCTGGGGCAGAGGTTAGTCTAGCATCAATACAGCAGGAACACTAGTCCTGAACCCAGGAGCTTTCAGAGCTTTTTAGCCCAGAAATGATTAGGGACTGAGACAACTTATCAGAGAGATCACAGTGAACCAATGTGGCAGACACACGCACACACAACCTTCAAGAAAATAAAACCTCAAGCAATAGAATTGGACAAATGATAAAAGAAGTACAAAACTTAACTGATGAAAACACTTCCAAAAATGAATTGGTCAAATAGAAAAAAGAAAAATTACCAGGAATGATTGAAAAAAATGACTTTCAAATAAAAGAATCAAAGGATGAATATAGAGGTAAACATGAAAGAAATCATAAGAGATTCAATAAGATTAAACTGTTTTCTATACAGGGCTCCCTTGTATTCTTCCTTTTGAGTTGACATTTTCTTTTATTTTTTCCCAAATTTATAAATTTATTTGTTTTCAGTTTTCAACAGTCACTTCCAAAAGTGCCAAATTTTCTCCCTATCCCTCCCGAAGATGACATGCAGTCTTTTATGGGTTCTTCACATGCATTCCCATTGAACACATTTTCACATTGGTCATGAGGCATGGAAGAACTGAAGGAGTGAGAAAAACCAGAAGAAAAAGGAAACATAACAAAGGAGAAAAATATTTGCTTCATTAGGCATTCTGATTCCACAGTTCTTTCTCTGGAAACAGATAGCGTTTTGCATCATGAATTCTTTGGAAATGCTTTAGGTACTTGCATTGCTGCAAAGAGCTAACTCTATCAAAAATAGTCCTTTCATATTGTAACTATTTCTGTGTGAAATGTTCTGATCACTTCACTTAACATCAGTTTCTATAAGCCTTTCTAGGTTTTTTTTCTGAAATTTGTGTGCTTGTCACTTCTTTCTTTTTTTTAATTTTGTTATTTAATCATAGGTTTTAATGTCATCCTTCTGCCCAGAATGTCTGTCTTTTCATTTTTTTAAATTATGTATTCTTAGTATATATACATATATATATACATATATATACATATATATATATATATATATATGTATGTATATATTCCCTTCAAGTGCCTTTATACTAAGAAAAGTCTCAAGAATTACAAATATTGTCTTTCCATGTAGGAATTAAACAATTCAACTTTAATAAGTACCTTATGATTTCTCTTTCCTGTTTACCTTTTCGTGCTTCTCTTGTTTCTTGTGTTTGAAAGTCAAATTTTCAATTCAACTGCTGTCATTTCAACAAGAATGCCTGGAAGTGCTCTGTTTCATTGAGTGACCATTTTCCCCCAGAAGTATTATACTTAGTTTTGCTGAGTAGGTGATTCATGGTTTTAATAGTAGCTCCTTTGACTTCTGGAATATAGTCTAAATCCTGTGATCACTTAATGAAGAATCTGCTAGGCCTTCTGCTATCCGGATTGTATTTCCACAATAGTCATATTCTTTCTTTCTGACTGCTTGCAGTATTTTCCCTTTGCCCTGAGAACTCTGGAATTTTGCTAGAGTAGTCCTAGGAATTTTCCTTTTGTGATCTCTTTCAGGGGGCAATTGGCGGATTCTTTGAATATCTATTTTACCCATTAGTTATAGATAAGGGCAATTTTCTTTGGTGAGTTCTTGAAAGATAATGTCTAGGCTTTTTTATGATCATGGCTTTCAGGTAGTCCAATGATTTTGATTTTCAATTTTTTAAATATTTTTTATTTATTTTTGTTTTCAGCATTCATTTCCACAAAATTTTGAGTTCCAAATTTTCTCCCCATCTTTCACCTCACCCCACCCCATAATGCCTTGAATTTGTATTACCCTTTCCCTCAATATGCCCTCCTTTCAATCACATCTCTCCCTTCCCTTATTCCTATCTTCTCTATTTTCTTTTAGGGCAAGATTGATTTCTATACCCCATTACATGTATTTCTTATTTCCCAGTTGTATGCTAAAATAATCTCAACACTTGTTCCTAAAACTTTGAGTTCCAACTTCTCTCCCTTCCTCCCTCCCCACCCAACCCCACTGAGAAGGCAAGCAATTCAATATAGGCTCTATGTGTGTATTTTTCTAAAAGATTTCCATAATAGTCATGTTGTGGAAGACTAACTACACTTCCCTCTATCCTATCCTGCCCCTCATTTATTCTATTCTCTCTTTTGACCTTGTCCCTCCCTAAAAGAGTTTACTTCTGATTACTCCGCCCTCCCATTTGCCCTTTCTTCGATCATTCCCCCACCACACTTGTCCCCTTCTACCCTACATTCCTGTAGTGTAAGATCGATTTTCATACGAAATTGAGTGTGCATGGTATTCCCTACTTAAACCAAATGTGATGAGAGTGAACTACACTTTTTCCCTCTCACCTCCTCCCTTTTCCTTTCCATTGAAAAAAAACTTTTTCTTGCCTTTTTTTATGAGAGCTGGTTAGCCCTATTTCCATTTCTCCCTTTATCCTCCCAATACATTAGTCTCTCACCCCTTCATGATATTTTTTAGATATTGTCCCTTCTTATTCAACTCACCCTGTGTTCTCTGTATATATATGTATATATTTTTACACACACATATATACACATGCATACACATATGTATATGTGTGTGAATAATCCTTCCAACTACCCAAATACTGAGAAAAGTCTCAAGAGTTACAAACATTATCTTCTATGTAGGAATGTAAAGAGTTCAGCTTTAGAACTTCCCATATTTCTTCTCTTTCCTGTTTACATTTTCATGTTACTCTTGATTCTTGTGTTTGAAAGTCAAATTTTCCTTTTAGCTGCTGTCATTTCAACAAGAATGTTTGAAAGTCTTCTATTTCATTGAATTACCACTTTTTCCCCTGAAGTATTACACAAAGTTTTGCTGGGTGGGTGATTCTTGGTTGTAATACTAGTTCCTTTGACTTGTGGAACATCGTATTCCAAGCCCTTTGATGCCTTACTGTAGAAACTGCTAGATCTTATGTTATCCTGATTGTATTTCCACAATACTCAAACTGTTTCTTTCTAGCTGCTTGCAATATTTTCTCCTTAATGTGGGGACTCTGGAATTTGTCTACAATATTCCTAGGAAGTTTTTCTTGCAGATCTCTTTCAGAAGGTTATCAGTGCATTCTTTCAATATTTATTTTACCCTCTGCTCCTAGAATATCAGGACAGATTTCCTTGACAATTTCATGAATCTGTGAGCTGTTCAATCCTCCCACAACCTACGGTCTCAGTGATCCAAAAACAGTGGCCATTTCTGTGGTGGCTTCCTCTACCCCCTCCCCCCTCAGCTGCCCTGTGGCTGGCACCAGACTTCTCCAACTCTCCTTCACTGGTCCCACTGGGTTTTTGCAGGGACCTTCCAATTTCTCCTTAGCTTTTTGGGGTCCTAAAATCTGGAAACCACCACAGGTGTGAGAGATTCAATCTCTCTAGAGACTGCTCAGGTCCTATCTTGCCAGCACAACCCATGCTGGATTGTGCTCTGCTCCCAGTGTAGTAGTATAGACATTTCCCAGAGACCTTCCAGGCTGTCCTAGGCTGGAAATTTTGGCGCATAGCCTCTGCCACCACGTGGCTTGGTGACAGTGGTGAAAAAGAAAGACATGGGCAGGTGAAAGAAGATAGGGCAACTCCACTTATTGATCTAAGTGTCAGAGTATTTATAGAAGGATACTACACATCTACGTGTGTGTCTCCTAACCTAGTGATTTGGTCAGTCTTATTGTCTTAAAAAATGTTAGCCTAAAGGGTGTCTATTTTACATATCCCTCGTATTCTGTAGTTCTCTGTTTATCTCACAGAGACAGCAATTTCTGGGGGGTGAGAATGGGGGCTGGAGAGCCATTCTGGATGATAAAGAGCACAGTCTCAAAGAACAGTTTCCCTGATTAACTTTGCCAACAGCACTCCGTCCTGGCCCTCAACATTTCCCCCTTTCTTTTGCTGTAACCAGAGATAAGGTACTTGGGTTTGAAAATCTTTCCCATGAGAGAGAAGGCATCTATAAATAGGTGGCCCAATACAGAGAAACAAAGAGATAGAAATAATATAGACATAAGACAATGGAACAAGGATGCAAAGGGATTTGTATTAGCAAAATAATCACAAATCACACTTGCAGCTTCATTGAGTTCAAGATTTTGTTTGGAGGCCTGATCTATATTATTAGCAATATGATTAAGATCTTCAACATCCAAAGCAAGACTGCCATTCCCTATATCCCATTCAAATGATTTCTAATCTTAGTATAATTATATAGAGAGCTATTATGATAAACAGGAGTAACACAAATAGAAATGAACCTATAATCACATCTCATGGACAAGCTTGTTTCAAGAACATCCACTTCATTTCCCACCACCACAATAGTTTCCCTTAAAGTATGCATTAAGTGGTATGAACAGATAAATCAACTGATACAGAGGAAGCCAGCTACCACAAAGCTTACAATGCCTAAAATGATGCAACTTATACATCTTTTCTGTCTTACTTTCAACAATAACTAATTAAAAGTTTGATCAGAGACAGACATATACCAGCCTATACTTTTGGTAGGCATTAAAGCAAACCTAGGACACATAATTTCAGAAATAATACTAGTATTAGCTATACAAGAACCAATGCATTCAGTGACAGTACAAGTAAGGCATGTTATTTCCCAATCATAAAAGCAAAACAATTTTCTATCTATATCAGTTTGTTTCCCAAAAACCTTTGACCCATTTCCTACCATAATTACCTCCTCTACCTCCTCTCCCCATATCATCACCCTAACCCAAGATGGATTATGTACAAAAGTCTATCTAGCTCCCTTTCAATCAATTCCTTCTGTTGAAGTGGTCAGCTGGAGGGTGTCTAGAAGCAGAATGAGTGTCCTCATTGTCTTATCAGTCTGATGATCATGGCTTCTTCTTTTTCCTCTATCAATATATTTTTCAATGTATGGCAGAGATCAGATGTTTCTTTCCGGTATCCCGATTTTTTCTTCACCATTTCTTGTGAAAATACAAGTATACCCTCGCTCCCACGTTAACACAGGGACTGTCTTTGTGTTGTTCCGTTTAACCTTCACTTTTTTCCAATCAGTGAGGTGTATTTTGCCTTTTTGAAACTGTTTTTGAGCAGGTGTAAGCCTCTCTCTATCTGGTGTCAGGAAATTTATGGTATACAACACCATGTGAACGCTTTTCCTTATTCTTTTGCCTTCCCCCCTTTTGTTTTGGGAAGACAGTTTTTATGTCATGATTGTGACATTCTACAATGACCTGATCAGCAGGATTATATGGGATGCTAGTTCTATGCCGTATTCTGTATGACAGAGAGAACTTAATAAAGACTTGACTAGTATAAGCTGGACCATTATCTGTTTTAGTAATTGTGGAATACCTAAAGTTGAAAAACACCTAAACAGATGATCATTAACAAATTTTCTTGATTCCCCAGTCAGTGGGGTGGCAACAGTGTAACCTGAATATGTGTCTATAGTCATATAAAGGTATTTATTCCTTCCAGATTCTGGAATGTGTGTGACGTCCATTTGCCATATTTCAAGAGGATTCCATCCTTGAGCATTGATAGATGTATTTGATGGAGTCAGCAAAAACAGAATACAATGGGGACAAGACTTTACTACAATGTTCTTGCTTGCTCTCTACTAATGTGAAATTGCCTGTGAAGCATGGAAATTGATGAAATTGCTTGTGGGAATGCTGTGATTCTAAAACTGTCAACTTGAGAGTAAGCTGTCTGCTTGTCTATTTCCCATTATTATAGGCCCTGGCAGTTGTGTATGAGATGGGATTATGGTCTTTTGGGGTAAAGGAAGAAGATTGGATGCAGAGCTGTCCCTGTCTACTTGTGTCCTGTTCAAGGGATACATAGCCTGAGAAGTTATCTGGAATTTGATGGCTTGCACTCTGGAAAAGGTAAACCTGGCATGGAGTTTAGACAAAGACCAAAGAAGCACAAAAGGAGTATAAATAAAAGAAAATTTTCCTGGCATAACAGAAAAGGGAAGGCCAGGCTAGGCCAAGGGCAGCAGATTTGAATATGAAAGGCTATATTAAGTGGGAAGATTCAGAAAGACCTGGCTACAAATTTGAGTATGAAAAGCCAGGTTAAGCAGCAAGATTCAAGTGGAGTTCAGGGAGGTTGCCAGAGTCTGAACCCCATCACTCAGACTGCTTCACTTTCCTTTATATTTCTACATGGACAAGATAGCTCACAAGTTATTACTATTCACTAACATAAATGTATTGTCTTAAATGAAAAGAGATTTCAAACTTGAACCTTACAACTGAATAGATGTACATCGTTGTTTCACAGGCTAGTTTCTCCTTTTGCAATTATATACACTCTGGAAGAAAAACTTTAGAAATTAAGTTGCTAATGAGTTCAAACACAAATTTTAACTTGTGCTTCAGTAACGGAATGACTACAAATTCAGATTAAAACAACAAGATCATTTCTGACTTGTAGATCATTGCATATTTATCAATACATGTCTTGAAAGTGAAAATTTATTGCCTTTGCAAGAGAGATCATTTTAAGAGAGATCGTTATTTCTTCTAAAAGTGTTTTCTTTTGTTTTAAAAGAGTTTAAGTGTCCCGGGCGAAAGTCCCCGAGCGACCCTCCCGGTGGGTAGTAACCCCTCACTCTGCGTCACGCAGCTTCAGACGTCTCTGGACCGGTCCCCGGGGATCAGAGTTCGGGCGGAAACCAAGCACGAGCCAGGGTGGTAGAGCAAAGCGGGTGTTTATTCAGCAGTTCACATCAGTCCAGTCCCCCTGAGACCTTCCTGCCTGTGCCTTTTATCCCTAGTGTCTTGCCCTCCTCTTCCGGGTAGGCTCCTCCCCAGTTCCTCCCTGAGGGCGGAGCTCAGCTCAGTGAAGCCTCCCCAGTGCCAGTGTGGCAGAGCCATGTCAGCAGGTCCAGACTTTCTGGCGTCTCCTATCCTCTCAGGGGGCCTGGGTCCAGAGCGCCCCTTACAACTCCCCCTTTTTGTTTATAAGGGCAGGTGAAAGGCCTGTCTTAGGCTATGTGGCCTGACTCCATGCCTGGTACCGAAAGTGGGCAGGGCCCCTGTATTAGGCTATGTGGGTGGTCCCCACCTCCAGCATTTCTGGTAGGTGGACCCACAATAATCCCGTCATTGGGTACCTCTGCAGCCAATGGCATGATTATCCAGGTCATGGGGCCACAATATTCCCGTCATTGGCACAGTCACAGCGAAAGCCCATTATTGATTATAGCGGGGCACAGGGACGCTTTTGAAAAGTTTGATGGTATAATTAGCAGTAACCCTAATATAGTTCCAGGAGGAAGAAGGACCCCAATAAGTGTCATCCGTGGTTTCCCAGTCCCAGCTACGGCAGTAATAATCAGCTATGCATCCGGAGCCAGTATGTTGTTTCTATCGCCCGAGTTGTTCGTCTCTTCCTTCGTCCTCGCTTCTCTCGTCTCCTTTTCCTGCTTTTCTGGGTTGGCCGGGGGGACCTCTCGCCGTCCCGGGATGGGATCCAGACCCCTTCATGGTTGGTATCTGTGGAGACACAAAGATATCCTTTTCCCCTTATTAGTACCGTCCCTGGTCCATTCCAATTGCCTTTCACATCCTTCCACCAAATCACGCTACCTTTTTTACACGGGGTTGGTGGTGACCCTCGTGGATGTGGGATTGTAGAGGACGCTATTCGGGCGTTACCAGGATCGGGGTAGCCGGAAAATCGCATGGCCGGTGTTAGGCCGTCATCCCGAAATTGCAAAAAATTCATGGTATAAACCGTTTGCGCGACTTGTGCATGTGTAAGCCGCCCCGGAACTCCCCCTTTTTGTTTTTTGATGGTGTTTTTAAGGGTCCTATTAGCACGCTCCACAAGGGCTTGGCCCGTTGGGTTATATGGGATGCCAGTAACATGATGTATACCAAACTCCATGCAAAAGGTGGCAAAGGCCCGCGAAGTATAGGCAGGACCATTATCAGTTTTAATAGCGCTGGGGGCTCCAGCCATTGAGAAACATTGTAATAAATGCGAAATAACTGCAGTAACAGATTCTCTGGGTTGCAGGGTAGCCATTACAAAGGAAGAACAGGTATCTATGCATACATGTATATAAGAGGTATTATAATGTGTAATATCCATTTGCCAAAGGTCATTGGGTAGCTCTCCTTTGGGGTTAAAGGTCTTCTCTGGAGGCGGAGGGCGGAAAGGAATACAATTAGTACAGCGTTTCACAATCTGTCTAGCTTCTTCTCTAGGAAGGTGGTAGAGCAACCGTAAGGAACGTGCAGACAAATGGAATTTGGAGTGGGCCTCTTGTGGTGATAGAGAAAGAAGGAAGGCACCCCCCTTATTAAGGGCATTGTCTGCAACGTGATTGCCCCAAAAGATAGGGCCCTCTGTGGATATGTGAGAACGTACATGGAGAACATAACGAGGATCATTGCGAAGTAACAAAAGCTTTTGAGCAGTTTTTAGCAAAGGAGCAATAGTAGAGGGATTTTCCATAATATGAGAATTTTCTAAAAACAAAGGAACATTAGCACAATATATACTATCTGTAATTAAATTAGAGGGCTCCTCTGAAAACAATTGAAGGGCGCATATTGCGGCTGCTAATTCGTTTTTCTGTGCCGAGGAATATGGTGAGGAGATTACTTTTAGAAGGTGTCTCTGAGGGGCATAAATGGATGCTTTTCCGGTTTTTGTTGCATCAGTAAATACATTCAGTCCTTCAACGGGGGCTAATGAAACAATGGACGAGGGTGTGGACAGGGGCAAGGTTTTCCATCCACGTAAAGGTGGAGGCAATGAGCTATTAGAGAAGACATGGGTCACGTATAAAGACGCCCAGTCAATAGAATTTTGAGCTAGAAGATGTAAAGCTTGAGGAGTAATGGACAGATTGAGGATAGGCTGAGTCCCAAAAATCTGAACGCACCTCTCACTCGCTTTGAGCAAAAAGAGCACAAGGGTTTCCCATTTATCAGGCAAAACTTTAGTAGCCTTTGGGCGATATAGCCACTCCAAAACACCATGTGCTTGATATAGAGCCGCAATACCTCGGTCCTCCTGTAGGACCACCAACATAATAGGACTCTCAGGATTGAAGCGGACTAATGATGAGGAGGCTTTCTTTTGTATATCCTGTATAACCTGAAGGGCTGCAGTTGTCCATTCTCGGGGAGAGGTAAGGTTAGAATCGCCCCACAACGTTTGATACAACGGCTCAAGTTCCTTATCAGGTATGGGAATTACAGAACGTAGCCATTGAATAGAACCAATTAGTTTCTGAAAATCATTAAGTGTTCTTGAGTGTCATGATAAGTACGAGAAAAATGAAAGGAGTCATCCTGACCTAGTTGATTAAGCTTCTCCAGAAGTTTTTTCATCTGCCACTGATAGCACCTCCTCACTCCCTGTGACCGCTTCACCTTGGCGGTTGTCCTCTATCACTCTTATTCTTTTCACTGGAACCCAAACTTCTTTATTATCATCTGTTAAAACACAAATATACCCTTTTCCCCACGTTAACACTGTATGAGGACCAAATCAATTTTTATTCTCATCGTGCCACATTACTGGCTGCTTTCAGGGCACTTGTTATTGCTGATTCATTCTTTGCAGACTCCTTATTAGGAAATGTTAAGAATTTCATAGCAGCCAATAAGCCATCATTATAGAATTTTAAATAATTTAGAATATAAACAGCCAAACAGCCAATTGTAATTTATCATCAATTTAGAGTATAAAGAGCCAATTGCGAATTTATCATCAACTCCTGGTCCAACTCCTCCTTTTTCTTTTTGCAAGTAAGTGTCCAGGGATCGATTTGCTCGTTCCACTATAGCTTGACCAGTGGGATTATGGGGGATTCCAGTGACATGTAAAATGGAAAATTCCACCATGAACTGTTCAATGGCTTTACTGACATAAGCTGGACCATTGTTTGGTTTAATGCTTTTTGGTACTGCATGATTTAGAATGTGACCGAGTGTGTGTGATATAAAATATTGTTGTTTTGGCCCTTATTGCTAGTTGAACTTCCATAGTTATCTGTTTAATACTATCTGCCCTATCAGGAATATAGGCTGACTCTACTCTAGGTATCAATGGTACTGTATACTTCCTGTCTGTGATGATATTGCAAGGTTCTTTCACATATAATAATGCTTGCAATACTGCATATAATTCATTTTGCTGTGTAGAAGTAAATGCTGTTTTAAATTTATGCATCTCCTTTTTAGATGGAATATACATAGATGCCCTAAAATTTTTTGTTGCATCTGTAAAAACATTAACTCCCTCTACCGGTGAGGAAGAGCATTTGTCGGCCCAAGACCATGGCCACGTGGCAAATTGCCACCCAGAAGGAATTGGGAACCCGTGTTGGAAATTCTGATTAATCAATATCTGCCATTCCACAAACTCTTGTATGCAGTTCTCTATTTGTTGACTTGTATACATAGTATATATTGTGTGAGGTTCCTGTCCTATTAACATCTTTACTCTCTTCACTGCCTTATGTATGATTTGGGCTACCAGCACAGCATAAGGCACACAAGCTCTGTTCTTTATCTGAGCCAAATGTACCCACTCAATAATCCCTTGTTTTTGATATAAAACTCCAGTGGGTATTTTTTCAGTAAATAAAATTGTTACTTTCAAGTCCTGTGATTCCAGTATCCTGCTAGTAGTACACTCCATTATCTTTTTCTGCACTAATTTCAAACATTCCAGTGCTTCATCTGTCCATTCTCTGCATGAGTCTAATTGAGAAGGACCTTTCAATAAATCATATAATGGTTTCATTTGATCAGTTGTAATTCCCAACTGTGGCCTACACCACTGAATTTCTCCTATCAATTTCTGAAAGTCATTTAAAGTTGTAACCTTTGTAGAATCTATCATAGGTAACTTCAAACTTAAACCTTACTACCTTACATCATTGTTTCACAGGCTAGTTTCTCCTTCTCTTATTACATTTACTCTGGAAAAAAAACTTTTTAGAAATTAAGTTGTTAATAAGTTCAAACACTAAATTTAACTTTTGCTTAAGCCAAGGAATGACTACAAGTTCAGATTAAAAGAGCAAGATCTTTTCTGCTTCATAGACCATTACATATTAATTTATCAATACATTATCTTGAAAATGAAAATTTAAAACCGTTTAAAATTTGTCCTGTTGTTAACAGTCACTAAAGTTTTACAAAAAATTAGTTGAAAACCTTCAAAATAATAGTTCTCTTCTCTTGTTCTAATCTGGAATGATAAAAGTTACAATTCACTGTAGACCCAGCTGAATGATGAGTTGGGACTGCAGGGCAAAAAAATCTTAGTGGTTCCATCCTTTACTCAAGTAAATTTTATTTCTGTGTCCACTCCTTAAGAACTTCTTTGAATGAGAGGGTTTTTGAATTCCTCAGCTGAAGGGAGGGAGACTTCTGGACAACTGCCCAGTGGTGCCAAGTCTATTCCATTCTGCTGGAGAGTTTCAAAAGCTTTATCTCTGCTGAGGTGTCTCTTTAAGATTTATGCATATTTCCAATTTGCCTAGTGCCAAATAATATAACAAATCCTGATCTGTTTTAAACATCCAATTAGGAGTGACACGTTTCACTTAAAATGTGACCAGAATAACTACCTTTTGGTTACTTCTCATTATACAAAATACTTTTCTTTTAGGTGAGGCATGAGATAATGAAAATGCCGATCAGCCTGCCCCAGATCTCCTCTCGTCTCTCTCTCCACCCTCACAATCTGGCCAGGATTGGAAGGCAAAGAGAGAGAGAGAGTTCAACCAAAAACTTTCCAATAATTTCCAAAACTTTTATAGTTTCCTTAAATTTCATATCCATGTTGTTCTCCTAGTGTGCTTTGATTAAAGCCCCTTTAAAACTACACATATATTATGTCCTTGCATTTTTTATCTAAAATTGCATTTTGCAATCATATAAACTAAATAATATAAGATTAGTTCCTCTCTTTCTCTCTCCCATACTTCTCCCCGATGCTGCAGCCATCAGAGAGAAGGGAGGAGGGGGAGGAAAAGAGATAACATTCCAAGGTCCAGCTACCATGGAGTTGACCGTAATAACTCACAAACACACGCACACAGAACATGTAAAGACAGAACACGTATACAGACAATAAAAGAATCCAAAAACTGAGAAAAAATTGTCAGAAATCCTCTGTACGCATTATAACTCTGGCTTAACTTCTATCACTGTGTAACTAAGCTTTGCATAAGATTCCCTGTCTAAACTTTCTCCCGTACAAGATTGCTTTTTTAGACTTACTCCTGCAACTTTTCGCTGCACCACAGATCTGTGCCGAGTGCCAGGGCTGGGAGAACATCCGGGCCCCTGAATTCGCCACTGTGCCACAGATCCTGGGCAAATTTTTTGCTGTGCCACAAATCCAGGCCCTGGGCCAACTCTGGATGTATTTCCTGGTTGAATTTCTGACTGTGCCAACTCCCTCTTTCCTCTCTGTCCTATCTGGTCGTGATTGTCTCCTGAGTTCCCTGACCGCCAACACTCCAAAGATAAAAAAGGGGGGGCAGTAGAGGGGGGGTCTCGACTCCTTGTCAGAAATCTCCACTAGGGAGTCTCCCGTTTGTATCGCACAAGCGGCAGCCGAGCAAGTTGGACGTGGGGTGCCCACAAGGGCTGCTTTTTCCACCCCGTACATGACAAAATCAGTCTCAACGAGCAACCCAGGGGTGGCATCCACATAAGAGGACATCTGTTGCCCTATCAGTTGCCAACGGGTCGGATCAATTCCTGTATGCTCTACCCATGGACTGATCATTATTACTTTCTCGACCCAATCTCGGCACACTCTTATGTGTATTTTTATCCCATTCTGCTTGCAGAGTTTGTACACTTGGCAAGCTAGGATTCCCTTATCCTCTGGCTTAACTTCTCCTGCGGACTGGGCTTGTCCCATCCTATTTCTGCCTTTGGGGAGCCTCGCGCGAATTTTTTACTTTCGCTTCGGCAATCCCCAGGTGCTTGGCCCTTCTACCCCTGCCTGCAGGGAGTAGGCGGGTTACTCACCTCGCCGCGTTCGTCACAGTCCCTGTTCGGGGCGCCAGTTGTCCCGGGCGAAAGTCCCCGAGCGACCCTCCCGGTGGGTAGTAACCCCTCACTCTGCGTCACGCAGCTTCAGATGTCTCTGGACCCGTCCCTGGGGATCGGAGTTCGGGCGGAAACCAAGCACGAGCCAGGGTGGTAGAGCAAAGCGGGTGTTTATTCAGCAGTTCACATCAGTCCAGTCCCCCCGAGCCCTTCCTGCGTGTACCTTTTATCCCTAGTGTCTTGCCCTCCTCTTCCGGGTAGGCTCCTCCCCAGTTCCTCCCTGAGGGCGGAGCTCAGCTCAGTGAAGCCTCCCCAGTGCCAGTGTGACAGAGCCACGTCAGCAGGTCCAGACTTCCTGGCGTCTCCTATCCTCTCAGGGGGCCTGGGTCCAGAGCGCCCCTTACATTTAAGATTTGTCCTGATGTTAACAGAGTCACTTAATTTGTATAAAGAAAATTAGGTGGACATCTTTAAAATGATAATTCTCTTTCTACTTTGAAAAAAAATAAATCTTTTAAAATTAAAATCCGTTAAAGCTTAGCTGGTATAAAAGTGTCCTTAAGTAATATGAATTCCCAAAATATTAGAACAAACAAAATTCTTAATTATCACAGAATTCTGAGATAACACAAAATGTTTTAGTCAAAAAGGTGCATTATAATCTCACAAGAGTTAGAGACTGATTACAAAAAAACACTACTGCTTATAAAATCTTTTTAAATAATGGGTACATCTTAGGTGAGTCTTAAGTACTTTACTTAGATTGCTGACCATGTTCTAATTTCAGATAAAAATAATATTAGATTTCCCAGTAAAATTACACAAAAGGGATTCATCTATTCTGTTGGTCACTTGCTATTGATCATAGAAATTTGCTTATAGAAAGAGAAATCAGGGACATGTGATATAGCAAATATGACAGGATAAAACATACTTGACTCTGTTTGAATTCAGATAAGAGTAAAATTCTCCAATCATGCAGTATCTGTTTTATAGCCAGACTCAGCAATAGTCCGATGGGAAATATTCCCTTTGAGTAGCTTGTGGCATTTCTCTCAGATACTGACTGCAAACAACCATACCCAGATTCAAATTTAAAACAAAAATATTTCTGGTCACAATGTCCTTCACCTTAAACAGCAAAATTCACTAATCAGCTCAGAGCCAGATAGCGTTTCTATTCTCATGGAGTTGCAGTAAGCAGTAAAGATTTACCAGGATATATATATATATATATACACACACACACACACATATATACACATATATATGTATATATATATATACACACATATATGTATGTGTATATATATACATATATATGTGTATATATACACATATATATGTGTGTGTATATATATATATATATATATATATATATATATATATATACACACACATATATATGTATGTATAAGGGAATTCCATTTAAGATCTTTTCCTTTTCAAATTTAAAATTTGTCCTGATGTAAAAGCCAATTGCCAAAAATGTTCTCCATTTATTACAGCTTCTAAGCAAGTTATATTCATTGTTTATAATCTTCATAAGCCAATCAAATTTCTTTCTTAGTGTTGATAACTCTACCTACAGGGATGGTTTCCAGGGGCCTTAGGAATTTTACAAATAAAGGACATTGGTGCTGCATCTATGCCTGCCAACCCCCAAGCATACAGGAGGACTATTCTGAATGGGCAGAACAAATCTAAATAAAGTTTTCATTCAATTAATTCCTTTCTTTCTACACACAGTAATCAAGTAATAATTTTAGGTTGAGCATTAAAACAGTAACTCCAAATAATTTAAGTTAACAATCTTACAACTTTTAAAATGATAGCTAAATTGTTTTAACTGAAACTTCTTTAACAGGCAAAGGTGAAAATACCTGGATTTCTAAATGACAATTATGAAAAACATAACATTATAAGACAAGACTAGCAGAACTGATAAAATCTAAAGTAACATAACCGTTTTTACACAATTTTCCCAACATTTTATAGTCTCAACAAAAATCTGATTAGAAATTGGTTTTTCTAACACTGTTTCTGGATTACAGGGGTTACTCAGTTTTTACAATACCAGACTATTACAATTTAGAAGCACAACAATAACACAAATAATGAACCTTAGGTGTCATTAATTACATTTCCAAACCATCACATATAAATATTATTAATAGAAAACTGGGCTTACTAAATGTGGGGGCTGGTTGACTTGTGATCTCATACTGCTGTGGCCTGACCCCTACTATCAGAAGAGGGTAAATTAAATTCCCTACTATTCTTTAGCATTCTTTTGCCTTGATCTAATCTCGGATGATAAGAGTTATCTTTAGCAGTCTTAATTATTCACTGAATCCTTAGCTGGCTAATGAATTGGGACTGCCGGGTAAAAAAATAATCTTAGTTGTTATAACCTTTACTCAAGTAAATTTTACTTCTGTGTTCACTCTTTAAGAACTTCTTTGAAAGAG
Organism: Bettongia penicillata ogilbyi; assembly: GCA_023548195.1. Classification (NCBI taxonomy): domain Eukaryota; kingdom Metazoa; phylum Chordata; class Mammalia; order Diprotodontia; family Potoroidae; genus Bettongia; species Bettongia penicillata. The sequence goes on from JAJHZJ010000974.1 coordinate 71,526, forward strand.
AGAGCTTTTGAATCTATCAGCTGAAGTCAGGGAGACTTCGGGACAACTCTCCAGTGGTGCCGAGTCCCCTCCTTTCTTCTGGAGAATTCAAAACCTTTACCTCTGAGGTGTCTTTTTCAGATCTATGAGTTTTTCCCAATTTTCCTTAGTGCCAAATAATATAACAAATTTTGACCTGTCTTAAACATCCAATTAGGAGTGGCATGTTTCACTTAAAATATGACCAGAATAATTACTTTTTGGTTATTTCTCATAATACAAAATCTTTTCTCTTTTAGGTGAGGTATGAGATATTTAAAATACTAGTCAGTCCATTTGGCTCTCTGATATGAGGGGGAAAAAAAACTTCCCTGCTTTCTTCTTGTCTTTCTCCCTATCTTCACACCATGGCCAAGGTTAGAAGGTAGAAAGAGAGAGAGAATTTTACCAACAACTTTCCAAAAATTTCCCAAACTTTTATGCTTTCTTTAAAATTGTACATATGTTATTTCCTTGTATACCTTATCTGAAACTGCTTATAAGATTATTTTTTCTCTTTCTTTCTCCCATTCTCCTCCCTGATGCTTCAGTCATCAGAGAGAAGGAATAAGGGGAAGGAAAGAGAAAACATGGGAAAGAGTTACACAGAAACACACACACAGAATATATAGAGACAGAACACATATATAGACACTGAAAAAGAATTCAAAAACTGAGAAAAGGTCAAAAACTGAGAAAAGATTGTCGTAAATCCTCTGCCAAATTAGACCTTTGGCTTGATTTATTTTACTTTGTTCCAAACATCCTTTAGGAAATTCAAATTTCCATATTAAGTAATCTCTTTCAAGAGTGTTTTTTTCTAAACTACACCAATGAGTGGGGCATAGGTCTGTCTGAGAAATGCTGTCTGGAAGAGACTGAATGTAAGAATTACTTGGTCTATAGTCCCTTGTTTTAATTCCTTTAAAAATTTAAAATTCAGGGAGGTGAATTCTCTTGCAACTCCTCCTGGGTTATTGGGATCTGACGTTTCTGTCACTGGCAATACTAGCCTTATTTCCAAAAGTATTTCTTCCTCTCTGTCCATAGCCTCTTGGCAAATTTTTTCTAAAAGTGATAGCTGCAGCGATAAAGGCAGAAGATGAGCCTTAGATAAAGGACCTGCTAGTCTTCTCCTTTATGAAGGAGTATAGAATGACAGTAGCTCTGTGGAAGCCGAGGGTTCTAGGGGTACTGAGGCTTCCTCTGATTAGGAGTCCAACTCTTCTCCACGTCCCCTCCTACTTGAATGTTTTTGCCCTTAAAATATATCTGTCCCATTGTTAACCTTACTTTTGCTATTTACTTGTCAGCTCTGATTTCTTATAAACAGAATCTGCTTTTTGATACTGTTAAGACAGTAAGCTCTCCCCGTAAGTGTGCAATTGCTGAGATTTTACCGTGTCTGCAGGAACCTGGGATAAAGTGAAACGCCCCCGCAGGGGTTCTTGGAGTCTTCCCCTTACCTTAGTTGCTTTGTTGCAACTGAGAGCTCCTTCCAAGGGGGTCACTATCACTGAAAGATGAGTCCCCTTCCTAGGTCAGTTACTTGTTTGGGAACCATTTGGGGGGGACCACTTGCGTCCCCACGAGGCTTGGTGACAGTGGTGAAAAAGAAAGATACAGGCAGGAGGGGAAAAATAGGGCAACTCTATTTATTCTTCTGAGCGTCAGAGTATTTATAGACAGAAACTGCAAGTCTATGTGACAACCTACTGGCCTCACATCCCAGTCATTTGGACAGTCTTATTAATGTTATCCTAAAGTGTGCCTATTTTATATATCCCTTATATCTGTAGTTCTCTTGTTTATCTCACGGAGACAGAAACCTCTCGGGGGTGGGGTGGGTCTGGAGAGTCATTCTGAGTGAAAATGAGCAGAGCCTCTAAGAACAGTATCTCTGAAAGTCTGTCCTGACATTTACCAACAGCGCTCCACCCTGGCTCTCAAAAAGAGATTTGCTTCACTCTGTCATTCTGTGGGTTCTTCAGTTCCAGAATTTGTTTAGAGACATTTTCTAAACACATCTGATTGGACTTGGGGGAAATACTCTACAAAGTTCATGCTGTTACTCCACCATCCTGCTTCTGAAATTTAGATCATGCCAGCAGCTGTGAAAAATTTAGATACTAAATTCACTATGAGTGAAAATTCTGATTGTCCCTTATTAGAGGAGGGGATATAGTGAAGAGAAGCTCAGGTTTTATGATTCGTTTTGTTGTGTATATGTTGTGTGTATAGGGTCTGAATGACCCTAGATACTCACACTCAATGTCAATGAACCATATGCTTTCAGGTCCTACAAAGACAGAGAGGATTTACTTGAGATTCATTGGTGAACTGACACTGAATAACCCACATAGCCTAATAACAGAATATCGCAGGAGAGTGATTTTTTTTCCCCTTCCAGTAAAATATATTTATTTTCATTTTTTAAAAATTTATTTATTTAACGTTTTCAACATTGATTTCCACAACATTTTCAGTTCCAAATTTTCTACACATCTCTCTTCTACAAACGCCCCAAGACTCAGTGCATTCTGATTACCCCATGCCAGAACCTGCCCTCCTTTCTTTCATGCCACTCCTTTTTGTTATCATCCTCTTTCCTTTCTCGTAGGACAATATAGGTTTCTATACCCAATAGCCTATATTTCTGGTTTCCTTATTACATGTAAGAACAATGCTTAACATTAGTTCCTAAAACTTTGGGTTCCAACTTCTCTCCCTTCCTCCCTCCTCACCCATGCCCACTGAGAATGCAAAGAGTTTAATCTAGTCTGTGCATGTGTAGTTATGCCAAAGACCACCATAATAATCATGTTGTGAAAGACAAACTATATATCCTCCCATTGCATCCTGCCGCACATTTATTCTATTCTCTCTTTTGACCTTGTCCCTCTCCAAATGCGTTTACTTCTAATTCCTCCCTTGTCCTCCCTTCTATCATCCTCTTACATACCCTCTTATCCCCTACTTTCCTGTATTGTAAGACAGATTTTCATACCAAACTGAATGAGCATGTTATTCCCTCTTTAAGACAAATGTGATGAGAGTAAGTTTCCCTTTTTCTCTCTTACCTCCCCTCTTTTCACCTCCACTGAAAATGCTTTTTCTTGCCTCTTTTATGAGAGGCAATTTGCCCCATTCCTTTTCTCCCTTTCTCCTGCCAATATATTCCTCTCTCCCCTCTTAATTGTCTTTTTAGATATCATCTCTTCCTATTCACCTCACCCTGTGTCCTCTGTCTATATGTGTTTGTGTGTGTGTATGTATGTATGTATAAAATATCTCCAACTACCCAAATAATGAGAAAAGTTTCAAGAGTTACAAACATCATTTTTCCATGTAGGAATATAAACAATTCAACTTTAGTAAGTCCTTTATGATTTGTCTTTCCTATTTACCTTTTCGTGCTTCTCTTGTTTCTTGTGTTTGAAAGTCAAATTTTCTATTCAGCTCTGGTCTTTTCATCAAGTATGGTAGATAGTCCTATATTTCATTGAATGAACATTTTTTCCTTGAAGTATTGTATTCAGACTTGCTGGCTGATTCTTGGTTCAATCCTAGTTCCCTTGACTTCTGGAATATCATCTCCTAAGCACTTATATCCCTTCATATAGAAGTCTCAAGATCTTGTGTTATTCTGATTTTATTTCTGCTATACTAGAGTTGTTTCTTTCTGGCTGCTTACAATATTTTCTTCTTAACCTGGGAGTTCTGGAATTTTACTACAATATTCCTAGGAGTTTTTCTTTTAAGATCTCTTTCAGGAGGTGATCAATGGATTCTTTCAACATTTATTTTACCCCATAATTCTAGAATATCTGGACAATTTTTCTTGATAATTTCATGAAAGATATTGTCTAGATATTTTGATAATGGCTTTCAGGTAATCCCATAATTTTCAAAATGTTTCTCCTGGATCTAATTTCCAGGTCAGTTGTTTTTCCAATGAGATATTTCACATTGTCTTCTATTTTTTTCATTCTCTTCGTTGTATTTTGTACTTTTTTTGTTTTCTCATAAAATCATTAGCTTACATCTGTTCCATTCCAATTTTTAAGAACTTTTTTTTATTCAGTGAGATTTCCATTTTGCAAATTCTGCTTTTTAAAGTATTCTTCTCCTCTTTGGCTTTTTGGACCTCTTTCACATTTGAGTTAGTCTATTTTTAAAGGTATTATTTTTTCAGCATTTTTTGGATCTCCTTTAGCAAGCAGGTGACTCAGTTTTCATGATTTCCTTGCATCACTCTCGCTTCTCTTCCAATTTTTCATCCACCTCTCTTATTTGATTTTCAAAATCCTTATTGGGTTCTTCCATGACCTGAGGCCATTTCATATTTTTTTGGAGGTTTTGAATCCAGAAGCCTTGAATTTTATACCTTCCTCTGATGGTATACTTTTGTATTCCTCATCCAAAAGGATGGAAGAAGATACCTATTCATCAAGAAAGTAATCTTCTGTAGTCTTATTTTTTCCCTCTTTTGGGCATTTTCCCAGCCAATAATTTCACTTTTGAGTCCTTTGTTGGGTGAGGGATATATTCTAGGGACATCTAAGTTCTCATTTCCTTCAAGGTGGCACAATCAAGGGGGGAGAATTTAATCCTCCCCTGGCCTGCATTCTGGTCAGGGAGATCCACAAGCTTTTCTGCTGAAGATCTTCGAGTGGGGTTCTCTTTCCTCTGTCACCACCAACTCCTCTATGCCAACTCTCTTCCTCACTCCCGGACTGCTACTCCATCCTGAGACCCATATAGGCAGCTCAATTCCCCCAGGGTCTTTAGGCCAAGGGCTCCAATAATGGACGCTGCAGCTGCAGTGGCTGCTGTTGTCCTGGGGCCATGGCAAAGGCTGGATCCTTCTTTATTCTCATTCAGGTGAAAGAGCTTTCTCATTGACGTTTGAAGAGGTCCTTGGCATTTGTAGGTTGAGAAATCTGGAAACCACACCTGCTACCTGTGATTCTGTGCCCTTGAGCCTGCTCCAGTCATGTTCGTGCTGTGCTGGGTGGCCAACACTGTGCTGCACTCCGTGGACTACAATCCTCTCTGAGCCTGGTGTGATAGACCTTTACTGTTGGCCTTCCAGGCTGCATTGGGCTGTAAATATATTTCACTTGGTCTTTTATGGCTTCTGCTGCTCTAGAATTTGTTTATGTATTTTTCGGACTCTGGAGGTATAGCTTGAGTAGCTCTTCCCTTCCACTCCCCATCTTGGCTTCCTCCCTCAATATATTTAAATAATAATTACAAAACTGTAAGCTAGTTCTAGGGAGCAGGTAACAGTCCAAATACATCAAAAATCGTTAAAATATTGAATCAATCAATTATGGTACATTGGATGGGAGGACACTAGCTTTTGTCGGTTTAGAAATGGCATACAAATGATACTCTCTGGGTTGTATCTTAAAGGAGAAAAATTAATTTATAAGGTAGTTCAGTTATTTAAAATGTAAGATAACCAATGTGAAGTTTTGACAAGAGTCAGGGAAGGGAAAATATCATTTGTCATGAACAGAGAAGAGCACAATTTGTTTAGATCACGGAGATTTAGTAGGGAAGCAAGGCCCAATGGTATTGGAAAATTAAGTGAGGATTATAATGCCTAAGGCTTTAAAAGATAAGATGGAAAGAATCCATCCATCAACAATGTTTTCTTAGTCACTCACTTTGAGCAAAACACAGTTTTTTGCTTAAAGGGAGATACTAAGATTTGCAAGTGAAGGACCTGAGACAAAATAGCTTACACTCTCCCAGGTACATAAGAAAACAAAATGACTGGTCATGGTCATTATACCTGAAAGCTCATGAAAATTGTAAAAGAGAGTTACCAAAAAAAAAGTTACATAATCTGGAAGGAAAACCTAATAGTGAATCACTTTTTTCCCCCTCTATCAAGTATGAAAACATACAACTCAATGTAATTTGCCTGGTATAGTTTCTCATTTTGTGCTGAATGAGTCTATCTTTACAAAGAACATTTTTAGATGGATCACTAAATTTATGTGGACTACGATTTTCTTTCTGTTAAATGAGAAATCTAGGGTATATGACCCCTAAGATCTCAATTTACAATAATCCTTGGGCTGTAAGAAAGACTATTATGACTGTAGTCACAAGTTAATGATAAGGAAAATGATACTGAAGAGGATGGGAATATTTCACATTCATGCTAGGAGAACTGGTGATCCAGTCATTATCTCCAAATATTTGAGGTTAACTTCTCTTTTTTTTGAGAGGGCCTAGAACTGTCATTATTAAAATTTTTGTATTCCATTTATGGTCTGGTGAAACCTATTGATGATGTCTGAGAATAACATATAATTAAAAGCATGGACAATTAAAGGAAGACAAATTATATAGGAAAAGTTATAACATAAGGAGAGAAATCAATAGTCCCCAGGTCCAGAAGTCCTATCACAAGCACTCTGGCTACTCTGATAATGAGTTTCTGACGCTGGCAACTTTTCACCATGACCCAATATATTTTACTGTTCTTATGTAACGATGATGTGAAATGACTTTTCACTCTCAAGAAAGGAAAGAAAAATGAATAAAAGATTTCATCTTCTATTTCCCAAATGATCTGTAGCCTTGTGCCAGCACAGACACACACTAATTGGCTAAGTATATTTGCTCTCATTTCCCTGGAGGCTCAGATGCAATCTTCTGGGAGACTGAACTCTGATACATTTAACACAAATACACTTTAAAGAGCAACATTGGTCGTTTTTTTGTTTTTGTTTTTTTTTAGCAGAGAACAGAGCTTATGATGGAAGACTGGAACAAATGAATAAATATATGATTCAACCCAACTCTTTTGTCCCTGTAAAATTCTGAAAACCAGAAGGGAAGATGTCCTTTACTTTTTTACTGTCAAAGGTAAGAATCTCTTAAATTGTACCTATTGTGAATCTAGAAGAAAAATATTTTTCAATAAATCTGATAATTTCCTATTTGTTGAAAGCAGGATACGTATAATGGGACAATTCAAATAAGTCATTAAGAGTCCCCCACTAATTTGTCCCCTAAACAACACGGAGTCAAGAAGAAGGAAAGACTGGGTATAAACATGAATTGTCTGAAGGAATTGCTCTCAGTTTAGTTAACAACATGACTTTTGCATATGAACGCATATATTTTATGATCCCCAAACTGGTCCTATAACTTTGATAAGGCTCCTCTCTGACTTAGTTTTCTTAAACTGGTACTGTAATTTTTTTTCAATATTTTTTTAATATAAATTTATTTATTTAACTTTTAACATTCATTTTCACAAAATTTTGGGTTCCAAATTTTCTCGTCATTTATCCCCTCCCCCCAACTCAATATACCGATCATTCTATTTTCCTCTATCACCAATCTGCCCTCTCTTCTATCTTCCCTCCCTTCTCTTGTCCCCATCTTCTCTTTTGTCCTGTAGGGCCAGATGACTTTCTATTCCCCATTAACTGTATTTCTTATTTCCTAGTAGCAACAACAATACTCGACAGTTCTTCCTAAAACTGTGAGTTCCAAATTCTCCCCATCCCTCCCTCCCCACCCATTCCTTTTGGGAAGGCAGGCAATTCAATATAGGCCATATCTGTGTAGTTTTGTAAATGATTTCCATAATAGCCGTGTTGTATAAGACTAAGTATATTTCCCTCCATCATATCCTGCACCCCATTGTTTCTATTCTGTCTTTTGATCCTGTCCCTCCCCAAGTGTTGACTTCAAATTGCTCCCTCCTCCCATTGCCCTCCCTTCCATCATCCCCCCCCCACCCTGGTAATTCCCTTCTCCCCCACGTTTCTGTATTGTGAGAAGGGTTTTCATACCAAAATAAGTGTGCATTTTATTCCTTCCTTTAGTCGAATGTGATAAGAGTAAACTTCATGTTTTTTCTTAGTTCTCCTATTTTCCCTCCACTAAAATGTCTCCTGCTTGCCTCTTGAATGAGATCCCATTCCATTTCACCCTCTCTCCTCCCACTACATTTCTCTCACACCGTTTACCTTAATTTTTTTCAAGATATGATCCCATCCTATTCAATTCACTCTGTGCTTTCTGTCTCTGTGTGTGCATGCATGTGTGTATGTGTGTGCATGTGCATGCGTGTACATGTGTATGTGTGTATGTGTGTGTTTAGGCCCACCAACTACCCAGATACTGAAAAGTTTAAGAGTTACAAATATTGTGTTTCCATGTAGGAATGTAAACAGTTCACCTTTGGTAAGTCCCTTATGACTCATCTTTACTGTTTGCTTTTTCATGCTTCTTCTCTTTCTTGAGTTTGAAGGTCAAATTTTCTTTTTAGCTCTGGTATTTTCATCAAGAATGCTTGAAAGTCTTCTATTTCATTGAAAGACCATTTTTCCCCCGAAGTATTATACTCAGTTTTGCTGGGTAGGTGATTCTTGGTTTGAGTCCTAGTTCCTTTGACTTCTGGAATATCCTATTCCACACCCTTTGATCCCTTAATATAGAAGTTGCTAGATTTTGTTTTATCCTGAATTTATTTCCGCAGTTCTGGAATTGTTTCTTTCTTGCTGCTTGCAAGATTTTCTCCTTGACCTGGGAAATCAGGAATTTGGCCACAATGTCCCTAGGAGTTTCTCTTTTTGGATCTCTTTCAGGTGGTGATCGATGGATTCCTTCAATACTTATTTTGCCCTCTGGTTCTAGAATATCAGGGCAGATTTTCTTGATAATTTCATGAAAGATGATGTCTAGGCTCTTTTTCTGATCATGACTTTCAGGTAGTCCCAGAATTTTTAAATTGTCTCTCCTGGATCTATTTTCGAGGTCAGTTGTTTTTCCAGTGAGATATTTCATATTTTCTTCCATTTTTTCATTCTTGTGGTATTGTTTTGTGATTTCTTGGCTTCTCAGAAAGTCATTAGCCTCCATCTGTTCCATTCTAATTTTGAGAGAACTATTTTCTTCAATGAGCTTTTGAACCTCCTTTTCCATTTGGCTAATTGAGCTTTTGAAAGCATTCTTCTCCTCTTTGGCTTTTTGAACCTCTTTTGCCAATTGAGTTAGCCTGTTTTTCAAGGTGTTATTTTCTTCAGCATTTTTTTGTGTCTCCTTTAGCATGGTATTGACCCGTTTTTCATGGTTTTCTTGCGTCTCTCTCATTTCTCTTCCCAGTTTTTCCTCCACCTGTCTAACTTGATTTTCAAAATCCTTTTTGAGCTCTTCCATGGCCTGAGCCGATTTCATAACTCTTTTGGTTGTTTGATATACAGAGGCCTTGGCTTCTATGTCTTTCCATGATGGTAAGCATTGTACTTCCTCATCATGAAAGAAATTTGGAAACATCTATTCACCAAGAAAGTAACCTTCTATGGTCTTATTTTTTTTCCCCTTTTCTGGGCATTTTCCCAGCCAGTTACTTGACTTCTGAGATTCCTGTCCACCCCCGCCTAGATCTGCCCAACTAGTGCTTGGAGTCTGAGATTCAAATGCTGCTCACCAGCCTCAGAGCTTTCAGCAGTGGGCGTGGCTGCTATTCAATATGAGCTTAAGTTCTCATGCTAGGGTGGGTGCAGGGCTGCTTCTCAGGCTCAGTTCCCTCAGGGGGTTTATGCGGTGACCTTCAGTAATGGCACCGAGATCCTGTCTGCTCCAGGAGTCCCAGGCTGCCTCTGCCTCTGCCTCTGCCACTACCTCTGCCACTACCTCCTGAGGGGGCCCGAGTCACAGAGACACCCTACTCCCCTCTCAGCCAGCCCAGAAATCTGTCTCACTGACTTGTAGCGCCTGTGAGTGGACGGACCTTTGCAGCCACTGGAGATTCCATCCCTGAAGCCTGCTCGGATCTGCTCCTCTGGGGCCGCATGGCCAAGGCAGGGCAGGGTTGGACTCTGCTGTACAGTGTGCGATGGACCTTTGGGATTGGTTTTTCAGGGCTCTCTGGTGTGAAAATCTCCTCCACTATGTTGCTGCATGGCTTTCACTGCTCCAGAATTTGTGGGGAGTTCTTTTTAAGGGAAATTTATGGGCTGTGGGTTCAGAGCTGCATACATGAGTCTTTCTACTCCACCATCTTGGCTCCTCCCCTCAATATTTTGATAATTATAATTCAGTATAATTGGTTTCCTTTCTAGTTTTAAGCATTTTATTTTATGCAAATAAAATCATGATTCGGAAAATAGGTGCAAACCCTTAAAGACTCTTATCTCTCTGCCTCTGTCTCTCTATCTCTCCTAGCAAAGTGAGTAATAGTATCTAGATTTACAGACCAAGAAAATGCAGAACTATTACTAACTTACTTTATTTTATTTGGAGTAAAAGAAAATCCCAGAGTACATGTTGTAAGTGGAGACCAAGTATTATCACAATTAAGAAAATTTCACAACTAAGAATTTATTTTAAAAACCTTCATATTCTGATCATTGAAGTACAACATAGATAAAGTAGAAATAAAGAGAAGAATATGACTCAGAGAAAGACAAATGGAGGAAAAAATAGGTTGCCATTGTAACCCATCATTCCGTTCTCAATCGCTCTGTTCCATCATTCTCCTTCGCCTGCTTCTCCCCTTCCTCCCCTTCTTCTTTTACTCCTTTTGTCTCATTATTTTTATAATTATTGTTATTACAGATTAATGTTACTATTATTTTTGTTATTTTGCCATGACTGGAATTTGTAATTCTCTGACAACCCAACATAATGTTACATGTTTCAATGCCAGTAAATCCTACCTTGGCCAGAGTGACATATAATCTGCATCATTTGGCAAAGCATTAGGGATCAAGGGCACAAGTAAAGCAATGGAAACACCTCAATTTTCTCCTGACAGAAAGATATCGTAAAGTAGTGCAGTCAGGATGATGTAAGTATGGGGAAACCACTGCTCCAATACACTGTAACAGAAGGCATGGGATTTAAGCCTGGTAATGAGATGTTAATCTCAGTAAAGTAATGGAAGTGTTGGAGTGCAAGGATTTTGTTACATGGGAGTTTGCACATTGCCTCAGTGACCTGTCCTTTGAAAATCATAGTCTGACCTGCCTTGGTACAGATATGTGGCCATAGAAATATTGGAACTTTCTCCTTGGACATCATTTAAGGTCCTTCTAGGCTAAATTGTTAATTTTCTTTGGAAAATCTTTGAAGGTATTATATAATGTTTATGATACAATAGATTTATTATATCTCCTGGGTGGGTCACTTTCAATTTATCCTCTGCCTGTATTTTAATGGTGGCCACTGTAATTTTGTCCCTTTCTCTATAAACTTCCCTGAGTTTTTTTTTTGTTTTGTTTTTTTATCTAACAGTAATTGCCTGTCCTCTTCAATTTTATAGAATTTATAGTTTGGAACTCATATCTAATCAAAGAAAAGAAGGAAAGAAGCAAGGAAGAGAAAGGAAAGAAGAAAAAGGGAGGAGGGATGGAAGAAAAAAAGAAGGAAACTAAGGTATAGATGAGAAAAGAAAGGGAGGAAGGAAAGAAGGAAGGAAGAAAGAGAAAGGAAGGAAGGAATGAACGAAAGAAGGAAGGAAGAAAAGAAGGGAGGGAGGGAGAAAGAGGCAAGGAGAAGAAAGGGAGGAGGGAAGGAAAAGAGAAGAAAAGTAGAAAAAAAGATTCCTAGCAATTGCTGATATTCCAAGTTCTAGTGGGAAACAAAGTCTACCTCTATCCTACCCTTAACCCCATTGGAGAGAATCTTTAAAAAAAACTCTTGGATAAACCCTTGTTAGTTATTTGTTGAAGGAATTGTTAAAAGCGAAGTGGGTGGAATAAAGTTTGTTTTAAATCTGAAACTTTATAATTCTAGGTTTTTGTCTTATTTGTTGATCAGAACAATAAACAAATATAGAAAAGGGAAAAGGTATTGCATTTCTGATTTGGTTTGTTATTTTTTTCCAGTTTTTTTCCACCTCTTCGTGACCCTATTTAGGATTTTCTTGGCAAAGATACTAGACAGCTTTGCTATTGCTTCTCCAGCTCATTTTACAGATGACGAACTGAGGAAAACAGGGTTGAGTGATTTGTCAAGAATCACACAGCTAGTGTCTGAATTGAACTCGGGAAGATGAGTCTTCCTCACTTCAGGACTGGAGCGCTATCAAATGCATCACTGGGCTGCCTCTGTGAGTGGATTTAAGAGGTTATTTGTGTCTTCCCCCATATCAGTTTCATTAACATTCCTTTTACCCACTACCTACAGTTTCAATGATATCTAATACATCTAATCAGTGGGAGTATAATCATATGGACAACTGATAGCCATTATCATTATCCTCAATGTTTTACATGGCAAATTTTTGAAAAAAAAAACATAACATATGCACACATGTGTGTAAATACACATATGTATCTTGTTTATGTATGCATATATCGGTATATGTATGCACATATACTCATGTATACATCCGTACATACCCTGTGTATATGTGTGTGTGTGTGAGTAGTTCTTTCATTGGAGGCATATAGCATCTTCATATGTCCTTTCTGGATAATCTTTTTTGTATTTATGAGTCAACGACATTCTTAATACAATATAGGTGTTACTGCAAACAATGTTCTCCTGCTTCTGCTCATTTTACTCTTCATTATTTCGTGCAAGTCTTTCCATAAGATAATCAAGCTCATCATTTCTTCTATCACAATAACATTCCATGACAATCATATACCACAACTTGTTCAGTCTTTCCTCAATGGGCAGTCATTTCCCAAATTTCCTGTCTTTTGTCACTATAAAGAGTTAATCTAATTAATTTAGAATATATAGATCTTTTTTTTCCTTAGTTATCTTTAGAAATAGACTTCGTTGTGGTATTGCTGGATGAAAGGATATATGCAGTGTAATAATTCCTTGGGTGCATTTCTGGATTACTATTCAAGATAGTTGGGTCAGTTCAAAATTCCATCAAAAATGAAAGTCCCAATTTTTCCACATCCCCTCCAATATTTATCACTTTTCCTTTCAAACATTTTAGTTAATCTGGTGGGTGTAAAATGATATTTCAAGGTTGGTTTAATTTGTATTTTTCTATTCAGTAATTATTTGGAGCGTTTCTTAACGCAATTAGAAATGTTTTGCTTTCTTCCGTGGAAAGCTGCCTGTTCATATTCTTTGATCATTATCAATTGTATTTACTAACATTTTTAGTTTAAAGACACTATAGTAAATTGATAAGAGGACTGAATTTAGAGTCAGAGGTCACAAATTTGAATCTTGTTCTTTTTTTTCCACTGATCACCTTTGTAACCTTGGAAAATCATCTTTCTACTCAGTTTCCTCACTTATAGAATGATGAATTTTAAAGAAAAATTTATGTGGTCAGTTCTATATCTATATTTATGAGGTTTCCTCCACTCTCTTAGTAAAAAGGAAACTCTTATGATCAGAAGTTATTAATGTTGTTATCTTGGCTTTCAGATCAAATGAACAATAATTTTCTCAAAAGGGAATGATAGTAGCTTCTTGAAATGTAACTAATGATGTTGAATTAAATTCTTGGAAAGAATATATAAAACATGTTGTTAAGAGATGATTTGTGATCACTGTCAAAACTTTAATCAACAGGAACCAATGAATTTGAGAAAGAATGAATCACAAGTAACTAATATTATTTCCTTTTTTTGATAAGAGTGATAGATGAACATGAAAATTATGACATACTACAAATTAATTTATGTGTGAATAGATGTTATATGTGTATGTGCACATATGTGCATATGCCAATGCACACGTATGCGTATATGTTCATTGCGTTTGCTATGCATGAATACACACACACACACACACACACCTATGACTATTGAATTATTTTGCTGAACTACAGGAGATGTACTTTCCAAAATGAGGATTATGATGATCGTACTATGCTCTGACCTTATCAGATCATATCTGGAGTATTCTGCCCAGTTGAATATGCTACATTTAAGAAAATAAATTTACAAGCAGTAAGACTTTTATAGATTTACAGTGAGGAAGGTGGGTAAACTGCATATTATAAGCCATTTAATGCTTTAAATGGCTGGAAATGCTTTGAATTAAAATAAAAGATTTGAAGAGGAAATCATAGTTTCTGGAAATATTTGAAGAATTTTCATATGGAAAGAGAGACTTTTCCCCATAATTTACTCCAGAGATCAGAAACAGAAGCAATAACTCTAACTTATGAAGATATATATATATGTTTTAAAGAATGGAATATTTCTTATCAATAAAAACTATAAAATATTTGAATGGAAATAAGATCAACTCTAGCAGGACAGTAGGAAATTAGCAAGGAGAATATCAATTTAAAAGTATTAACTTCAATAAGTTAGCAAGTCATACTTTGTACTTTTACTGACAGAAAATTGTTCCTTCATAAACAAGCTCAAGAAATGAGAAAAGCAAATCACCAGAGATTATAGGAAGTGTATATTCTTTGCAATATTCCATGTAAGATTTTTAAGGATGCAAGGAACACTGAAATGGTTGAGAACAGACAATGATTCAATAACACATAGGGTCCCTCGGTCTGTTGTTCTAATGTTACTTTTCTATATTTAGTTCTCAAGTATTTCCTTCCTATTTTCATTGAAGACATTGAAATGAAAAACAATGTGACTGAATTCATTCTCCTTGGACTGACACAAGACCCAGTGAAAAAGAAGATGATATTTGCCATCTTCTTGGTTTTCTATTCTGCAACTCTATTGGGAAATCTGCTCATCATTTTGACCATTAAGGCTAGTCCCACACTTGGGGTCCCCATGTATTACTTTCTGACCTACTTGTCCCTTGCAGACTCCTGTTTCTCTAGTACTACAGCTCCCAAACTGATTATAGATAGCCTCTCTAAAAAACAGACTATCTCCTTTGATGGTTGTATGGCTCAGCTATTTGGAATGCATTTTTTTGGATACATGGAAATCTTGGTCCTTGTCCTCATGTCCTATGACCGCTATGTGGCCATCTGTAAGCCTCTACGCTACACAGTCATCATGAACCAGAAGATGTGTGAGATTTTAATAATATTGGCCTGGGTGGCATCTTTTCTGCATTCCATCACTCAGATCTTCCTTGCCTTGAATTTACCCTTCTGTGATCGCAATGTAATTGATCACTATTTCTGTGACTTGCAGCCTTTGTTGAGATTGGCCTGCACTGACACATACGTGATAAACCTATTTTTTGTTTTCAATAGCGGGGCCTTATGCATGACGAGTTTTGTAATTCTAATGACTTCCTACGTTTTTATCTTTTATTCACTGAGAAATCACAGTGCAGAAGGGAAGCGTAAAGCCTTGTCTACTTGTGCCTCCCACATAATCGTCGTCATTTTATTCTTTGTGCCTTGTATTTTCATATACACTCGGCCCCCAGTTATCTTTCCTGTAGATAAGTTGGTGTCTGTATTTTATACCATTGGAACACCTTTGCTTAACCCCTTGATCTATACCCTGAGGAATGCAGAAGTAAAACATGCCATGAGGAAACTATGGAGCAACAGAGTAAGTTCCCATAGCAAATAGCATACATACACTGCCCCCTCCCACGTTACTAGCTTGTCATGTCACAGTTGTCTATCTTGGTTTCCTGAACTATAAAATAAGAATAACATCTACCTCAGACGGTTGTTTTGAGGATCAATTCAGAAATATTTGTAGCTTTCTAATCATAGTGCCTGAAGCATAATAGGTGTCTAAAAATGATTATCACCTTCTCTTTCAAAGATTTGGACATATATGAAGAAGAGATCTTAACTGCTTGCACTTGACCCTGACCCTCAAAATTATGACCATAATATGCAGGCAGTTAAATACATAATGAGGAATGATTCTATTATCTTCAGCCCAAAATACCAAAGGAAGGATAACCCTATCAATGGTTACAGTTTTCCATTATGCCTGGCGCCTGTATGTCACATAATTATGCATACAGGCATCTCTATAGATACAGTTCTTGTTGACTAGGAAGGATAATCAAGTGAGAAGGGAGGTTAGAGATCATATAAAGTAACCATTTCACTTGATCTATGAAGAAACAGCAGACCATAACGTTTAAGCTTTTCACCTAAGTTGATATAAAGACTAAGTAACAGAAATCTTGGGCTTTTATCCAACTCTAGCAATATTTTCACCATACTACGCTGCTGTCTAT
Source organism: Bettongia penicillata ogilbyi (assembly GCA_023548195.1). Lineage (NCBI taxonomy): Eukaryota > Metazoa > Chordata > Mammalia > Diprotodontia > Potoroidae > Bettongia > Bettongia penicillata. Next base: position 87,645 of record JAJHZJ010000974.1, read on the forward strand.
TCCATTTTGTCCCTTTTTATACTTTTCCTGTAACCTTTTTTACTCCTGAGCTATTTAGGTAAATCGTCATGGCAAGAAAGAGAAATGTGTTCATTTCTTTTTTAAAAATTAATTTATTTGTTTTCAATTTTCTGCAATCACTTCCATAAGCCTTAAATTTTCTCCCTCTCCACAATTCCTCCTTCCCAGAGATGGCATGCAATATTATATGGGTTCTATACACATATTTTTATTAACCACATTTTCACATTAGTTATGTTGCATAGCAGAATTGTAATGAATGGGAGAAGCCATAAGAAAAACCACACCAAATAAATATAACAGAAGAGGAAATAGTCTCCTTTATTCCGCGTTCATCCTGTGTTAATTTCTACCAGGAAAATGTTTCTTTTCTATTTTCTACTGTACTAATTTATAAAATGTCTCTCTTTGAAATATGTGTCCTTTGGTTGAAGCAAATTAGAATCCAATCACTTCCTGTAAAAAAAATACATACTAATAGGATCTCAGGAACCATAATATGATAGCTTTCTAGAGAAGCCACATGTGAGAGGAGGCACCAAGTCCTATAAATGGATACAAGAAGTTATTGAAAGCAAAAATTGTTACAACATTTTAAATATTTTAAAATAATGCTTTGTGTGTACTAAACAAAAGTATAATCGGGGGCAGATGCTAGATTTCAGAAAAGATGGAACGTTAATTCACATTCAGTTTACAGAATAATAGAGAGATTACAAAAAAGCTGGCAAAACACCATAAAATATGTTACTTAATACATGCAATAATTTTCAACTATCTGATGGGAGTACTTGTTAATAAACCATATATTCACAGTCCTCGATGCAAAAAAAAATGCAAATGATGTGGCTTATAGTGTATTGGAGCTGTTTTGGCAAAACTGAAACACTCAATTTACTACTGAATATTTCTTCAATTAAAAATTTTACTGCCAAGGTAGTTATTCCCTAAGCTTCTCTGGAGCTGAGGCTACCTTAATTATATTGAGTGTGTTAAATAAAATGATCTTGTAATCTCTAATATTTGAAGATTTTAAGAAATTCTTTTTCAGGGATAAGATGATGGAACATTCGAAAGGGCACAGTAAACCCTGTACAAATGCTTCTCTTGGTTTCAGAAAGAATGACATTTATGGAGAAAGAACTAAATACTAGGCAGGTTAAGAAACTTGTTTGTGTTTTAGGCAAGATTTAACTTCAGATGAGGTTAGACCAAATTGGACTGGGACATTTCTTCATTCATTGACCATTAAGTTAAACAGCATATGGAGTCAATTTCTTCATAAAGAACATCCCTCATTTCACTGGAGACTGTTACTTCTCTAAGTTTCTAAAGTTTGATGTGAGTACTGTAAATAATTGTTTAAGACATATATTAAGATTTAAGAAAACCAGAGTACCCCACACCATCCAGATTTAGGCCAAGTTTCTATTTTAATCGACTCTGTGTCTACCTTTCTTCTGGCCTTTAAAGGCACATGGGGCAAGAAATTAGAGTAATGACTGCCCAAAATATTAAGTAGTCAAGATACAATATCCTCTAAGAATCTTACATTCTGGACTGAGTAAGGTGATGGTAAGATGATGAATTTATGAAAAAAATCTTTTTTTCTGTAATTCTTTGACCGTTTCACTAACTCCAACCCAACCCTGTTCACTTTCTCTTTGACCATGTCTCACTCTGTCCCCACTCTTCCTCTTCCTCAGTCTTTTCATCCAAGACCACTGACTTTACCTAATGATCAAAATCTTATCACTTCACGTCTTTATATTTCTACTCAACACTCAATCCGTTGCTTTTTCCTTTTTTAAATTGATGGAAATGCTAGACCAGTGAAAGTGGCAAAAGTGGGAAAACAAAAAAAAAATAGAGGGCTAAATTATTTAGGACTTTGTATGTTTGAGTAAGCACTTCAATTTTTATTCTGTACTGGGTGAAGACTCATGGAAGCTAATTAATTAGGGAAGAAAATGAAAGATACTTTGCATGAGTAATATTAATCAGGAACCATAGAAAAAATTTGTCTGTTAGCTTTCAGAATAAATATAGGTGATACTTCTTGGATTTAAATACATGTCTATGCGTGTAGTTATTGCTCTTCATTGGTCTCAACATACATGATGCTGGTGATATTGATGAAATGTCCCATTATTCTGATTTATGTGCCTATGCAGAAATATAGATATAGATAAATTAAGTAAGTCTTCACAGGGCATGCAATGACTCAAAAAAAGGGCTTCATCAGGACCTGACAAATGTTCTGACGGTCTGTTCACTATAACTCACTGTTGCCCAGAATGCCAAGTCCTTACCTTTTCTAGGTCTTAGACTCCAAAAATTGGTTGCTTAGATGGAATAAGGGTGGAAAACTTTTTTTATATTTTATTTTTACTGCAATATTTTATTTAAGTTCATTTAGTCTATAATACCCACATTAATATGGCATATTTAAGCAATATGACAGGACAGACTGTACAGTAGTTCTGATTAATGCAAGACATTGGCGCTTCTAATCTTTAATAAAAGTACATTAATCAACATTATTTATTGCAATTTTAAAATGTTCATTTTAAAAGTTAGTATTTGGAAATAATAAGGATAGTATCATTTAAATAATGCTAAATAGTTTTCATTGGTAAAAGCATATGCACCTTATAAGTGAGCTATTTGTACAGGCATCTACTTGCATATTAATACATACCATTGTAGTTTAATATTCAACCACTATACCAGGACATCCTCTATTTAGTCAGAGCCTCACGGTCCATTATATGTATGACTGTAGAAAATTGACTTCCCTACGAGAAGCCTCAATTTTTTTTTTCATTTATTAAATGTGAATGCTGAATTTGGCTGTATGTTAGCTTCTCGTTCCATCCCCTTTTTTAAAAAAAATATTTTATTTGTTCTCCGTGTTCTACAATCACTCCCATATAACCTGATTTTGTTCCCACTCCCTCCCTCTTCTTCCCCCTTACTCCCCCCTCCCTACCTGATTCGGCATGAAATTTTCTCTGGGTTCTACAAATGCATTCCTATTAAATACATTTTCACCTTAGTCATGTTGCATAGAAGAATTGAAATAGGTGGGAGAAATTATAAAACAAACTAAAACGTAAAACAAAAGAAAATGATCGGCTATATTCTACAATTGAATTCCAAAGTTCTTTCTCTTTACATGGAATGTATTTTGCCTTAAGAGACCATTGGGAATTTTTTAAGTCCTTGCATTGTGATGAAGTTCTAAGTCTATCAGAAAAATTCTCGTGCACTATGGTTGTTGCTGTGCACAGAGTTTTCCTGGTTCTGCTCCTTTTGTTCAGAATCAGTTCATTTAAGTCTTTCCAGGCCTCTCTGATGTCCTCCTGTTCATCATTTCTTACAGCACAATAGTATTCCATTGCATTCATATACCACAATTTACTCAACCATTACTCAATGAATGGGCATTCCCTTGATTGCCAGGTTTCGGCCATCACAAAAAGTGCTGCTATAAGGATTTTTGTACATATAGGGCCCTTTCCCATTTCTATAATCTCTTGGGGAACAATCCTGGAAGTTATATTGCTGGGTCAAAGCGTATGTACATTTTTATAACCCTTTGGGCGTTGTTCAAAATTGCTCTCTAGAATGGCTGGATCAGCTCACAGTTCCACCAACAATGAATTCGCATTCCAACTCTCCCACATCTTCCCCAACATTGACCATCATCTTTTTGTCTTGTTTTGTCTTGTTAACCAATCTGATAGCTGTGATGTGGTATCTCAGAGCTGTTCTGATTTGTATCTTTCTAATCAATAGTGGTTTAGAATGTTTTTTCATATGACTATAGATGCCTTTGATTTCTTCCTCTGAAAACTGCTTGTTCATATCCTTTGATCATTTAACTGCTGGGGAATAACTTGTATTCTTGCACATTTGACTCAGTTCTCTATATATTTTAGAAATGAAGCCTTTATCACAGAACCTAATTGAAAAATTATTTCCCAGTTTTCTCCTTTATTCCTAATCTTGGTTGCATTGGATTTGTTGTTCAAAAACTTTTCTATTTAATGGAATCCATATTATCTATTTTGCAATTCATAATGCTTTTTATCTCTTCTTTAGTCAAAAATTCCTTCCTTCTCCATAGATCTGATAAATACACTATTACTTTCTCCAATAATTTGTTTATAGTATCAGTCCTTACACATCAATCATGTACCTACTGAACTTTATTATTCTGTACAGCATCAGGCCTACTTTCTGCCATACTGTTATCCAGTTTTCCCAGAAAAGGTTGTTGAATGGTGAGGTTTTACGCAGAAACTGGGACCCATGGATTTATCAAACAGGAGATTGCTACAATAATTGACTACACCTTTAAATATAGACTAACACAAATGGGAAAAGAGTTTCAAAAAGCCAATGAGGACAAGAATGGTTTAAAAAGAATCATTAGCCTAATGGAAAAGGAGGTTCAAAAGCTCACTGAAGAAAATAGTTCTTTCAAAATTAGAATGAAACAGATGGAGGCTAATGACTTTATGAGAAACCAAGAAATCACAAAACAAAACCAAAAGAATAAAAAAAATGGAAAATAATGTGAAATATCTCATTGGAAAAACAGCTGAACTAGAAAATAGATCCAGGAGAGACAATTTAAAAATTATGGGGTACATGAAAGCCATGATCAAAAAGAGCCTAGACATCATCTTTCATGGAATTATCAAGGAAAACTTCCTTGATATTCTAGAAACAGAGGGCAAAATAAGTATTCAAGGAATCCACTGATCACTGCCTGAAAGAGATCCAAAAAGAGAAACTCCCAGGAACATTGTAGTAAAATTCCAGAGCTCCTTGGTCAAGGAGAAAATATTGCAAGCAGCTAGAAAGAAATAATTCAAGCATTGTGGAAATAAAATCAGGATAACACAAGATCTAGCAGCTTCTACATTAAGGGATCAAAGGGTGTGAAATATGATATTCTAGAAACAAAAGGAACTAGAACTAAAGCCAAGAATCACTACCCAGCAAAACTCAGTATAATACTTCAGGGGGAAAATCGTCTTTCAATGAAATAGAGAACTTTCAAGCATTATTGATGAAAAGAACAGAGCTGAAAAGAAAATTTGACTTTCAAACACAAGAATCAAGAAAAGCATGAAAAGGTAAACAGTAAATAGAAATCATAAGGGACTTACTAAAGTTGAACTATTTATATTCCTTCATGGAAAGACAATATTTGTAACTCTTGAAACTTTTTTCAGTATCTGGGTAGCTGGTGGGATTACACATACACACACACTTATACACACACACACACACAGAGACAGACAGACAGACAGACAGAGTTTGAGAGCGCAGAGTGAATTGCATAGGATGGGACCATATCTTAAAAAAAATGAAATTAAGGGGAGAGAGAGAAATATATTGGGAGGAAAAAGGGAGAAATGGAATGGGACAAATTATCTCTCATAAAAGAGGCAAGTAAAAGACTTTTCAGTGGAGGGAAAAAGGGATGAGATGAGAGAAAAAACATGAAGCTTACTCTCATCACATTCGACTAAAGGAAGGAATGAAATACACAGTCATTTTGGTATGAAAACCTATCCTACAATAAAGGAAAGTGGGGGAGAAAGAGATAAGTAAGGTGGGGGGATGATGGAAGGGAGCACAGTGGGAGGAGGGAATAATTGGAAATCAACTCTCTTGGGGAGAGACAAGATCAAAATAGAGAATAGAAGAAATAGGGAGCAGGATAGAATGGCGGGAAATATAGTTAGCCTTACACAACACGACTCTTATGGAAGCCACTTGCAAAACTACACATATATGCCCTATATTGAATTGCTTGACTTCCCAGTGGGGATGGGTGGGGAGGGAAGAAAAGAATTTGGAAATCAAAGTTTTAGGAACAACTGTTGAGTATTTTTCTTGCATACAACTAGGAAATAAGAAATGGAGGTAATGGGGCATAGAAATTTATCTTGCCCTACAGGACAAAAGAGAAGATGGGGATAAGGAAAGGGAACGGTGTTAGAAGGGAGGGCAGATTGATGATAGAGGTAATTAAAATGTTCGGCGTTTTGGGGTGGGGGAAGGGGAGAAATGGGTAGAAAATTTGGAACTCAAAATTTTGTGGAAATGAATGTTGAAAACTTAAATAAATAAATTTAAATTCAAAAAAAGGAAGAAGACTAAATTATAAATATCAAAAATGAAAAGGGTGAACTCACCTCCAATGAGGAGAAAATTAAAACAATAATAAGAAATTTCTTTGGTCGACTCTATACCAGATGGATGATTACTTTAAAAGGCACAAATTGCCCAGACTAACAGAAGAAGAAGCTGAACATTTAAATAATCCCATCTCAGAAAAAGAAATTGAACAAGCCATCAATGAACTCTCTAGGGAAAACATTTCCAGGACCAGATGAATTCAAATGTGAATTCTATGAAACATTTAAAGAATAGTTAATTTCAATATTATATAGATTATTTGGGAAAATTGAGGGAGAAGGAATCCTCCCAAATTTTTTTTGTGATAACAATACGGCTTTGATACTTAAACCAGGAAGAGACAAAACAGAGAAATAAATTATAGACCAATTTCTTTAATGAATATAGATGCAGAAATTTTAAATAAGATTTTAACAAAAAGAATACAGCAACTAAACACGAGAATAATACATTATGATCAGGTAGGATTTATACCAGAAATACAGGGCTGGTTCAATATTAGGAAAATTTTTAACATTATTGATCATATCAACAACAAAACTAACAGAAAGCACATGATTATCTCAATGTATGCAAAAAAAAAGCTTTTGACAAAATACAACACCATTCGTATTGAAAATAATGGAGAACAAAAGAGTGAATTAAACTTTCCATAAAATAATAAGCAGTATCTATCGAAAGCCTTCAGCAAGCAGTATCTGCAATGGGGATAAGCTAGACACATTTCCTATAGGATCAGGGTTGAAAAAAAGGATATTAGAAAAACCTTTAGCATTATTCATCATATCAAGAGAAAATAACAGAAACCACATGATTGTCTCAATAGATGCAGAAAAAGTTTATGAGAGCATATAACACCCATTCCTGTTAAAAACACTGGAGAACATAGCAATAAAGGGAACTTTCCATAAAATAATAAGCCATGTTTGCCTAAAACCTTCAGCAAACATTATATGCAATGGAGATAAGCTAGATGCATTTCCAATAGCATCAAGGGTGAAACAAAGATGGCCATTATCACCACTATTATTCAATATGATACTAAATATATTAGCTGTAGCAATAAGAGAGGAAAAAGAAATTGATGGCATTAGAATAAAGAAAGAAGAAATTATGCAATCACTATTTTCAGATGATATGATGATATACTTAGAGAACCCCAGAGAATCAAGTAAAAATTACTTCCAATAATAAACTACTTTGGCAAAGTTGCAGGTTACAGAATGAACCCAAGCAAGTCTTCTGCATTTCTGTCTATTACTAGCAAAGCCCACCAGCAAGAGATAGAAAGAGAAATCCTATTTAAAGCTATGGTAGACACTATAAAATATTTGGGAGTCTATCTGCCAAAACAAACCGAGGGACTATATGAAGACAATTACAAAACACTTTTCAAACAAATAAAGGCAGATCTATGTTAGCGGAAGAACATTAGTTGCTTGTGGGTGGACAGACCCAATACAATAAAAGTGACAATTCTACCAAAATTGATGTACTTATTCAGTGCAATACAAATCAAACTATCAGATAATTATTTTGTATAGCTATAAAAAATAATATCAAAATTCATCTGGAAGAACAACAGGTCCAGAATATCAAGGGAACAAATGAAAAGAAATGTTAGGGACGTTGGTCCACCGTTTTGTTTTTTTTTTATCTAATTGTTTATGCTTTCACTGCCACTATATATTAAAGGATCAACTTATTATCGAGATACTCAAAATTGTTTTAAAAATTTCCAACAACGTTGACAGACTTGACGGGTGGGGGAATTGCTCAAGGGTTGTACGGAAATCAAAAATAATAATAATTATTATATATATATATATATTATATACATATATATATGTTTTTCCCCTTGAAGATGTAAATAGAAAATAATATCATCATACAAACACAGGGAAAAAAACCCAATTTCTTGTACAGAACCTGAGCATAATATTCCATCTGGTTAATATATGTAATGAACAAATGCAATTGAGATTTTGAGTTTTTCCATATAAATTAATAGGGGAAAGGGTGGCACAGGAAGAAAATGGTGGGATAGGGAGAGACAAACATGGGGTAAAGAGGGAGAGTAAGAAGGGAGGTAGAAAGAGAAGAGCAAAATAATAAGAGAAAGGGAAAGAATGGGGAGAGACTGATGAGAATAGTGAGAACCAGTGGGAAGTAAGGAGAAAAAGCGAGTGCAAAACAAGAGGAGAGACAGAGAGACTATAATTTGGCTACAGGTTCATATCTTCTGATACTACTTCCATTTATTTCTCTCCTGCTATCATTGATCACACTAATACACATACATATATATTTCTGAACCTTTGTTAGTCTTAAATGATATAATAGACATTTCCATGTAAGCAATTTAAATAAAGCCAAACACATTTCAAAATACAACCTACAGACGTTTTCATTTGCACTATACTTGTACAGCCCGTTTCCCCTTGCTCTTTGTGAGAAATGCAGGTAATCTTGATTGTTGGCAAAAATATCAAAAAATCTGTCAGGTGCTATCAAGTGGAAGAGGCTTGGAGCTAAGCTAAGGACTTTTGATTGACAGATGATAAACAACAATAACTTGGGGGAACTTCATAATAAGAAGAATGCCCACCAGTTTATAAATAGTTTGTAGAAGCTCAGGAAAACAATACACGTTAGTAGTATACGTATCAATCAAGCAGTCTATCAAAAATATTAACTAGTTTTCTCTTCCAGGCTATATATGTGCTGATGATGCAAGTTCAAAAACGAAAGTTATAATCATTTGACTTGCCTTCAGATCTTGAGTGTGTCTTTTTTTTTTTTCCCCACTATCAGTCAACTCCTAGGAAGAAAAAGTTTGGAGGGAAAAACAAAACTTCTGATACAGATATAGCAGTAAAAGTAGAGGAGGAGTTGGAGGAGGAGCAGCTGCAGCATCATTAATAGCAACAAAAGTAGCAGCAATAGCAGCAGAAGTAGCAGCACATCTCAGGCAACTTAAAAACCTCAATAAAGGCAATTTCTGTTTTATGGGAAGATCTGAGAGGTGCAGTTTAGTTTCTTGTTCTGGAAGAACTAAAACACAATTTTTGATATATATCAACTGGAAAAGTCTTTCTAGTGGCTTTAGGCAATTTAAAAACTGCAAAAGAGTTGCTGATCCTACTGATAGAGAGAGTTTACAGACTAGATAGTTCTTTGTTTTTAATTAGAAATTCATGTTTAGGGGGAGGAGCCAAAATGGTGGAGTAGAAAGACTCACATATGCTAGCTCCGAACCCACAACCCATAATTTTCCTGTAAAAAGAACTCCCCACAAATTCTGGAGCAGTGGAAGCCATGCAACAATGGAGTGGAGGAGATTTCCATTCCAGAGAGCCCTGAAAAACCAGCACCAAAGGTCCATCACCCACCAGACACGGAGCCCATTCCTGCCTGGCTGTGCGGCCCTGAGAGGAGCAGATCCGAGCAGGCTTCAGGGATGGAATCTCCGGTGGCCATGAAAGGTCTCTCCACCCACAGGCGCTACAGGTCAGTGAGAGAGACTTCCGGGTTGGTTGAGAGGAGAGCAGCGTGTCTCCATAACTCAGGCCCCATCGGGAAGAAGTGACAGAGGCAGTGGTGGCTGAAAGTCTCCACATAAACCCCCTGAGGGAACTGAGCATGAGAGGTGGCCCTGCCCCCACCTGAAAACCTGAATTTAATCTTACACTGAATAGCAGCCCCGCTCACCACTGAGAGCCCTTAGGCTGTGGAGTAGCATTTGAATCTCAGACCGCAAGCACTAGCTGGGTGGATCTGGAGGTGAGGTGGGGGTGGAGAGGAATCTCAGAAGTCAAGAAACTGTCTGGGAAAATGCCCAGAAAAGGGAAAAAAATAAGACCATAGAAGGTTCCTTTCTTGGTGACACGATGTTTCCTCCTCTCCTTTCTGATGAGGAAGAACAATACTTACCATCAGGGAAAGACATAGAAGTCAAGGCCTCTGTATCCCAAACATGCGAAATAGATATCCAATGGGCTCAGGACATGAAAGAGGTCAAAAAGGATTTTGAAAATCAAGTGAGAGAGGTGGAGGAAAAACTGGGAAGAGAAAAGACACAGATGCAAGAAAAGCGCCAATACCTTGCTAAAGGAGACCCAAAAAATGCTGAAGAAAATAACACCTTGAAAAATAGGCTTACTCAATTGGCAAAAGAGGTTAAAAAAGCCAATGAGGTGAAGAATGCTTTCAAAAGCAGAATTAGCCAAATGGGAAAAGAAGTTCAAAAGCTCACTGAAGAAAATAGTTCTCTCAAAATTAGAATGGAACAGATGGAGGCTAATGACTTTCTGAGAAACCAAGAAATCACAAAAAATACCAAAAGAATGAAAAAATGGAAGAGAATGTGAAATATCTCATTGGAAATACAAATGACTTGGAAAACAGATCCAGGAGAGACAATTCAAAAATTATGGGACTACCTGAAAGCCATGATAAAAAAAAGAGCCTAGACATCATCTTTCATGAAATTATCAAGGAAAACTGCCATGATATTCTAGAACCAGAGGGCAAAATAAGTATTGAAGGAATCCATTGATCACTGCCAGAAACAGATCCAAAAAGAGAAACTCCCAGAAACATTGTGGCCAAATTCCAGAATTCCCAGGTCAAGGAGAAAATCTTGCAAGCAGATAGAAAGAAACAATTCCAGTACAGTGGAAATACAATCAGGATAACACACGATCTAGCAGCTTTTACATTAAGGGATCAAAGTTCGTGGAATAGGATATTCCAGAAGTCAAAGGAACTAGGACTCAAACCAAGAATCACCTACCCAGCAAAACTGAGTATAATACTTCGGGGGAAAAATGGTCTTTCAATGAAATAGAAGACTTTCAAGCATTCTTGATGAAAAGACCAGAGCTGAAAAGAACATTTGACCTTCATACACAAGAATGAGAAGAGGCATGAAAAAGCAAACAGCAAAGAGAAGTCAAAGGAGTCTTACCAAAGATGAACTTTTTACACTCCTACATGGAAAGACAGTATTAGTAACTCTTAAAACTTTTTATTATCTGGGTAGTGGGTGGGCCTACACACACACACACACATGTACATGTGTGCATGCACACACATACACACATGCATGCACACACAGAGACAGAGAGCACAGAGTGAATTGAACAGGATGGGACCATATCTTAAAAGAAATTAAGGTAAACAGTGAGAGAGAAATGTAGTGGGAGGAGATAGGGTGAAATGGAATGGAATAAATTATCTCTCATTCAAGAGGCAAGCGGGAGACATTTTAGTGGAGGGAAAAAGAGGAGAGCTGAAAAAAAACATGAAGTTTACTCTCATCACATTCAACTAAAGGAAGGAATAAAATTCACACTCATTTTGGTATGAAAACCTATCTTACAATACAGGAAAGTGGGGGAGAAGGAGATAAACAGGGTGGTGGGGATTATGGAAGGGAGGGAAATTTGAAGTCAAAATTTGGGGAATGACAGGATCAAAAGAGAGTATAGAACCAATGGGGGGCAGGATAGGATGGAGGGAAATACAGTTAGTCTTACACAACACGACTATTATTGAAGTCATTTGCAAAACTACACAGATATGGCCTATTTTGAATTGCCTGCCTTCCCAAAGGGAAGGGGTGGGGAGGGAGGGCTGGGGAGAATTTAAAACTCAAAATTTTATGAACAGCTATCGGGTATTGTTCTTGTTACTAGGAAATAAGAAATACAGTTAATGGGGAATGGAAAGTCATCTGGCCCTGCAGGACAAAAGAGAAGACGGGGACAAGAGAAGGGAGGAATGATAGAAGAGAGGACAGATTGGCGATAGGGGAAATTAGAATGCTCGGTGTATTGGGGTGGGAGAGGGGATAAAAGGGGAGAAAATTTGGAACGCAAAATTTTGTTCAAATTAATGTATAAAGTTACATGAATAAATTCATATTAAAAAATAAAATAAAGTAAAAAAAACAAATTCATGTTTAGTTGGCAGGGGCATTCAGGGCAGATCGGTACCAGATATTTCAGAGGGGAGTTGTTCTCCTTGATTGAACAGGGTATGCTAACTATTGATAAGAAGTTTTAATATGCAGAGATTTATGAAGCAAAAAAATAAGGAAAGACTATTTTTGAATAAAATAACTTTCAAGAGGTGATAAAAGAAGATGAGGAACATATATATTTTGTGATCTCCTGTCCTCATTCTAATCCAGGGGTTAAACATTTTATTATAGTGGGTGGAGTAGAGGGTCGAGCGTCTTCTTCCTGTGAGATAGGTGTTCAACAATTAAAAACATTTAACCTTATGTTTGGTGGGTAAACTTGACTGCCTTTTGCACTCTGGAAGGAGCCCTGTGGTTTTATAATAGAAATAAATCAGAAGACCAAGAAATTCAGTGGCAAAAACATAGTACTAATTCTATAATTGACAGCTCTTTATTTACTAGACATAATGAAGAATTTAATATGGGACATATCTAGATTAAGATTTTTTTGGGAGGTATAGCCAACATGGAGGGTTAAGTGTACTCATCTAAGCTCTAAGTCAAACTCCTTCAGATACCTGTAAAAATAGAATCTGAAGAAATTTTTGAGTAGGAACAGGAGATAGAATGTGGCAGATTTCTAACACAGGACAGACTGGAAGGTCAATGGGAAGGGTCTGTTGAACAGGGTTAGAGGAGTGCATAATATACAGGCTATACCAGCACAGAACCTGCCATAGCAATGTTGAACAGGAACCCCTGGGAGGTCTGAAGCAGCAATAGCGTTTTGGATTCTCAAACATATCAGCCCTGGATGGGAGTCCAGTGGAAATGAACAACTGAGAAACGCAGAATCCCAGGTAACAGCAACAGCTGCTCCTGAGACTATCAACACACAGATTAAATGTTGGTAAGTGAACTACTGGGAGACAAGATGACAGAGTGATCAGTGAATATTATCCCTGTCCCGTAGTTGACCTTGAAAAATGTAGAAAATACTTCCCTAGGAAAAATCCTAGAACATTGGGATCAGCCAAAGTGATAAATAATATTTTGGCTTGTGAGACTAGAAAAATCACAAAGGGTGTGGAGGGGATCCCTCTTGCTATGGCTGAAGGGGACCAGTACAAGAAGGGAGCTTTCCCAGACAGTGCCACCTCAGTGAACCCCGGGAGGAGATCCTGAGACCCAGAGAGGTGGAACCTGTAGTTGCCAAAGCCAGGAACACAGGAAAACCTCAACACAGGCAGGGAAATCAGAAAGACACTAGGGTAGGCAGGTTCACCACCCATTCAGCTTGCCTGTGATCAGCTAAGAAGAGGAGATCTCCTGTGGACCCAGCATTCCTGCACCATACCTAACTCAGCTAGCTCAAGGGAACCTGTGGGGAAACTCAGACAGATCTCACCTGGCCTATGCTTTGGCAAACCAGCCAGCTCAGCCCCTAGGAAAGGTGCAACATTTTAGCTTCTAGCTGAAAGAGGCAGAGCCCACAATACACAAAGTCTCAAGTTCAAAGTACAAGAATGGTGAGACAGAACTCCATGTGCCCCGAAACAGAGAGGCAATTAAAAGCCAGGGAAAGGGTGATCATCATCAGCAAGAAGCAATCCAGAAAAGAAAAGACCATAGAATTTTCTATGGGGACAAGGACAAAAATACGAATACTTAAGACTCAGTACTGAGATTGTATTCCCATCTAAAACTTCAGAAAGGAATATGAAGTGGTGTCAAGATCAAAGAGCATTCTTGGAAGTGCTCAAGAAGGATTTTAAAAGCCAAATTAAAGAAGCAGAAGAAAAAACTGGCTAATAATTTTAAAAATATGAAAACAAGTAATCACAGAAGAATAGGGTAAGGAAGCACAAAAGTTAACTGGAGAAAATCATTACTTAAAAGGAACAACTGAATAAATGGAATTGGAGATGCAAAAATTAACTGAAGACAATTTATTAAAAATCACAATAAGGCAAGTAAAAGCTAATGAATCTATGAGACCTCAAGAATCATTCAAACAGAATCTAAAGAATGAACAAATAGAAGAAAATGTAAAGTATCTCACGGAAAAAAGCAATTGACCTGGAAAATAGATCCAGGAGAGAAAATCTAAGAAATATTGATCTACCAGAAAGTCATGATGAAAAAAAAAAAGAACATGGACAATACCATCCAAGAAATTAAGGAAAATTGCCCAGAGGTCCTAGGTCCAGAGAAAAAAATAGTCATTGAAAGAATTCATCATTCACCTCCTGAAAGATATCCCAAACCCAAAATGTTAAGGAATATCACTGACAAATTTTAGAACTATCAAGTGAAGGAGAACACACTGTAAGAAGCCAGAAAGAAACAATTCAAATGTGGAGAAACTACAGTCAGGATCACAAAGGACCTTGCAGCTTCTACACAAAAAGATCATAGGGACTGAAATATGATATTGTGTAAGACAAAGGAGTTTAGACTATAACAAAAGATCAATTACCCAGAAAATTGGGGCATAATCACTTAGGGAAGGAGACTGGCATTCAATGAGATAAAGAATTACAGGACTGGATCTAAGATCATGGAGTAGGTCAGACCTGCTTTACCTCTACCCCCTAAATCCATAAAGTACCTGTAAAAGATGAGTGTAACAAATTCTAGGGAAGCAGAAGTACTTCTAGTGCTTCTTACTAGAAGTAACAGAAGACAAAAAAACAGGGGTAAGGAGATTTTCAGCCCAAGATAACTTCGAAATCCAACAGGAAAGGTCTATCCACCAGTCTCAGGGTAAAGCACGGCCCAGCCTTGGCTATATTGCATGGCAGGATCATGACTGGAGAAAGTCTCTGGGCGTGGAATCACAAGTAGCAGCTATGATTCCCTTATTCTTCAACCCATACACACTAAAGATCGCTTCAAACGTCAATGACCCAGCTCTTTCACCTGAGGTAGAAAGGAACCCAGACTAGCTGGGGCTCGAGGATAGCAGCAGTTGATTCAGCATCCATTTTTGGAGCACACTGCCTAAAGACCCTAGGCGGACAGAGCAGCTGAGCTCAGTCTCAGCCCTGAGAGGCTGCCTTGGGGTGAGGAGGAACACTGGCCTAGTGGAGCTGCTGTCGGCTCAGGAGAGGGAACTCTACTCACAGATCCTGGGCAGAGAAGCTTGTGGTTGCTAATCCACCAGATTGCAGGCCAGGAAAGGTGTAACTCTTCTACCTTGACTGTGCCACATTGGAGAAACTGACAACTTAGTGGTCCTTAGAGTATACCCTCAATTTCACAAAGGACTCAAAAGTCAAGTAACTGGCAGGAAAATGACCCTCAAAAGGAAAAAAAAAGTTAAGAATACAAAAGGTTACTTTCATGGTAAACAGGTATTTCCCTCCATCCTTTCACATGAAGAAGAGAAAGGCATACCATCAGAGAAAGACACCAAAGCCAAGGCTTCTGATACAAAACCTACAAATTAAACATAAAATGTTCTCAGGCTTTGGAAGACTTCAAAAAATATTTTGAAAATCAAGTAAGAGGGGGCGGAGTCAAGATGGCAGAGTAGAAAGACTCACGTATGCTAGCTCCAAGTCCACAGCCCATAAATTTAATGTAAGAAGACCTCCCCACAGAATCTGGATCACTGCAGGGTGTGCAGAAACACAGTGGAAGAGATTTCTGCTCCAGAGAGCCCTGGAGAGCTGTCCCCAGGGTCTCTAACACCCCAGAAAGCAGAGTCCACCCCAGCGCTGCCCTGGTGGCATGGCCCCAGAGGAGCTGATCCAAGCAGCCTTCAGGGACGGAGCCTCTGGCGGCCGGGAAGGTCCCTCTGCCCACAGGCTCCACAGGTCAGTAAGAGACGGCTAGGCTGGCCAAGAGGGGAGCGGGGTGACTCCGTGACTTGGTCCCCATCGGGAGGAAGCGGCGGAGGCAGAGGCAGCAGCCGCGGCCCCTGGGTCAGCCCGACCAGGCAGGCAGAGGCTCAGGTCTCTGCATAAACCCCCTGAGGGAGCTGAGCCTGAGAGACGGGCCCTGCCACACCTGCTCCACTACTGAAGGTCTCTGCATAAAGCCCCTGAGGGAACTGAGCCTGGGAGGCGGCCCTGCCCCCACCCCAGCACCAGAACTAAAGCTCACATTGAATAGCAGCTGTGCCTGCCGCGGAAAGCCCATTTGATCTCAGACCCCAAGCACTAGCTGGGCAGATCTAGGCAGGGGTGGACAGGGATCTCAGAAGTCAAGTAACTGGCTGGGAAAATGCCCGGAAAAGGGAAGAAAAATAAGACTATAGAGAGCTTTTTGAGCAGGTGCAAATGTTCCTGCCATTCAGATCTGATGACGAGGAAATATATTTGCCATCAGGGAAAGACATGGAGGGTGGGTCGTCGGTACCCCAGATATCCCAGGGGGATGTCAGGTGGGCTCAGGCCTTGGAAGAGCTCAAAAAGGATTTTGAAAAGCAAGTTAGAAAGCTGGAGGAAAAATTGGGAAGAGAAATGAGAGAGATGAAGGAAAAGTATGAAAAACGGGTCAATACCTTGGTAAAGGAGACCCAAAAAAATGCTGAAGAAAATAACACCTTGAAAAATAGGCTCACTCAATTGGCAAAAGAGGTTCAAAAAGCCAATGAGGAGAAGAATGCTTTCAAAAGCAGAATTAGCCAAGTGGAAAAAGAGATTCAAAAGCTCACTGAAGAGAGTAGTGCTGTCAAAATTAGAATGGAACAGATGGAGTCTAATGACTTTATGAGAAACCAAGAAATCACGAAACAAAACCAAAAGAATGAAAAAAATGGAAGAGAATGTGAAATATCTCATGGGAAAAACAACTGACCTGGAAAATAGATCCAGGAGAGACAATTTAATAATTATGGGACTACCTGAAAGTCATTATCAAAAAAAGAGCCTAGACATCATATTCCATGAAATTATCAAGGAAAACTTCCCTGTCATTCTACAACCAGAGGGCAAAATAAGTATTGAAAGAATTCATCGATCACCACCTGAAAGAGATCCAAAAAGAGAAACTCCTAGGAACATTGTGGCCAAATTCCAGAACTCCCAGCTCAAGGAGAAAATCTTGCAAGCAGCTAGAAAGAAACAATTCCAGTATTGTGGAAATACAATCAGGATAACTCAAGATCTAGCAGCTTCTACATTAAGGGATCGAAGGGCGTGGAATAGGATATTCCAGAAGTCAAAGGAACTAGGACTCAAACCAAGAATCACCTACCCAGCAAAAGTGAGCATAATACTTCAGGGGAAAATATGGTCTTTCAATGAAACAGAGGACTTTCAAGCATTTTTGATGAAAAGATCAGAGTTGAAAAGAAAATTTGACTTTCAAACACAACAATGAGAAGAAGCATGAAAAAGTAAACAGCAAAGAGAAGTCATAAGGGACTTACCAAAAGTGAACTGTTTACATTCCTACATGGAAAGACAATATTTGTAACTCTTAAAACTTTTCAGTATCTGGGTAGTTGGTGGGATCACACACACACATGTGCACGCATGCATGCACACACATGCACGCACACACAGAGATAGAGAGCACAGAGTGAATGGAATAGGATGGGACAATATCTCAAAAGAAATTAAGGTAAATGGTGAGAGAGAAAGGTAGGGGGAGGAAAGAGGTTGAAATGGAATGGGGTATATTATATGTCATTTAAGAGGCAAGGAGGAGACCTTTTAATGGAGGGAAAAAGAGGAGAGCTGAGGGAAAAAAAAAACAAGAAGTTTACCCTCATCACATTTGACTAAAGGAAGGAATAAAATGCACACTCATTTTGGGATGAAAACCTATCTTACAGTACAGGAAAGTGGGGGAGAAGGAGATAAATAAGGGGAGGGATGATGGAAGGGAGGGCAAAGGGAGGAGGGAGCAATTTGAAGTCAACACTCAGGGAGGGACAGGATCAAAAGACCGAATATAACCAATCAGATCCAGGATAGGATGGAGGGCAATTCAGTTATTCTTACACAACACGACTATTATGGAAGTCATTTGCAAAACTACACAGATAGGGCCTATATTGAATTGCCTGCCTTCCCAAAGGGAATGGGTCGGGAGGGTGGTATGGGGAAAATTTGGACTCAAGTTTTATGAACAACTGTTTAGTATTGTTGTTGCTAGTAGGAAATAAGACATACAGTTAATGAGGAATAGAAAGTCATCTCGCCCTACAGGACAAAAGAGAAGATGGTGACAAGAGAAGGGAGGGATGACGGAAGGGAGGGCAGATTGGAGATAGGGAAAATTAGATTGCTCGGTGTATTGGGGTGGGGGAGGGGATAAAAGGGGAGAAAAAATTGGAACCCAAAATTTTGTGAAAATGAATGTAAAAAGTTAAATAAATAAATAAAAAATAAAAAAAGGAAAATCAAATAAGAGACGTGGAGGGAAAACTGGAAAGAGAAATGAGAGTGATGCAATAAAATTATGTAAAGCAAGTCAACACCTTGCTAAATCAGACCCCCTCCCAAAAAAAATAGAACTGCTGAGGACAATTACACCTTTAAACATAGGTTAACTCAATTGGCAAAAGAGGTCCAAAAATCCAATGAGGAAAAGACTGTTGTAAAAAGGAAAATTAGCCACAAAAACTCACTGAAGAAAATCCTTCTCAAAAAATTAGAATGGAGGTGGAGCCAAGATGACAGTGTAGAAAGATACAAATACTCTAGCTGTTCCCACACAGCCCATAAAATACCTGTATAAAATGACTCTAAATAAATTCTAGAGCAGCAGAAGTCACAAAATGACAGGGTGAATCCTGAAATGCTGACAGAAGAGGTCTATTGCACAGGACGCTGAGCAGAGTGCAGTCCATGGAACACATCCCAGCCCTGGATCCTCCAGGGGTCTTCCAGGGGAGCTCCAGTAAGACCTCCAGAAACAGGACCTGAACAGGTCTTGGGGGTTGAACACCCAGGAGCAGCAGTAGTTCTCAGGTTCCCCCAACTCACAAGCACCAAAGAAATCTTCAACGTTCTGTGAGAAAGCTTTTTTCACTTGGGTAAGAAGGGAGTACGGTCCTCCCCTAGCCCTGGCCCCAGCTGGCTATGGCTGCAGAGACAGTATCGACAGCAGTGGAGGTAGCTGCAGCAGCTTCCATATTTGGAGCCCTCCTCCTAAATATCCTGTTGGAATTGAGCTGTTGATCTGGGTCTGAGCACTGAGGGGAGCTGGTGGAAGATCTGGAAAGGGAATTCTATTTGCACATCCTGGGCAGAAAAGCTTTGGTAGCTCCCAAACCAGCATGCAATCCAGGAGAGGATTAAACTCCTTTCCATTGATTGTGCCACCTTGGAGGAACTGAGAACTTTCAGTTCACCAGAGTATACCCCCTCTTGAAAAAGAACTCAAAAGTCAAGTAACTGACTGGGAGAATGCCCAAAAATAGGGAAAAAAATAAGACTATAGAAGGTTACTTTCTTGGTTAACAGGTATTTCTTTCCATCCTTTCAGATGAGGAAGAAAAATGTTGACCATCAGAGGCCTCCAAAATAAGTACACAATCGTCTCAAGCCATGGAAGAGCTGAAAAAGGATTTAGAAAATCAAGTAAGCAAGGTGGAGGAAAACATTGGGAAAAGAAATGAGTATAATGCAAGACAATCATGAAAAGTGAGTCGACAGCTTGCTAAAGGAGACCCAAAAAAGTGCTGAAGACAATAACAGCTTTAAAAACAGGCTAACTCAATTGTCAAAAGAGGTCTGAAAAGCCAATGAAGAGAAAAATGCTTTAAAAAGCGAATGAGACAAATGAAAAATGAAGATTGCAAGCTCACTGAAGAAAACAGTTCCTTAAAAACTAGAATGGAACTGATGGAAGCTAATAACTTTTTGAGAAACCAAGAAATTACAAAACAAAACTAAAAGAATGAAGAAATAGAAGATAATATATCTCATGGAAAAACAGCTGACCTGGAAATTAGATCCAGGAGAGTCAATTTAAAAATTTGAGGGACTACTGGAAAGCCATCATCAAAAAGAAGAGGCTAGACATGCTCTTTCATGAAATTATCAGGGAAAACTGTCATGATATTCTAGAACTAGAGGAAAATATATATATATATAAAGAATCCATTGATAACCCCCTGAAAAAAATCCGAAAATAGAAATTCCTAGGAATGCTGCAGCCAAATTCCAGAGTTGCCAGGTCGAAAAGATATTGAAAGCATCTAGAAAGAAACAACTCGAGTATTTTGGAAATGCAAACAGGATAATACAAAATCTTGCAGCTTCTACATTAAGGAATCAAAGAGCTTGGAATATGATATTCCAGACGTCAAAGGAACTAGGATTAAAATCAAGAGTAATCTCTCCACCAAAACTGAGTATTCAAGGGGAAAAGATCACTTAATGATATAGAGGACTTTCACGTATTCTTGATAAAAAGACCACAACTGAATAGGAAATTTGACTTTCAATCACAAGAATCAAGAGAAGCATGAAAAGGTAAAGAGGAAAGAGAAATCATAAAGGACTTGCTAAAGTTGAAATGTTTATATTCTTATATTGACAGATAATATTTTTAACTCTTGAGACTTTTCTCAGTATTTAAGTAGTAGGAGGAATTACACAGACACACACACACACACACCAGGGTGAGTTGAATAAGAAGGGATGATATGTAAAAGAACATAAAATTAAGGGATGAGAGAGGAATATATTGAGAGGAGAAATGGAACGAGGCAAATCACCTCTCATAAGAGAGGCAAGAAAATGATTTTTCAATGAAGGAGAAAATAGAGGAGGTGAGAGGGAAATAGTGAAGCTTACTCTTTTCACATTTGGCTTAATGAGGGAATAGCATGGTCCCTGAATTGGTGTGAAAATCTATCGTACAATACAGGAAAGCAGGGGAGAAGAGAACAAGTTGGGTGAGGCACGGTAGAAGGGAGAGCAAATGGGAGGAGAGAGTAATCAGAAGTAAACACTTTTGGGGAGGGTCAAGGTCAAAAGAGAGAATAGAATTAATGGGGGACAGGATAGAATGGAGGGAAATACAGTTATTTTTACACAACATGACTGTTATGGAACTCTTTCAAAACTACACATAAATAGTCTATTTTGAATTGCTTGACTTCTCAGTGTGGTTGAGTGGTTAGGGAGGAATGGAAACAATTTGGAACTCAAAGTTTTAGGAATGAATGTTGAAAATCGTTGTCGCATGCAAATGGGAAATACAGGTAATGGGGTATAGAAACCAATCTTGCCCTACAAGAAAAGAGACAAGATAGAGATAAGTGAAGGGAGGAGTGTGATTGAAGGGAGAGCATATTGAGGGAAAGGGTTATCAGAAAGAAAGGCCTTATGGGGAGGAGGGGAGAGATCAGGAGCAAATTTGGAAATCAAAAATTTTTAGAAATGAATGTTCAAAACTAAAAATAAATGAAAATGCATTCCTATATATTAGCAACAAAGTCCAACAACAAGAGATAGAAAGAGAAATCCCGTTTAAAGCTAGGATAGACACTATAAAATACTTAGGAGTTTACCTGCCAAAACAAACCCAGGGATTATATGAACACAATTGCAAGACACTTTTTGCACAAATAAAGTCAGATTTAAGTAAGTGGAAAAACATCAGTTGTTCATGGGTAGGCCGAGCTAATATAATAAAAATGACAATTCTACCTAAATTAATTTACTTATTTAGTGCCATACCAATTAAACTAGCTGATAATTATTTTCTAGACCCAGATAAAATAATATCAAAATTCATTTGGAAGAACAAAAGGTCCAGAATATCAAAGGGGCTAATGAAAAGAAATGCTTGGGAAGGTGGCCTAGCGTAACCAGACCTCAAATTGTATTACAAAGCAGCAATTATCAAAACCACTCGGTATTGGATAAGAAACAGAGGGGTAGACAAATGGAATAGATTTGGCACTCAAGACACAGTAGGCAAGAAATATAGCAACCACTTGTTTGATAAACCCAAAGATCCCAGCTTCTGGGATAAGAACTCACTGTTCGACAAAAATTGCTAGGAAAGCTGGTTAACAGTGTAGCAGAAATTAGGCATAGACCCATGCTTGACACCGTATGCAAGAATAAAGTCCAAATGAGTACATGATTTAGGCATAAAGATTGATACCATGGATAAACTGGAGAAGCAAGGAGTAGTGTATTTATCAGATTTATCGAGAAGGGAAGAATTTTTTACTGAAGAAGAGAAAAAAACATTAAGAAATGCAAGATGGATAATTTTGATTACATTAAACTGAAAAGTTTTTGCACAACCAAACCCAATGCAACCAAAATTCGGAGGGATGTACTAAATTGGGAAAAAAATTTTACGGCTAAGCTCGGGCATAAAGGCCTCATTTCTAGCATATATAGCGAACTGACTCAAATGTATAAGCATAGAAGTCATTCCCCAATTGATAAATAGTCAAAGGATATGAACAGGCAATTTTCAGGGGAAGAAATTAAAGATATCTATAATCATATGAAAAAGTGCTCTAAATCACTACTGATTAGAGAGATGCAAATCAAAACAACTCTGAGGTACCACATCACACCTATAAGATTGGCAAACATGACAGAACAAGAAAATGATAAATTCTCAAGAGGATGTGGGAGAGTTGAAACACTAATTCATTGTTGATGGACCTGTGAGCTCATCAAACATTTCTGGAGAATGGTTTGGAACTATGCCCAAAGGGCTACAAAAATGTGCATACCCTTTGACCCAGTAATATCACTACTAGGACTATATCCCCAAGAGAACATAAAAATAAGAAAGGGTCCCACACGTACAAAAATATTTATAGTATCACTCTTTGTGGTTTCCAAGAACTGGAAGTCAAGGGGATGCCCATCAATTGGGGAATAGATAAATAAATTATGGTATATGAATGTAATGGAGTACTGTTTCGCCATCATCAAGAAATGATGAACAAGAAGAAGACTTCAGGGAGGCCTGGAAGGACTTATATGATCTGATGCTGACCAAAAGGAGCAGAACTAGGAGGACTTTGTGTACAGCAAAGACCACAGTGTGCAAGAGTTTTTTCTGGTAGACTTGGAACTTCGCAATAACGCAAAAACTTACTAAAAAAAATCCCAATGGTGGTATTCTAAGGCAAAATGTCTTCCACACTCAGAGAAAAAAATATGGAAGTCATTCGCAGAATGTAGCAAATCATGTTTGTATGTGTGTGGGTTTTTGTGTATTATGTTTTGATTTGTGATATGATTTCTTCCATTTATTTTAGTTCGAGTACATAGCATGACTATAGTGAGAATGTACTCAATAGGAAAGTTTATGTAGAACCTACACAGAATTGTATACTGTTACGGGGAGGGAGGGGGGTAGTGGGGGAAAGGTAGAGAGGGATAAAATTCTAATTTTAAGGAAGTTATTGTAGAACACTAAAAAAAAAATAATAAAAAAAATTTTAAAAAAATTAGAATGGAGCAGACAGAAGCTAAGGACTTTGTGAGAAACCAAGAAATTACAAAAGAAAGTCACAATAATGAAAAAGTAAATTGAATTCCATTGTTCTTTCTCTGGATGTGGAAAGCATTTTACCTTAAGAGACCATTGCGAATTTTTTGGTTCCTTGAATTGAAATGAATTACTAAGTCTACCAGAAAAATTCCTCCTACACTGTGCTGCTGCTGTATGCAAAGTTCTCCTTGTTCTGTTCCTTTCAGTCACCATCAGTTCATATAAGTCTTTCCAGGTCTCTCTGAAGTCTTCATGTTCATCACTTCTTACAGAAAGATAGTATTCCATTGGATTCATATACCACAATTTATTCAGCCATTCCCTAGTTGATGGGCATTCCCTTGATTTCCACATTTGGGTCACCATAAAGAGACCTCCAATAAATATTTTTGTACATGGTGGATCCTTTCCCATTTTTATGATCTCTTGGGGATAAAATCCTAGAAACTGTATTACTGGGTCAAAATGGATGCACAGTTTTGCCATCGGTTGAGTGTACTTCCAGTTTGCTCTCTAGACAGCTCACAGCTCCACCAACAACGAATTAGTGTTGCAACTCTCCCACATCTTCTCCAGCATTCATCATCATCCTGTTTCGTTATGTTAGCCAATATGACAGGTGTAATATGGTATCTCAGAGTCGTTTGGATTTGTAAAACCATCTCGTATCAACAGTGATTTAGAACATTTTTTCATATGACTATAGATAGGATTAATTTCTTTCTCTGAAAACTGCCTGTTCATATCCTTTGATCATTTATCAATTAGGGAATGACATGTATTATTGCACATTTGATTCAGATCTCTATATACTTTAGAAATGAGACCTTCATCACAGACACTCGTTGCAAAAACTGTTTCCCAGTTTCTACTTCCCTTCTAATCTTGGTTGCATTGATTTGGTTTGTGCAAAAATTTTCAATTCAGTGCAATCAAAATTATCCATTTAGTAATCCACAATGTTTTCTTTCTCTTGTTCAGTCAGAAATTCTTCCCTTTTTCATATATCTGATAAGTACACCATTCCTTGCTCCACTAATTTTTTACAATGTCAATATTCATACGTAGATTATGTACCCATATGGACTTTAATCATGTGTGCTCTGCCAGCCATTGGTCTATGCCTAGTTTCCACCACACTATTATCCATATTTCCCAGCAATTTTTGTTGAACAGTAAGTTCTTATCCCAGGAGCTGGGGTCCTTGGCTTTATCAAGCTGTAGATTGCTATGTTCATTAACTACTTTGTTTTGAGTATCTAAACTATTACACTGGACTACCCTTCTGTTTCTTAGACAACACCAAGTGATTTTAATAATTGTTACTTTATAGTACAATTTGAGATCAGGTAGACCTAGGCCACCTTCATTCGCATTTCTTTCCATTAGTTCCCTTCATATTCTGGAACTTTTGTTCTTCCAGATAAATTTTTATATCATTTTGTTGTATCTCTAGAAAATAGATATCTGATGGTTTGATTGGCATGGCACTGAATAAGAAAATTGATTTAGGTAATATTTTCATTTTTATTATATTAGCTCAGCCTACTCATGAGTAACTAATATTTTCCCACTTACCTAGATCTGATTTTATTTGTGTGAAAAATGTTGTGTAATTGTGCTCATTTACTCCTTGGATTTGTTTTGGCCAGGTAGACTCCCAAATATTTTATAGTGTCAACCCTAACTTTAAATGGGATTTCACATTGTATCTCTTGCCTTGTTAGTAATATATAGAAAAGTAGAAGATTGGCTTGGATTTATTTTGTAACCTGCCACTTCGCCAAAGTTGTTTATTATTTCAATTACTGTTTTACTTGATTCTCTGTGATTCGCAAAGAATATCCTCATATCATCTGCAAAGAGTGATAACTTAGTTTCTTCTTTGCCTATTCTAATTCCATCAATTTCTTTTTCTTTTCTTTTTGCTACCGCTAACATTTCTAGTATCACATTGAATAATAGTGGTGCTAATCAACATCCTTGTTTCACCCCTAATTATACTGGAAACATATCCAGCTTATTCCCTTTGCATATAATGCTTGTTAAAGGTTTAAGCAGATACTTCTTATTATTTTATCAAAAGTTCCTTTTATTCCTGTATTCTCCATAGTTTTCAACAGGAAAGTGTGTTGTATTTTGTGGAAAACTTTTTCTGCCTCTATTGAGATAATCATGTGATTTCTGTTAGTTTTATTGTTGATATGATCAATAATGGTAATAGTTTTCCTAATATTGAAGCAGTTATACATCGCTGGAATAAATCCTACCTGATAAAAATGTACTATCCTCGTGATAAGTTGCTGTATTTTTTTGTTTAAATCTCATTTAAGATTGTTACTTCCATATTCATTAGAGAAATTGGTCTATAATTTCTTTCTCTGTTTTAACTTTTCCTTGTTTAGGTATGAAAAAAAAATATTTGTATCATGAAAAGCACTTGGGAGGACTCCTTTTTCTTCAATTTTCCTGACAGTCTATAGGGTAATGGAATTAACTGTTCATTAAATGTTTGATAGAATTCACTTGTAAATTCATCAGACCCAGGAGATTTTTTCCTAGAGTATTCATTGTTGGCTTGTTGAATTTCTTTTTTTGAGATGGGATTATGTAAGTATTCAACTTCCTCCTCTGTTAATCTGGGCAATGTATATTTTATAAAATAATCATACATCTCATTTAGGTTTTCAAATTTATGACCATACAGTTGTTGGGTAAAGTAATTTTAGTTGTTGTTTTAATTTTCTCCTTATTGAAGGTGAATTCACACTTTTCATTTTTAATACTGGTTATTTTGTTTTCTTCTTTCTTTTGTTTAATCAAATTGGCAAGCAGTTTATCAGTTTTATTGTTTGTTTCATGGAATCAACTCTTTTCAATAATGTTCTTAATTTCAGTTTTATGAATCTCTGCTTTAGTTTTCAGTGGTTCTAATTTGGTATTTTATTGGGGATTTTCATTTTTTTCTTTTTCTAGCTTTTTCAGCTGCATGCCCAACTCATTCAACTCCTGTTTCTGTATTTTATTTATGTAGACATTCAAAGATATAAAACTTGTCCAAAGAACTGCTTTTGCAGTATCACGTAAGATTTAGTAGGTTGTTTCATTACTGTCATTTTCTTGAATGAAATTGTCGATTGTTTCTATGATTTGTTGTTTAACCCACTAGTTCTTTAGTATCAGATTGTTTATTTTCCCAATAAATTTTGGTCTATCTTTCCATGATCTTCTATTACATGTAATTTTAATTGCTTTATGATCTGAGTAAGATGCATTCACTACCTCTGCTTTTCTGCACTGGTCTGTAGGACATGTCAATTTTTCTACATGTGCCATGTAGTGCTGAGATAAATGTATATTCCTTTCTATCTCCATTCAATTTTCTCCACAGATCTGTCATAACTAACTCATCCAGAGTTTTATTCACCTCTTAACTTCTTTTGTGTTTATTTTGAGGCTATTTTTATCAACCTCAAAGATTTATCAAGTTCAAAGAGGGGGAGATTGAGATCCCCCACAAGTATAGTTTTGCTGCCTATTCTTTCTTGTACCTCCCTTAACTTCTGCTCTAAGTATTTTGATACTGTGCCACTTGGAGCATATATGTTTAGTAATGATAATTCTTCATTGTCTATGGTGCCTTTTAGCAGGATATAGTTTCCTTCCTAATCTCTTTTGATTAGATGTATTTTTGCTTTTGTTTGTCTGTGATTAGGATTCCTGACCCTAATTTTTTTACATCAGATGAAGCATAATATATTCTGCTCCTACCTTTTACATTTAACCTGTGTGTATTCCCTCATTTCAAATGTGTATCTTGTAAACACCATATTGTTGGATTATGGCTTTTAATTCAATTTGCTATCTGTCTCCATTTTATGGGAGAATTCATATCACTCACATTCACAGTTATGACTACCATCTGTATCTTGCCCTCCATCCTCTTTCTCTTCTTTGTGCTTTTAGTTCTCCCTTCTCCCTTCCCCTCCATAATACAGTTTTAATTTTTGGCCACCACCTCTCACTGTCTTCCCTTCCTTCTTTCTCACCTTTGACCTTTTACTTCCCTTTGCCTTTACTCTTTCCCTCCTTTTTAAACTTCCCTTCCATTTCTTTCCCCCTTTCCCTCCTACTTCCTATAAAACAAGCTAGATTTACACTCATAATTAAGTTTGGTTTTTCACTCCTTGAACCAAATCAGATGAGAGCAAATATCACACAATACTTATCTCTCTCCCCTCTTTCATTCTGCTGTATTATAATTTTGTGCCTCTTCCTGTGATGTAATTTAGCATTTTCTCCCTCCTTCTTTTCGTATCTCCTCTTACACTTCCTTTACAGACTTAAATCACATTGTATCACCACATCATTTACTTTATACCCCCTAACCTTATCTATGTATATCCCTTTTATATTACATAATAAATATACAATTCTCAGGATGAATAGGTATCATCTACCCCTATAGACATGAAAATAGTTTCCCAAATTGTGTAGCAAGTTTTGTGGTTTTTTGCTCCCTGTTTACCTTCTTATGCCCCTCTTTGGACTTGTGTTTGAAGATCGAATTTTCTAGTGAGTTCTGGCCTTTCAATAACGAAGGTCTGGAAATCCCTTATTTCATCTAATCTTCATCTCGATGCCTGAAATATTTTGCTCATATTTGCTGAATAATTGATTCTTTGTTGTAGTCCCAGCTCCTTTGCCTAATGGAATATCATATTCCAATTCCTTCAATCTTTTAATGTAGTAGCTGCAAGTTCCTGTGTGATCCTGACTCTAGCTCCCTGATAATTGAATGGTTTCTTTCTGGCTGCCTGTAGTATTTTCTCCTTTACTAGATAGTTCTGGAATTTGGCAACTATATTCCTTGGTGTTTTTAGTTTGGGATCCCTTTAGGGTGGTAAATGTTCGATTCTTTTGATGACTATTTCACGCTCTGGGTCTAGGATTTCTGTGCATTTTTCCTTGATGATTTCTTGGTAGATGTTCTCCAGGGTCTTTTCTTCATCATAGACTTCTGGTAGGCCAATAATTCTTAAATTTTCCTTCCTGTATCTATTTTCCAGGTCAGCTGTTTTTCAAATTAAATATTTTACATTTTATTTTATCTTCTCGTTCTTTAGATTTTGTTTGACTGATTCGTGATATCTCATAAAGTCATTAGGTTCCATTTGTCCAATTCTAATTTTCATCAAATTGCTTTCTTCAGTTAATTTCTCCATCTCCTTTTCCATCTGTCCCATTATTCCTTTTAAAACGTTATATTCTCCAGTTGATTTTTAGTTCTTTATTTTTTCATTTGTGCAATTTTCCCAGTTAGGTTTTGTGTTTCCTTTTCCATTTGTCCAATTTTCCTTTTTCAGGAGCTGTTCTCTTCTGTGAATTCTTTTTTCATGCTTTTGAAACAATTGGCCATTTTTTATTCTATTTCACTAATCTGACTTTTAAACTTCTTCATTAACTCTTCCAACAATGTTCCTTTTGCTTGCAGCCAGTGAATAGTCTCTTTTGAAGTTTTAGATGGGAGTCCAGTCTCAATGCTGACTTCTTCGGTATTCGTGTTTTTGTCCTTGTCCCCATAGAAATATTCTATGATCTTTTTTTTCCTGCTTTGATTCTTACACATGATGATGATAAACAACCTTTTCCTGACTTTTAAAGTGGATTTCTGGATCTATGGAATGAGGGACTCTGTCCCACCATTCTTGCGCATTGAACTTGAGGCTTTGTGTGTTGTGGCCTCCAGTTCTTTCATCTAGAAGCTAAAGTGTTGCAAGTTAACTTGTGCTGAGCTGGCTGTTTTAAGAAAGCACATTGCAAGCGAGGTATTTCTGTCCTTCCCCGCATTTACCTTGGAGATAGCCTGTTAAGTGTGGGCAAAGTGGTGTTTTGGTCACAGGAGGTCTCCTCTGCTGAACTAGAGCATAAGCTCAGTGGTTGGTAATGATGGCTGCCGAAGTGTGTTCTAGATGCCCCTGGGAGCTGAGTCATGCCTGGTTCCTGGTGTTGGTGGTTGCAGAGCTCCATACCCCTGGGGCTCCAAATCTCCTCATGGTTTGCTGAGGTGGGGCTGTCTGAGACAGCTCGATCCTGTACTTTTCCCCTTCAGCCACAGCAAGAGCGATCTTCCCTAATGATTTTCCTAACCTTAATTGCCAAGATACTGTTTGCCCATTCTACTGGTCCCACTTTTCCAGGATTTTTTTGGGAAAATACTTTATGGTCCTTTCAAGGTCAAAAAGGGGAGGAGGAGAAAGGATTTACCAATTATTCGGCTATATTGGCTCCTGGAAGTTCAAATAAGTCAATATTTGCAACTCTTGATACTTTTCTCAGTATTTGGGTAGTTGGAGGGATTATATACGTATAGATAGAGGTCACAGGGTAAGATGCATAGGCAGGGATGATAGCTGAAAAATAAAATTAAGAGGTAAGAGACAAATGTATTGGGAGCAGAAAGGGAGAAATGGAATTGGGCAAATTATTTCTCATAAAAGAGGCAAGAAGGAGCTTTTTCAATGGAAGGGAGAAAGGAGGAAGTGAGAGGGAAATAGGGAAGCTTACATCACATTTGAATTAAGGAGGAAATAGCATCCACATTCAGTTTAGTATGAAAATCTATCTTATCTTCCTACAAAGTGGGGGAGAAGGGTATAAGTAGATTGTGAGGAGGATGATACAATGAACGGCAAATGAGAGGAGAGAGTATTCAGAAGTAAACGCTTTTGGGGAGGGACAAGGTCAAAAGAGAGAACAGAATAAATAGGGGGAAGGATAATATGGAGGGAAATATAGTTACTCTTTCACAACATGACTATTATTGAAGTCTTTTGCATAACTACACAGGTATAGCCTATATTGAATTGCTTGTCTTCTGTGTGGGGATGAGTGGGGAAAGAGGAAGAGAGAGAAACTGGAACTAAAAGTTTTAGGAATGAACATTGAGAATAGTTTTTGCATGCAACTGGGAAATAAGACATACGAAGTAGTGGGGTAGAGAAATCTATCTTCCTCTATAAGAAAAGAATGTAGATGGGGATAAGGCAAGGGAGGGGTGTTACAGAAGGGAGGGCTGACTGAGTGATGGGATAATCAGAATGCACGGCGACTTGGGGTGGAGATAGGGACGGGATGGGGAGAAATTTGCAACTCAAATTGTGGAATTAAATACTGAAAACCAATAAATAAATAAATAAATTGAAATAATGGATTTCCAGACTTTCCTGATGAAAATGCCAGAGTTCAATAGAAAATTTGGCCTTCAAATATAAGTCTTAAGTGAAGTATAAAAAGATGCAGAAAATTTTTTTTGACAATAGACAATACCCATTTCTATTGAAAAGATAGTTTAAAAAAATTGAGCCTTCCATAAAGTATCTTCCTAAAAATATTAGCAAGCATTATATGCAACTGGAACAAGCTCGATGCATTTCCAATAAGATAAGGGGTGAAACAAGGATGTCCATTATCACCGTTGTCATTCAATATGATACTGGAAATGTTGGTTTTGAGAGAAGAAAAAGGAAGTGAAGGAATTAGAACAAGCAAAGAAGAAACCTACTTATCTCTCTTTGCGGATGATATGATGATACACTTAGAGAATCCCAAACAATAAAATAGAAAATTCCTTGAAATAATAAACATCTTTGACAAAGGCGCAGGTTACAAAGTGAGCCCACATAAATCGTGCTGTCAAATATGTGCGAGTCTATCAGCCAAAACAAACCCAGAGACTACATAAACAAAATTATAAAACACTTTTCACATGAATAAAGGCATATCTCAATAAGTGGAAAAACATCAGTTGTTCATGGATAGGCTGAGATAATATAATAAAAATTACGGTTCTACCTAAATTATTTTACTTAATAAGTGACATTCCAATAAAACTACCAGATAATTATTTTCTAGACAAAGAAAAAATAGTATTTAAATTCATCTGGAAGAACAAAAGGTCCAGAATATCAAGGGAATTAATGAGAAGAAATTCTAGCAAAAGTGACTTAGCCCTACCAGATGTCAAATTATATTATAATGCATCAATCTTTACAAACACTTGATACTGGCTAAGAAATAGAGGGATAGACCAGTGGGATAGGTTAGGTACTTATGACACAGTAGTCAATTAATATAGCAATTTATTGTTTGAAAAACCCAAGGACCCCAGCTTCTGTGATAAGAACTCCTGGATAATAGTGGGGCGATAACTGGGCGTAGACCAATGCCTGACACTGTGCAAAAGAAGAAAGTCCAAATGTATACATGCTCTAGGTGTAAAGATTTATTCTATCAACAAATTAGGGAAGCAAGGAATAGTGTGTTTGTCAGATTTATGGAGAACAGAGAAAGATAGCTAGAGCCTTTAGCTCATTTGACTTTCAGGAGGAAACTTCTTTAGCCCATTAATTCCAGTCTGCCTGACTGTCAGGCTTTGACTGAATTCTCAGGTAAATGAATTGCATAGTCAATGCACTATCTTCCTTCCGATCATTTATCTTCTTCATATCTGTCTATCTATCTACTTGCATCTATCTATCTCTATGTGTATATGTGTGTATGTATGTTTATATTTATATAAATAAAACATAATATAATAACAATATAATATAAATTTATATTTGTACAAACACACATATATAAGGTTTTTTTTTTTCGTTTGATTTTGTTTTTTCCTAAGGTGTAATACATTGCCTGGCATTCTGTTTTTAATGAATGTTTTTAAACTTTGAACTATGTGAAATCCTTAGAACTGTACTTCTGAATCTCTTTGGGTTATTCAAAAGAAACCTTCCAGGACATTCATAATGAGAAATTTATCTCAGAAACAATAGCGTAAATGAAGTTATTTTGAACTTTCATAGATTGAAGAAGACAATATATTGACTATACAATTCACTTCCTGATAATTCAGCAAAAGCCTGGCACGAGAGCAGACTGGCACTAATTGGCAAGGGAAATTTGCTCCCTCACTGATCAAAATCAAATGAGCTAAAGGCGCCGCCTGTCCCACAGAGGGTGGCCTCATTTCCCTGGTGATGGAGTCAGTTCTCTAAATTTCTGTACTTCAATGCAATTTCTTTAAGTATCTGTGTGACTAAGAAGACTTTAATTGCTATCAATGAATTAGAGTACAGGTCGGGGAAAGTACAGCTCTGAACTTTAGTGTGACAGAAAAGGGGAAAAATGTTCTTTAAGACATTTAAACAACATCCCACTTATTCTGTCAAAGGTAATTTCGATTCTCACCCTAACCTCATATCATATCACATGTGGGTCTTCAGGAAAGAAGTGTAATTGGATGGTAGCCCAAGAACATCACAAATTTCCAATTTCTTAAAAAATGGTCACTTTTCTTTAAAATTTTTTTTCTTTTTGAGAGAACAAGTGGGCTGGGGCTGGAATGTTGTTAGAATAGCTAATACTTTTGAGGAGATTTTCTACTGCACTCCAGATCATCAACTTTCTGTAATTTATAATATTAAAAAAAAATTTGATCTGGAATTAAGGGACTACATGCCTTGGCTTTCTAGCCTCATAGTAGCATGTAACGGAAATGTATCCACAGGCAGATCTCTTATCACCACATCACCGTGCAGTTTTAGCTCATGTTACAGCAATTTCATTCAGATGTGACAGTATTTATTTGGTGCCTAGAACATGTTGGGATCTTAATAAATGCTTATTGAATTCATCGTATCTTCCAAGGACAGAGGATGGAAGATGACATTTGTAAGTGAATTCTCATCTAAGGAGGCAAGAATTGGAAAGGTGAAAATAGAAGGCAAATGACATCCATAGGGTAATAAATAATTTGATCAATTTAAGGTTTATGAACTTTTCGATATATTTTTTCCCATCTTGAGTTGTGAATAATTTGTGTCTAAGTTCACTCTCTCCATTGACCTTGATGGCTTTCTGGATCATCCAGAAGGATCTAGTGAAATTAAACGCAGGTTTATAAATGTTGCATTTGTAGAAACCTCCCACACACTTCAGAATACACAGCTGTAAAATCAGTAAGAGGTCTTCAGGTTCCAGTTAGTAACAATAAAGAAAGGTGAGTGATTGTCCAATGGTTTCAGTAAATTTTAGAGCTTTCATTCATGTTTTGCCTTTTTTGTTTTAGCAGTTAAGGAAATGGAATCAATAAATGGGACATAACTATGTGCTAAAGACTATCTGATAAAGAAGATGTAGTATTGTTCAAAGAGTAATAGATTTGCAATCATAGGAAACAAGAGCAATTCAAGCTCTTCACCTGACACCTGTTTGGCCTTGAGGGATGCACTTAGCTTTTCTAGAGCTGTTTCCTCAGAGTTAAAATGAAGAACTTGGATAAAATAACCTAGTGTTCAACTGTGAATTCTGGATCAGGTAATTCTATCTGCACTTCTATCTTGGTTAATGGGTAAAAGACACAGGGAGACTTGATGAAGCAATGGATATTGTCCCATGATCTATAACATGCTTTATATATTGTAGAAAACTTCACAGGCCACTTTATTGTATTTTCAATACAACTCAAGGAGCTGGTTGCTATTATTATCTCCATTTTGCTGCTAAGCATGCTAAGACTGATTGACTTTGAGAATCATACAGCTGAAAATTGTCTGAAGTGGACTTTGAACTCAAATCTTTCTGAAACCAAGCCAAACACTTTATCCACAGAGCAACTACCATAATCTACTCTATGTTCCAGCCACCAACACTCTCTCTATGGATACTTTACCATTCTACAAAACACTACAGATGGAATGATGATTTGAGGACAAGATATTTGATATCAGTTGCAAGGATAGGTTAATTTTCCATTCTGGAGGGATTTTTAATACTACACTAAGGGATTTAGGATTATTGGTTGTCCTTCATCTTCAAAGAGGATCAAAACGACATCACCATTGTAAAGTGAAATATCAGTGTGTTCGATTGGGGCTGATCAGACCAATACAAGCACGGAATACTCTACCACAGGTTCAGCCCAGATAGTCCTTATTCATAATAGAGGTGGATATCCCAAATTTGCGCATCCTGCATTTACTTTTTGCTGTCTCAATGCTACTTTGCTCAAAGAGCACAACACCTTTTCTTATGTGGACATGCCATGCTGAGCGATCCTGGGCCAGTGTCTCCCTTGTTGCACAGTCAAATCCAAAGTTCTTGAGAATGTCCTTGTATCGTTTCTTCTGGCCACCATGTGATCGCCTGCCCAATGCAAGTTATCCATAAAATAGTCTTTTTGGCAAGCATACATTTTGCATTCGAACAATGTGGCCAGCCCATCACGGTTGTGCTTTCTGAAGCGCAGTTTGAATACTTGGCAGCTGAGCTCGAACAATGACTTCAGTGTCTGGTACCTTATCATGCCAGTTGATCCTCAGAATCTTCCTAAGACAGTTCAAATGGAAACGATGCAGTTTATTGTCATGACACTGGTAGACTGTCCATGTTTCACAAGCATAATAGCCATGAGGTCAGCACAAAGGTTCTGTAGACCTTCAATTTTGTAGTCAGTCTAATATCTCTTCTCTCCCAAACCTTTCTTCAGAGCCCGGCAAACACTAAACTAACTCTGGCAATACGTGCATCAACCTCATTGTCAATGTGTACCTCCCTGGAAAGTACACTACCAAGGTAAGTGAACTTATCCACAGCATTCAAAACTTCTCCATTTGTTGTAACTGATGATTCCATATATGAATGGTGTGATGGTGGCTGATGGAGCACCTGTGTTTGTGTGTGTGTGTGTGTGTGTGTGTGTGTGTGTGTGTTAACCATAAGACCAAAATTAGCAATAGGGAGCAGAGAATTGATCCATACTTTGTTGCATCTCAGCTTCAGAGGCTGCATTGAGTGCACAATCATCTGCAAACAGAAAATCATGCATCAACACTCCCTCAACTTTGGTTTTGGCTTGTAATCTTTTCAGATTGAGGAACGTAACATCAGTGTGGTAGTTGACCTTAATGCCGTGTTTTTCCTCATTGAAAGTATTTGTCAACATGGCTGAAAAATCATGCTAAAAAGCATGGGAGCAAACACACAGCCCTGGTTCATTCCACTGGTGATTGGATAGTCAAGAGAGCACTGTCCATCATCCAGAGCTCAAGAAAGCATGCTGTCATGAAATTGATGTATAATATTGATGACCTTCTCTGGGCAACCGAATGCTGGTATATATTTTTCTGAAAATCCTCATGACTAGCAGTGTCAGAGACCTTGGTCAGATCTACAAACATTGTGTACAGACCTCTGTTCTGCTCCTGGCATTTCTCCATGGGTTGTCAGGCAGCAAACACCATATCGACTGTTCCTCAGTCTTTCTGAAGCCACATTGACTTTCATGTATATGACATCTTCCAGGTGAAGGATAAGCCTATTGAGGAAGACTCCTAGCAAGAATGTCGCCAGCAATGACTAAGATGGAGATTCATAGGACAGTATATTCCCTTGATCTTTATTGAGATGGACAATGGAGGCATCCTTGAACTCATGGGGGATAATTTCCTCCTGCCATATAACCTGGAAAAATTCAGTTAGCTTTTATTTGAGCAATGGTCTCTCTGCCTTGTAAATCTCTGCTGGAATAGAATCAGCACCAGGTGATTTGCACATGGAAGGAGACGAATGTCTCTTAAAACCTTTTCTTCAGTTGGAAGTTCAACTAAGGAGGGATTGACTTCAACTTGAGCAAAACAGTCAATGGCCTCGGCATTGATTGATGATGGTGTTTTGAGAGTAATGTGGAAGTGTTCAGCCCATTTATTTAGGATCAAGTCTTTATCACTAATTCATGTGGTTCCCTCAGCACTGAGTAGTTGTGATGCACCATAGGTTTTTGTCCATAAATGGCTTTCAGGGTATCATAAAAGCACTTTGGATTCTTACTATCAGCAGAAAACTGAATTTCATCGGCCTTCTTACTGAACCAGGAATCCTGCTTCTCTCTGAATTTTGCTTGTACTTTACTTTTGATGGAATTAAATGCGCCATCTTAGAGGTGGATTAAGTATCCTGCTGGTAAATCCTGTAGAGTTCTCGTTTTTTGTTTAGCAAAATCTGAATTCCCCCATCATTTTCATCAATCCAGTCTTCTTGTTTGCAAGTGTTATGACGCAGATGAGAAAATGCAGTGCTATATACCAAATTTATGAAAGCTGCCCACTCCTTTTCTGCTCCACTGTTGCCAATTATGTGTTGACTAAATTTTCCTTCCAAGTTAGCAAGAAAATGTTCACGCTCAGAGAAGAGTTCTAATTTGTTAACATTAATTCTTCTTGTAGTCATTTTGTCTTAGGGGGAACATTTTGATAAATGCATTACTATACTTGGGAGAAAGTAACTATCCCCCAAGAAGTTAACAATGGAAAGTTAGGGAGGACAGTTTGAATTCTTAAATTAAACACACACACACACACACACACACACACACACACACACACACTGAAATAAAGTAAAATTATCAAAAAGATTTACGAACTTCTGATCCTATCCAATCAAGCTTATTTCAACCCACACATGCTTATCCATTCATGTCTTCCAATAAGTTTATACTTGGTGCTGTATTTGTGTCACTGCCCAGAGGACATTTTAGCTCTCTCTCTCTCTCTCTCTCTCTCTCTCTCTCTCTCTCTCTCTCTCTCTCACACACACACACACACACACACACCTACACACATATGAAATCACACAAACATAGGTAGACACACAGACACACAAATCCCAAGAGCAAAAAAAATGAGTTAGATGAGATTGTAGGAATAATTTCTACTTCAAGTTCTTCTAAGGCTTTAAAAACAAAAATAACAGAAACTTAACTACATAGATTCAAGCACTGATTCTTTTATAGAGAACTCTCAAATTCTGCTCTATTAATTTTTCTTCCTTATTTTCTTATATTAACTAGTTTTCACCTGTGTCCTTCCCTCCTGAGTCCTAGAGATGAGAAACAATGTGACTGAATTCATTCTGCTTGGCCTGACTCAGGACCCAGAGAGACAGAAAATAGTTTCTGCCATTTTCTTGGTGTTCTACACTGCCACGGTGTTGGGGAACCTATTAATTGTTTTGACCATCAAGACCAGTCCCCCACTTGGTTCCCCCATGTACTTTTTCTTAACCTACTTGTCCATTGCAGATTCTTGTTTCTCTACCACCACTGCACCCAAAATGATTGTGGACAACATCTCTCACAAGAATACTATTTCCTTTGATGAGTGCATGACCCAGCTATTTGCCATGCATTTCTTTGGCTGCATGGAGGTATTTGTCCTCATTTTAATGGCCTATGATCGATTTGTGGCCATCTGTAAACCTCTACACTATTCAGTCATCATGGACCGCAGGATGTGTGAGATACTGATTCGATTGGCATGGATAGGGTCATTTCTACAATCTCTTGCTCAAATAATCCCTATATTGAATGTGCCCTACTGTGGCCCGAATGTGATTGATCACTATTTCTGTGACTTGCAACCTTTGTTAAGACTGGGATGCATGGATACATATGTATCAAATCTTTTAGTAGTCTCCAATAGCGGAGCCATATGCTCAATAAGCTTTGTTTTGCTGATGATATCCTACACAATGATACTGTACTCCCTGAGAAATCATAGTGCAGAGGGGAAGCGCAAAGCCCTCTCCACCTGCAGCTCCCACATCTTTGTGGTCATCATATTCTTTGGTCCCTGCATATTCATATACACTCGTCCCCCAACCACCTTCCCTCTTGATAAGTTGGTGTCTGTATTTTATACCATTATAGTTCCCTTCCTCAATCCTTTGATCTATACTCTCAGGAATACAGAAGTAAAAAATGCCATGAAGAAACTATGGAGCACCAGAGTGACTTGGAGTGACAAATAATATGCTCAAAAATATTATTTTTCTATTTTTTCAAGGTTGTTTAGTCCAAACTAGAAGAAATGAAATTGATATGTGATAATAAGTTAGACAATAAACTAGGGATCATGAATTTTTAACAATATTTTGATAATCAAATTTCAATTCAACTTTAATTTACCTTGAAATTTATTGTATTATATGCCTTTGAAAATGATGTTAATTTTAATATGGAAAATTTGAAAATGTCATTTGGTTTGGTTTTAGCATTATTTCAAATAGTAAAAAAAAATAACTTGGGGGCTTTATTTAACCTCTTAAAGAGAAAAAAGGTAATAAAGTGATGGAAGTGGAAATTTTATGGCATAATGAAGCAAAGGCTAGTTATTAAATCCAATCTTTCTTTTTAATTTCTTATGTGACTTGGGAAAAATGAACTTTCACTGTGTTTGTTTTGTAACCAATGAAATTAGGGATTTGTACTCCAGAAGCTCTAGTGCAGGGATGGGTAACCTGGGGCCTAGAGGCAACATGTCCAGGTCCTTAGGTGTTGCTTATTGATTGATTCCAAGTTTTACAGAACAAATTCTTTTATTAGGGGGATTTGTCCTGTGAAGGTTGGATTCAGTCAAAGGGCCTCACTTGATGACATAGAGAGCTACATGTGGCCTCAACACTCCAGGTTCCCCACCCCTACCTAGGGCCTTCTAGTCTTCTAAGTTTATGAATTGCTTGTGAATATGGGATAGAGGAAAAGTGACGTTAAATGAAAAAAATGTGGTTTGAGAAAGAAAAAGGTACAGTATTCTATTGGGAGAAATTAAATCTAAGAATCACAAATTATGTTGTTAATTTCAATACTCAATATTTTACCTCTTGGAACTCCACTACAAAAATTCACTTCTCCAATTCATTTTACCTTTTTCTACATTCAAAAATTCTGATCTTCTTTCAATTTCAGAGAATTTGGAAAACTTCTGATATGTTACATGTATTTCTTGTACAAA
The DNA here is from genome assembly GCA_023548195.1 of Bettongia penicillata ogilbyi. Taxonomy (NCBI): domain Eukaryota; kingdom Metazoa; phylum Chordata; class Mammalia; order Diprotodontia; family Potoroidae; genus Bettongia; species Bettongia penicillata. Next base: position 127,146 of record JAJHZJ010000974.1, read on the forward strand.
ATAGTCATTTGGAGGTTTTACATCTCATCTTCCCAATTAGATACATCTAGAAGCTTATCTTTCATTAAATACACACACACACACACACACACACACACCATTGGAAGAAATTGTGGATGAAGTCTTCAGTTCTGGGGCCTAAAAGTGTGTATAGTCAATCACTGATATGTTTTAGCTGTGGAGCCATGGCAAGGTGACTAGTCTCACTTGCCTCAAACATTGCAATATCTTTTTGTCCAGTCTTCCTATTTTGGCATCTCTTTCTTCTAATAAATTTTCCACTTTTCACATTTGAAGTCCTCTTCTTTAAGGTAAAAGTTGCTAAATATTGCTGGACTTTACTTACTTCTCCATAATACATGAGTAGTTTATTTCTGAATTTTAATGTATTTTCTTTGTGCCTTGGACAGCATGAGAAATTTGGCCATATTTTTGTTGTGAGATTTTATGTTGAAATATCTTTCAGGTAGTAGTAAGTGGATTATTGAACCTTCAATTTTATCTTCTGAATCTAATATACAAGCAATTTTCCATTATAACCTACAGAAATATGAAATCTCTGATTATTTTTTGGATCTTGGATTTCAGGTAGTCCAATAATTCCTAATTTATCTCTCCATCTATTTTCTAGCTCAATTATATTTTTTAATGATATATTTCCTGTTTTCTTTCTTTTTATGTTTCCTTGCCTTTGTTTTATTCTTTATTGATGTCTCATAAAGTCTTTACTTTCCACTTTTTGGTAATAACTTTTATGTAATTCTTTTCTTTACATGATAGGAACTTTTCCACTTGACCTATTCTGTTTTTGAGGAATTCTTTTTTCCCCCAGTGTTTGCTTGTACCTCTTTTACCATTTAACTAATTCTGTTTTCAAGGGGTTCTTTTCATTTTTTATTTCAGAGAATTTTTGACAAGCTGTTGATTGTGTTTCAAATTATTGTTACTCTTTTCCCCTTAATATTTCTTCTACCACTCTTATGTCTTTCTTTAACACATGTTTGGCTTGTGTTCAATTTGCATTATTTTCTTTGAGACTTGGTTGTAACTATTTTTAAATTAAAATAAATAAACAAAGAGTTAAGGAGATAAATAAGACTGAAAAATTAGGTATGCTAGATTTCTGAAGAAAATAGAACGGGAAAAGGAATTATAATTTTATTGACCACACATTATGACATAAATGTCCCCAACATGTAGAAAATCAGATAAATTGAATATGCACTTTTTGCACCATAATATAATAAAACATATTCAATAAATTATTATTAATACATACACTAAAAGTTAATTGGTAACTAAATACTTTTATCCTAATGAGTGAGGGAGTCAAAGAAAAATGATAGAAACAATTTCATTTAGTATGACAAGCATGAGACAACCTTTCAAAATTTGTGGGTTTCCCTCAATGCAGTACTTGGAGAAAAATTTATATCTATAAAACTATACATTAATAACAGTGAGAAAGAACTGATCAAAGAATTGTGTGTGCAACTAGAGAACAATTAGAAAAAAGAAATTATTGATGAATTTCATTTAAAAAAGAGAAAATAACATTATTTGAATCAAAAGTAAAAAGGGCGAGGAGGAGCCAAGATGTCGGAGTAGAAAGATTCACATATGCTAGCTCTGAAACTACAGTTCATAAATTAACTGTAAAGAGGAACTCCTAACAAATTCTGGAGGAGTGGAAGCTGCACAACAATGGAGTGGAGGAGATTTCTGTTCCAGAGAGCCCTGAAAAACCGAAACAAAAGGTACATCATGCACCAGACCCAGAGTAGAGCCCAGCCCTGCCTTGGCCATGTGCCACTGAGAGGGTCAGATACAACCAGACTTCATGTACAGAATCTCTGGCAGCCACAAAAGCCCCTCAACAACAGGCGATAGAGGTCACTGAGAGAGTCTTCTGGATAGGCCGAGAGGAGAGTGGGGTGTCTCCATAACTCGGGACCCCTCAGGAGGCAGCAGCTGAAGGAGCAGAGAACAGAAGCTCCCAAAGCAGGAAGGAGCTCAAATCCATTGTTGAAGGTCTCTGAATAAACCCCTTTAGGGAACTGAGCCCCATGTGGCAGCCCTGCCTAACACCGGAGCACCTGAATTTAATCTAACACTGAATAGCAGCCCTGACCCCACTGAAAACACCGAGTCTGGGAAGCGACGTTTGAATCTCAGAACCCAAGCACTAGCTGGGTGGATCTGAAGGTGAGGCGGGGGTGGAGAGGAATCTCAGAAGTCAAGTAACTGGCTAGAAAAATGCCCAGAAAAGGGAAGAAAAATAAGACCACAGAAGGTTACTTTCTTGATGAACAGATATTTCCTCCTTTCATTTCTGATGAGAAAGAACAATGGTTACCAACAGGGAAATACATAGAAGTCAAGGCCTCTGTATCCCAAACATCTGAAAAAAATATTCAATGGGCTGAGGCCATGGAAGATCCCAAAAAGGATTTTGAAAATCAAGTTAGACAGGTGGAGGAAAAACTGGGAAGAGAAATGAGAGAGATGCTAGAAAAGCATGAAAAAGGGGTCACCACCCTGCTAAAGGAGACACAAAAAAATGCTGAAGAAAATAACACATTGAAAAAGCCAATGAGGAGAAGAATGCTTTCAAAAGCAGAATTAGCCAAATGGAAAAGGTGGTTCAAAAGCTCACTGAAGAAAATAGCTCTTTCAAAATTAGAATGGAACAGGTGGATGCTAATGACTTCATGGCAATCCAGGAAATCACAAAACACAACCAAAAGAATGAAAAAAATGGAAGATAATATGAAATGTCTCGTTGATAAAAGAACTGACCTGGAAAATAGATCCAGGAGAGACAATTTAAAAATTATGGGACTACCTGAAAGCCATGATCAAAAAAAGAACCTAGACATCATCTTTCATGAGATTATCAAGGAAAACTGCCCTCATATTCTAGAACCAGAGGGCAAAATAAATATTCAAGGAATCCACCAATCACCACCTGAAAGAGACCCAAAAAGAGAAACTCCTGGGAACATTGTGGTCAAATTCAAGAATTCCCAGGTCAAGGAGAAAATATTGCAAGCAGCTAGAGAGAAACAATTCCAGTATTGTGGAAATACAATCAGAGTAACACAAGATCTAGCAGCTTCTACATTAAGGGACTGAAGGGAGTGGAATAGGATATTCCAGAAGTCAAAGGAACTAGGACTAAAACCAAGAATTACCTACCCAGCAAAACTGAGTATAATACTTCAGGGGAAAATATGGTCTTTCAATGAAGCAGAGGACTTTCAAGCATTCTTGATTAAAAGACCAGAGCTCAAAAGAAAATTTGACTTTCAAACACAAGAATGAGAAGAAGCATGAAAAAGTAATCAGCAAAGAGAAGTCATAAGGGACTTACCAAAGTGAACTGTTTACATTCCTACATGGAAAGACAATATTTATATCTCTTGAAACTTTTTATTATCTGGGTAGTTGGTGGGATTACACACACACAAACCCACACACACACACTCACTCCCGCACACACATACACACGTACACGCACACAGAGACAGAGAGCACAGAGTGAATTGAATAGGATGAGATCATATCTTAAAAAAATTAAGGTAAACGGTGAGAGAGAAATGTATTGGGAGGAGAGAGGATGAAATGGAATGGGGCAAGTTATCTCTCATAGAAGAGGCAGGCAGGAGACTTTTTAGTGGAGGGAAAAAGAGGAGAAGTGAGAGAAAAACATGGTCCTTACTCTCATCACATGGGACTTAAGGAAGGAATAAAATGCACACTCATTTTGGTATGAAAACCTGTCTTACAGTACAACAAAGTGGAGGAGAAGGGGACAAGCAAGGGGGGGGATCATGGAAGGTAGGGCAATGGGAAGAGGGAGAAATTTGAAGTTAACACCCTCGTTAAGGGACAGGATCAAAAGAGAGAATAGAAGCAATGGGTAGCAGGATAGGATGGAGGGAAATATAGTTAGTCTTACACAACACATCTATTATGGAAGTCATTTGCAAAACTACACAGATATGGCCTATTTTGAATTGTCTGCCTTCCCAAAGGGAATGGGTGGAGAGGGAGGGACGGGGAGAAGTTGGAACTCAAAATTTTAGGAACAACTGTTGAGTATTGTTCTTGCTACTAGGAAATAAGAAATACAGGTAATGGGGAATAGAAAGTTATCTGGCCCTACAGTACAAAAGAAAGGATGGGGACAAGGGAAGGGAGGGATGATAGAAGAGAGGGCCAATTGGTGACAGGGAAAATTAGAGTGCTCGATGTATTGTGGCGGGTGGAGGGGACAAATGGGACGAAAATTTGGAACCCACAATTTTGTGAAAATGAATGTAAAAAGTTTAATAAATAAATTTATTAATAAAAAGAATAAAAGTGAAAAGGGGAATCCACCACAAATATAAATGAAATTAACCAATTGGCAGGAACTGTTTTGTTCATTTGGTTGGCTATAAAACTGTCATATTAAATTAAATGGACGAATAGTCACAGAAAATATAAATTTCCTACCTTGGTAGATTAAGAAATAGAATACATAAATATCACATTGTTAAAAAAATAAATTGTATAATCCAAAAATGTACTCCATAAAGAAAAAAAAAATTCAGAAGCATATTGATGTACAATGAGTTCTACCAAACATTTAAGGAATAGTTAAGGCCAACCTTTTACATATTATTTGAAGAAATAGGTTAAAAAAATGAATTCTACCATTTTCCTCTCATGGCACAAATTTCGTTCTGATGCCTAAATTAAGGAGAGCAAAACGAAATTCAAAATTATTGGCCAATTTCTCTTAAAATATTTTTGCCAAATCATCAGTATTTCTAAATATTACCAACAAAACTCAATGGGAAGGAATAAAGCCAATACTTCTAACAAAATATTGAGTGATAATACTGATAACGAACATCCTTGCTTCACCTCTGATCTACATAGGAAGGTTTTAGAAAGGTTTACTCCCGTCATAGACAAGATTTGATGTTGGATTTGATAGATTTTGCTGATCATCTTAAAAAATTATTCCATTTATTCTATGTTTTACATAATGGGTGCTATATTCAATCAAAAGATTTTCTTCTGAATTTATTTATATATTCATATAATTTTTGGTGTTTTCTTATAGGTATGTTTAATTATGATCATTATTTTACCAAAATTAAAACAGATCTACATTCCTGGCATACATTCCACATGATCATTGTGCATAAATTTTTTATAAGAAATCTCTGTGATCTCCTTGTTAGTAGTTAAAGTATAATGTTTACATCACTATTCAGATATTCGTGGGTTAATTATATAACCTGTAACTTTGATAAAATTGTTAATTGTTTCAATGAGTTCTTTAGGTGATTTTTCTAGGATATTCCAAGTATATCATCATATCATATTCAAAGAATGGTACTTTTGTTTCCTCGTTTCCCACTTTTATTCCTTCAATTTCTTGTTGCGGTCATTGGTATATTTAGCATCATCAGAAAATATGACAAAGGTTAGAGAAGAAAACTCAATAGTTCAAAAAATGACCAACTGGGTCATAGTCTCTATAACTTACGTTTGACTTATCTGTGAAAATGACGCATAGGATTTGTTTTAAACTTCATGTATTCATCTCCTAATACAAATCCTGGTAGATAGTAGTTTTCAAATAAACCATTCCTGCATGTAAGGAATTTTTCAAGTTGGCATAGTGGATGGAATCCTAGACTTAGAAGCAGAAAGACTTAAATTCAAATTCTACCATGTTTGCTTCCTGTTTCCTGACCATAGGAATATTAATAAAACTCTCTGATTCACTACTTCCAGTTATAAAATATGCGCAATCATACCTCATACAACAGACAGCATAAAAGAAGATACTAAATGTTAAGTGCTTTAAAAATCTATATACAACATATATCTTTTGATAATAAGCCCCTACCATTGCTGCTGCTGATGTCATCAGGGTGAATATTATCTCTTTAAACCCTAAGCTAATCACTTAAAGAGACGATTAAATAGGAAAAAGGGGGACATTATGGGAAAGATTGTCTCTAACAGGCCAAAATACAAAAAAAAAAAAAAAAAAAAGGTGAATAAATAAGGAAACTCTGAATCTTTTTTTCCGTGAACTATTGTATGAAAGCCTCACAAATAATAAACGGTTAAAAATATGTGGTTGATATATTGATCATAGGGTAGAGCCATTGGTCAACCTGCAATTAACGACTCATGAAGAAAATTCAAGTGTCCAAATCATATTGCAAAAGTAATTTTGTTTTTTTCTTTCTTTTTTCTTTATAAATTTATTTATTTAACTTTTTACATTAATTTTCACAAAATTTTGGGTTCCAAATTTTATCTCTATTTGTCCCTTCCCCACACCCTAATACACCGAGCATTCTAATTTTCCCTATCACCAATCTGCCCTCCCTTCCATCGACCCCCCCACCTTGCTTATCCCATTCTCCCCCACTTTCCTGTACTATAAGGTAGATTTTCATACCAAAATGAGTGTGCATTTTATTCCTTCCTTTAGTCCCATGTGATGAGAGTAAACACCATGTTTTTCTCTCACTTCTCCTCTTTTTCCCTCGACTAAAAAGTCTCCTGCCTGCCTCTTCTATGAGAGATAACTTGCCCCATTCCATTTCACCCTCTCTTCTCCCAATACATTTCTCTCTCACCGTTTACCTTAACTTTTTTAAGATATGATCTCATCCTATTCAATTCACTCTGTGCTTTCTGTCTCTGTGTGCGTGTACGTGTGTATGTGTGTGCGGGAGTGAGTGTGTGCGTGTGTGTTTGTGTGTGTGTAATCCCACCAACTACCCAGATAATAAAAAGTTTCAAGAGATATAAATATTGTCTTTCCATGTAGGAATGTAAACAGTTCACTTTGGTAAGTCCCTTATGACTTCTCTTTGCTGATTACTTTTTCATGCTTCTTCTCATTCTTGTGTTTGAAAGTCAAATTTTCTTTTGAGCTCTGGTCTTTTAATCAAGAATGCTTGAAAGTCCTCTGCTTCATTGAAAGACCATATTTTCCCCTGAAGTATTATACTCAGTTTTGCTGGGTAGGTAATTCTTGGTTTTAGTCCTAGTTCCTTTGACTTCTGGAATATCCTATTCCACTCCCTTCAGTCCCTTAATGTAGAAGCTGCTAGATCTTGTGTTACTCTGATTGTATTTCCACAATACTGGAATTGTTTCTCTCTAGCTGCTTGCAATATTTTCTCCTTGACCTGGGAATTCTTGAATTTGACCACAATGTTCCTAGGAGTTTCTCTTTTTGGGTCTCTTTCAGGTGGTGATTGGTGGATTCCTTGAATACTTATTTTGCCCTCTGGTTCTAGAATATGAGGGCAGTTTTCCTTGATAATCTCATGAAAGATGATGTCTAGGTTCTTTTTTTGATCATGGCTTTCAGGTAGTCCCATAATTTTTAAATTGTCTCTCCTGGATCTATTTTCCAGATCATTCTTTTATCAACGAGACATTTCATATTATCTTCCATTTTTTTCATTCTTTTGGTTTTGTTTTGTAATTTCCTGGATTGTCATGAAGTCATTAGCATCCACCTGTTCCATTCTAATTTTGAAAGAAATATTTTCTTCAGTGAGCTTTTGAACCACCTTTTCCATTTGGCTAATTCTGCTTTTGAAAGCATTCTTCTCCTCATGGCTTTTTTGAACATCTTTTGCTAATTGAGTTAGCCTTTTTTTTCAAGGTGTTATTTTCTTCAGCATTTTTTCGCGTCTCCTTTAGGAGGGAGGTGACCCCTTTTTCATGCTTTTCTTGCATCTCATTTCTCTTCCCAGTTTTTCTTCCATCTGTCTAACTTGATTTTCTTTTTTTTGTTGTTGTTATAAATTGTCCTTTTTATTGGTTTTTTGTTTATTTATTTAACTTTTTACATTCATTTTCACAAAATTTTGGATTCTAAATTTTCTCCCCTTTTGTCCCCTCCCCCACCTCAATACACAGAGAAATCTAATTTTCTCTATCTCCAATCTGCCCTCTCTTCTGTCACCCCTCCCTTCTCTTGTCCCCATCTTATCTTCTCTCCTGTAGGGCCAGATGGCTCTCTATTCTCATTAACTGTATGTCTTATTTCCTAGTAGCAACAACAATACTAGAAAGTTGTTCCTAAAACTTGCGTTCCAAATTCTCCCCATCCCTCCCTCCCCACCCATTCCCTTTCAGAAGGCAGGTAATTCACTATAGGCCCTATGTGTGTGGTTTTGGAAATGACTTCCATAATAGTCGTGTTGTGTAAGACTAACTGAATTACCCTCCGTCCTATCCTGGCCCAGATTGTTTCTATTCGGTCTTTTGATCCTGTCCCTCCCCAAGTGTTGACTTCAAATTGCTCCCTCCTCCCATTGCCCTCCTTTCTATAATCCCCGCACTTGCATATCTCCTTCTCCCCCACTTTCCTATACTGTAATATAGGTTTTCATCCCAAAATGAGTGTGCATTTTATTCCTTCCTTTAGTCAAATGTGATGAGGGTAAACTCCCTGTTTTTTTTTTCCTCAGCTCTCCTCTTTTTCCCTCCACTAAAAGGTCTCCTCCTTGCCTCTTTAATGACATATAATATACCCCATTCCATTTCACCCTCTTTCCTCCCCCTGCCTTTCTCTCTCACCATTTACCTTAATTTCTTTTAGGATATTGTCCCATCCTATTCAATTCACTCTGTGCTCTCTATCTCTGTGTGTGCGTGCATGTGTGTATGTGTGCATGCATGCATGCGTGTACATGTGTGTGTGATCCCACCAACTACCCAGATACTGAAAAGTTTTAAGAGTTACAAATATTGTCTTTCCATGTAGGAATGTAAACAGTTCACTTTGGTAAGTCCCTTATGACTTCTCTTTGCTGTTTACTTTTTTATGCTTCTTCTCATTCTTGTATTTGAAAGTCCCATTTTCTTTTCAGCTCTAGTCTTTTCAACAAGAATGCTTGAAAGTCCTCTCTTTCACTCAAAGACCATATTTTCCCCTGAAGTATTATACTCAGTTTTGCTGGGTAGGTGATTCTTGGTTTGAGTCCTAGTTCCTTTGGCTTCTGGAATATTCTATTCCACGCTCTCCAATCCCTTAAAGTAGAAGCTGCTAGATCTTGAGTCATCCTGATTGTATTACCACAGTACTGGAATTGTTTCTTTCTAGCTGCTTGCAAGTTTTTCTCCTTGAGCTGGGAGTTCTGGAATTTGGCCACAATGTTCCTAGGAGTTTCTCTTTTTGGATCTCTTTCAGGTGGTGATCGATGGATTCTTTCAATACTTATTTTGCCCTCTGGTTGTAAAATGTCAGGTCAGTTTTTCTCGGTAATTTCATGGAAGATGATATCTAGGCTCTTTTTTTGATCATGACTTCAGGTAGTCCCATAATTTTTAAATTGTCTCTCCTGGATCTATTTTCCAGGTCAGTTGTTTTTCCCATGAGATATTTCACATTCTCTTCCATTTTTTCATTCTTTTGCTTTTGTTTGGTGATTTCTTGGTTTCTCAGAAAGTCGATAGACTCTATCTGTTCCATTCTAATTTTGAGAGAAGTATTCTCTTCAGTGAGCTTTTGAACCTCTTTTTCCATTTGGCTAATTCTGCTTTTGAATGCATTCTTCTCCACACTGGCTTTTTGAACCTCTTTTGCCAATTGAGTGAGCTTATTTTTCAAGGTGTTATTTTCTTTAGCATTTTTTTGGGTCTCCGTTACCAAGGTTTTCTTGCTTTTCTTGCATCTTTCTCATTTCTCTTCCCAGTTTTTCTTCCACCTGTCTAATTTGCTTTTCAAAATCTTTTTTGAGCTCTTCCAAGGCCTGAGCCCACCCGACATCCCCCTGGGATGTCTGGGGTACCGTGGCCCCACCCTCCATGTCTTTCTCTGATGGCAGGAATATTTCCTCGTTGTCAGATCCGAATGGCAGGAACATTTGCACCTGCTCAAAAAAGCTCTCTATAGTCTTATTTTTCTTCCCTTTTCTAGGCATTTTCCCAGTCAGTTTCTTGAGTTTGGAGATTCCTCCCCACCCCTGCCTAGATCTGCCCAGCTAGTCCTTGGGGTCTGAGATTCAAATGGGCTTTCCACGGCAGGCATGGCTGCTATTCAATGTGAGATTTGGTTCTGGTGCTTGGGTGGAGGCAGGACTAACCCAGGCTCAGTTCCCTCAGGGACTTTATGCAGAGACCTTCGGTAATGGAGCGTGTGGGGGCAGGGTCACCTCCCAGGCTGAGCTCCTTCAGGTGGTTTATGCAGAAAGCTGTAGTAATGAAGATCCTGCCTGCTGCTTGGGGAGTCCCCGGGGCCGTCGCTGCCTCTGCCGCTGCCTCCACCACTTCCTGTCCCTGCCTCTGCCTCCGCTGCTTCCTGCCCCTGCCTGTGCCTCCACTGCTTCCTCCCGAGGGGGCCTGAGCCATGGAGACACCCCACTCCCCTCTCGGCCAGCCCAGCCGTCTCTCTCACAGACGTGGTCTGTGGGCAGAGGTACCTTCCCGGCCGCTGAGGTGCCGTCCCTGAAGCCTGCTCAGATCTGCTCCTCTCTGACACGTGGCCAGGGCAGGGCAGGGGTGGACTACACTTTCTGGGGAACGACGGACCCTGGGGACGGCTCTCTAGGGCTCTCTGGAACGGAACTCTCTTCCACTGTGTTTTTGCACAACCTGCAGTGATCCAGGACTTGTGGGAAGCTCTTCTTACATTAAATCCATGGGCTGTGGGTTCGGAGCTAGTATACGTGAGTCTTTCTACTCCGCCATCTTGACTCCGCCCCCTAACTTGATTTTCAAAATCCTTTTTGAGATCTTCCATGGCCTGCGCACATTGAATATTAATTTCAGATGTTTGGGATACAGAGGCCTTGACTTCTATGTATTTCCCTATTGGTAACTACCACTGTTCTTTCTCATCAGAAATGAAAGGAGAAAATATTTGTTCATCAAGAAAGTAACCTTCTGTGGTCTTATTTCTCTTACCTTTTCTGGGCATTTTTCCAGCCAGTAACTTGACTTCTGAGATTCTTCTCCACCCCCACCTCACCTCCAGATCCACCCAGCTAGTGCTTGGGTTCTGAGATTCAAATGCTGCTTCCCAGCCTCAGGGCGTTCAGTGGGGGTTGGAGCTGCTATTCAGTTTGAGTTTAAGTTCAGGTGCTCAGGTGGTGGCACGACCACCACACGGGGCTCAGTTCCCTCAAAGGGTTTATGCAGAGACCTTCAGCAATGGATCCGAGCTCCTGTCTGCTTTGAGAGTCCCTGTCCTCTTCTGCCTCTGCTGCTGCCTCCTAAGGTGGCCTGAGTTATGGAGACACCCCACTCCCCTTTCTGCCAGCCACGAAGTCTCTCTCAATGGTCTGTCAGGCCTGTGGGTTGTGGGACATTCGCAGCCGCCAGAGATTCTGTCCCTATAGCCTCCTTGGATCTGGTCCTCTCGGTGCCACATGGCCAAGTCAGGGCTGGGCTCTGTGCCGGGTCAGGTGCGTAATGAGCTTTTGGTGTTGATTTTTCAGGCCTCTCTGGAACAGAAATCTACTCCACTCTATTTTTGTGCGGCTTCCACTGCTCCAGAATTTGTTGGGAGTTCCTCTTTACAGGTAATTTATTGGCTGTGAGTTTGGAGCTAGTATATGTGAATCTTTCTATTCTGCTATCTTGGCTCCTCTCCCGGTAATTTTGTTTTTAAATCACTTCTATTTATTATGAAAGTCACAAAAGGTGAAGTTTTCTTCTTTTCTTATTTCACATGTAAATAAAATTCTTACATTGAGAATTTTGTCCCAACCCATAAAATGAATTGCAGGAAACTGTAAGGGAAGAGAAAAATTCCTAGAGTCAGGGAAACTTGTATGGGAATACTCAAAAGAGTGGAAAGGATTTTGATGACCATACCTGCTATGTATTTATTACTAATTTTTAGCAAACCGTTCTCTCATACAGAGCTGCAATTTTCCATATTGAATAACAAGTGGTTTTTTTTTTCTTTTTTTCCCCATATTTCCCTTTTTATGGCTGTTTTAAGTCTTGTGTTTGAAGATCAGCTTTTCTCTTTATCTCTGGCCTTTTCATCAGGACGATCTGAAAATGCCTTATTTCATTGAATGTTAATCATGTTGCCTGAAATATTATACTCGGCTTTGCTCAGTAACTGATTTTTGGTTGTAGTCTAAGCTCCATTGCCTTAGAGAATATCATATTCCAATCCCTCCAGTCTTTTTATGTAAAAGCTGCAAGGAATTATACGATTCTAACTGTAGTTAGACAATATTTGAATTGTTTCTTTCTCGGTACTACTAGCATTATCTCCTTGAATTGATATGTCTAGAATTTGGCAACAATGTTTCTTGGTATTTTGAATTTGGTATGTCTTCCAAGAGGTGATCTGTGGATTCTTTCAATGACTGTTTTTCCCTCTAAATTTATGAGCTATAAGTAGTTTTCCTTGCTGATTTACTGGAAGATGATTTTGAGACTCTTTTTTTTTTATCATGGCTTTGTAGTAGATCAATAATCTTTACATTTTCTCTCCTAGACCTATTTTCCAGGTCAAATGCGTTTCCAGTGAAATATTTTACATTTTCTTCTATTTTTCATAGTTTAAATTTTTGTTTGTTGGATTCTTGCTGTTTCATAGAGGCACTAGTCTTCTTGCCCAATTCTATTTTTAAAATTTATCTATTTGTATTCACTTTTCAAAAATCACTTCCAGAACGTTTAAATTTTCTTCCCTAACTTCTCCTTTCCTTCCCTGAGACAGCATGCAATATTATATTGGATCCAAACATTTTCACAGTAGCCATGTTGCACAGAATTGAAAAGAATGGGGAAAAGTATAAGAAAAACCAAAATAAAAGAAAGTACAAGAGAGCAAATAGTCTACTTCATTCTGTGTTCAAAATCACAAGTTCATTATCTGAATATAGATGGCATTTTGCATCATGAATCATTTGAAAATGTTTTAGGTTGATCCTGGGGGTGGCGCCAAAATGGCAGAGAAGAAAGACACACATAGGCTAGCTCTTCCCCTACAGACGATATAATACCTGTAAAGAAAGACTCTCAACAAATTCTAGAGCAGGAGAATCCACAGAACAACAGAGTGGAGAATATTACCAGCGCAGGGTGACCTGAAAAGCTGATGGGAAAAGTCTGTAGTGCGAGACACGGAGTGAAGCCTAGCCCAGCATTGACCACTACTCTTTTTATGGATTTCAATAGATTTCTCTATGTAAGTTTTATATTCTTCTCTCACCACTTAATTTCATTTTTTTTAAAGATATATTCACATCCTATTCAACTCACCCTGTGCTCTCTGTCACTCTCTCTCTCTCTCTCTCTCTCTCTCTCTCTCTCTCTCTCTCTCTCTCTCTCTCTCTCTCTCTCCCACTCTGTGTGTGTGTGTGTTTGCAGAATCCCACCAAATACCCAGATACTGAGAAAAGTTCCAAGAGTTACAAGTATTGTCTTTCCATGTACAAATCTAAATAATTCAACTTTAGTTAGTCCCTTATGATTTCTATTTGCTCTTCATATTTTCATTATTCTCTTAATTCTTGTGTTTTAACGTCACATTTTCTTTTCAGCTCTTGTCTTTTCATGAAGAATTCTTGAAAGTCCTCTATTTCATTGAAAGACCATTTTTTGGGGTGGGACCAAGATGGCGGAGTAGAAGGATGCACGTTTACGAGCTCCAAAACCAAAGCCCACAGAATTAATGTAAAAAGAGTCCCCCACAACTTCTGGGTCAATACAAGGTGTGCAGAAACGGAGTGGAAGAGATTTCCGTTCCAGGGAACCCTGGAGACCCGTCCCCAGGGTCCGTCGCGCCCCGGAAAGTGGACCCCAACCCCAGCGCTGCCCTGGCCGCGGCCCCAGAGAACCTGACCCGAGCATGCTTCAGAGACGGAAGCTCCAGCAGCCGGGAAAGTCCCTCTGCCCACAGAAGCTACAGGTCAGTGAGAGAGAAGGCCAGGCTGGACGAGGGGAGTGGAGCGTCTCCATGACTCGGGCCCCCTCGGGAGGAAGCAGAGGCGGCAGAGACGGGGGCAGGAAGCAAAGGAGGCAGAGATGGCAGCGGCCCAGGACTCAGGAATCCCCCAGGAGCAGGCAGGATCTTCATTACGGAAGGTATCTGCATAAAACTTGAGGGAGCTGAGCCTGGGAGACGGCCCTGCCCCCTCCCCGCTCTATTACTGAAGGCCATTGCATAAAGCCCCTGAGGGAACTGAGCCTAGGAGGTAGGCCCCCACCCCGCCCCCACCCGCTCTGTTCCTGGAAGTCTCTGCATAAAGCCCCTGAGGGAGCTGAGCCTGGGAGGCGGCCCTGCCCCCACCCCAGCGCCAGAACTAAAGCTTGCCGCGGAAAGCCCATTTGAATCTCAGAGGCCAAGCACTAGCTGGTCGGATCCAGGCGGGGGTGGAAAGGAATCTCAGAAGTCAAGTAACTGGCTGGGAAAATGCCTAGAAAAGGGAAGAAAAATAAGACTATAGAGAGTTTTTTCCAACAAATGCAAATGATCCCGACATTCGCATCTGATGACGAGGACGTATTCTTGCCATCAGGGAAAGACGAGGAGGGCGAGGCCTCAATACCCCAGACACCCCAGGGGGGTGGCGGGTGGGCTCAGGCCTTGGAAGAGCTCAAAAAGGATTTTGAAAAGCAAGTTAGACAGGTGGAGGAAAAACTGGGAAGAGAAATGACAGAGATGCAAGAAAAGTATGAAAAACGGGTCAATACCTTGGTAAAGGAGACCCAAAAAAATGCTGAGAAAATTAACACCTTGAAGAATAGGCTCATTTAATTGGCAAAAGAGTCAATGAGGAGAAGAATGCTTTCAAAAGCAGAATGAGCCAAATGGAAAAAGAGGCTCAAAAGCTCACTGAATTTAATAGTTCTCTCAAAATTAGAATGGAACAGATGGAGTCTAATGACTTTACGAGAAACCAAGAAGTCATTAAACAAAACCAAAAGAATGGAAAAATGGAAGAGAATGTGAAATATTTCATGCGAAAAACAACTGACTTAGAAAACAGATCTAGGAGAGACAATTTAAAAATTATGGGACTACCTGAAAGTCATGATCAAAAAAAGAGCCTAGACATCATCTTCCATGAAATTATCAAGGAAAACTGCCCTGACATTCTAGAACCAGAGGGCAAAATAAGTATTGAAAGAATCCATCGATCACCACCTGAAAGAGATCCAAAAAGAGAAACTCCTAGGAACATTGTGGCCAAATTCCAGAACTCCCAGCTCAAGGAAAAATTCTTGGAAGCAGCTAGAAAGAAACCATTCCAGTACTGTGGAAATACAACCAGGATAACTCAAGATCTAGCAGCTTCTACATTAAGGGATCAAAGGGCATGGAATAGGATATTCCAGAAGGCAAAGGAACTAGAACTCAAACCAAGAAGCATCTACCCAGCTAAACTGAGTATAATACTTCAAGGCAAAATATGGTCTTTCAATGAAACAGAGGACTTTCAATCATTCTTGATGAAAAGACCAGAGCTGAAAAGAAAATTTGACTTTAAAACACAAGAATGAAAAGAAGCATGAAAAAGGAAACAACAAAGAGAAGTCTTAAGGGACTTACCAGAAGTGAACTGTTTACATTCATACTGGGAAAGACAATATTTCTAACTCTTAAAACTTTTCAGTATCTGGGTAGTTGGTGGGACCACACATACACATGCACACGCATGCACACACATACAGACATGTACACACATACAGAGACAGAGAGCACAGATTGAGCTGAATCGGATGGGACCATACCTTAAAAGAAATTAAGGTAAATGGTGAGAGAGATATGTAGTGGGAGGAAAGAGGGGGAAATGGAAGGGGGTAACTATCTGTCATTTAAGAGGCAAGTAGGAGATTTTTTTAGTGGAGGGAAAAAGAGGAGAGCTGAGAAAAAAAAAAAAACCAAGAAGTTTACCCTCATCACATTTGACTAAGCGAAGGAGTGAAATGCACACTCATTTTGGTATGAAAACCTATCTTACCGTATAAGAAAGTGGGGGAGAAGGAGATATTGCAAGGGGGGGATGATGGAAGGGAGGGCAAAGGGAGGAGGGAGCAATTTGAAGTCAACACTTGGGGAGGGACAGGATCAAAAGACAGAAGAAAAACAACGAGGGGCAGGTTAGGAGGGATGGTAATTCAGTTAGTCTCACAGAACACGACTATCAGGGAGGTCATTTACAAAACTACACAGATAGCGCCTATATTGAATTGCCTGCTGTCCCAAAGGGAATAGGTGGGGAGGGAGGGATGGGGAGAATTTGGAACTCAGTGTTTTAGGAACAACTGTTTAGTATTGTTGTTGCAACTAGAAAAGAAGACATACAGTTAGTGAGGAATAGAAAGTCATCTCGCCGTACAGGAGGAAAGAGAAGATGGGGACAAGAGAAGGGAGGGATGACAGAAGACAGGGCACATTGGAGACAGGGAAAAATAGATTTCTTGGCGTATTGGGGTGGGGGGAGGGGATAAAAGGGGAGAAAATTTGGAACCCAAAAGTTTGTGACAATGAATGTAAAAAGTTAATTAAATAAATAAAAAAGAGGAAAAAAAAAAAAAGAAAGTCCATTTTCCCCCTGAAGTATTATACTCAGTTTTTCTGGGTAAGTGATTTTTTATTTCGGTCGTAGTTCCTTTGATTTCTGAAATGTCATATTCCACCCTCTTCCATCCCTTAATATAGATGGTGCTAGATCTTGTGTTACCCTGATTGTATTTCCACAGCATTTGAATTGTTTCTTTCTAGTTACTTGCAATATTTTCTCCTTCACCTGGGAACTCTGGAATTTGGCTACAATGTTTCTAGGCTTTTCTCTTTTTGGATATCTTTCAGGAGGTGATAGTTGGATTCTTTCAATATTTATTTTGTTCCCTGGTTCTAGAATATCAGGGCAGTTTTCCTTGATAATATCATGAAAGATAATATCTAGGCTCTTTTTGATCGTGGTTTTCAGGTAGTTCCATAATTTTTGAATGGTTTCTCCTGGATCTATTTTCCAGCTCAATTGTTTTTCCAATGAGATATTTCACATTATCTACCATTTTTTCATTCTTTTGGTTTCGTCTTGTGATTTCTTCGTTTCTCAAAAAGTTCATTGTGTTCCATTCCAATTTTGAGAGAACTATTTTCTTCAGTGAGCTTTTGCACGTCGTTCACCTTTTTAAAGCATTATTTTCCCTCAATGAACCTCTTTTCCCAGTTGAGTTAGCCTATTTTTAAAGGTGATGTTTTCTTCAGCATTTTCTTTTTGGTCTCCTTTAGCAGGGTGTTGACCCACTTTCTATGATTTTCTTACATCTCTCTCATTTCTCTTCCCATTTTTTCCTCCACCTCTCTTACTTGTCTTTCAAAATCCTTTTTGAGCTCTTCCATGACCGGAGACCATTGAATATTTATTTCGGATGTTTGCGATTCAGAAGTCTTGACTTTTATGTCTTTCCCTGATGGTGGGCATTTTTCTTCCTCATCAGAAAGGATGGGAGAAGATATCTGTGCACAAAGAAAATAACTTTCTATAATCTTACTTTCTCCCTTTTTGGGCATTTTCCCAAACAGTTACTTGATTTTTGGGTCCTTTGCCAAGAGTACGGTATGCTCTGGGGGGTCAATCAGATATTAGTTCCTCCATCGTGGTACAATTAAGTGTGTACACTGCTCTGAGAGGAAGCAGAAATTTGTGTGCCCAGAAATTTTGTGGAAATGTATGTTGAAAACATAAATAAATTAAAGAGGAAAAAAAAGAAATTGTTTTAGATCCTTGCCTTGCTGTGAAGGGCTAAGTGTATCAGGTACAGTCTTCACACACTTTAGATTTTACATTGTATAATATTCTCCTGGTTCTGCTCATTTCACTCAGCATCAGTTTCTATCACACCTCCACTTTTTTTTTCTGAAATCTACCTGTTCATCATTTCTTATTGAACAACAGTATTCCATTCTGCTATGTATTTCTTCTGGATGTATTTTCCAGCTCATTTGTATTTCCAATGAGATATTTCACATTTTCTACCATTTTTTCATTCTTTTGGTTTTGTCTTGTGATTTCTGGGTTTCTCAAAAAGTTCCTTTTGTTCTATTCTAATTTTGAGAGAAGTATTTTCTTCAGTGAGCTTTTGAACGTTTTGAACATTTCTTTATCATTTTCCAGCTATATATCATTTTTTCACAGAGAAAAACAGGAGCCTGAATGATATATCCTCTAAGATAATTTCTACTAAAAACTCTGTGATCAAAAGAAAAATAGGAAAAATGACACACAGGAGAAGTACATTTAAAATATTTTTTAATCTGATGAAATTGAGTCCTCAACTTTGTGTTCCCACTGTTGTTTTCTCACTGCCCAAATCCTCTACCAAACAAATTGCTTAGAATACGTCACAATGGAATGTGTTGATTTTACTTCAGCATGGTTAGGCATAGAATTTTAAAAGAATACTTTATTAATTTGTTTTATATATATAATAGTTATTATTACATATAGACTTTATTTACCTGAAGTTTTTTTCTGGAAGTTTTCCAAGAAAACAAGACAGAGTTCGATGTATGAAAAGAATTTCATAGAACAACCCAAGATGTGAGAGAGAGATACACACACAGAGAAGAGAGAGCTTAAGTAAAAAGAACAAACATTTACCATCATTATTAACAATAATATGTAATATTTTTGACATTTTAATATTTATATACAATTTTACAAATATTGCCTCTTTTTCCCTTGTGACAACCTGACAAAAGAAGAACTACTATTACCACATTTTCAGAGAAGGAAACTGAAAGAGACAGAGGTAAAGTAACTTCCTCAGAGTCACACACCTACTAAATATCTCAGGTTTTTTTTACCTCAGATCTCTTGATAAAGGGTGCAATGGACTTTTTATTGTACTATCTATCTGCTTACTACTTGAGAAACTAAAAGATGAGGCTAATACCTTTGAACTGGAAATGGGTTTTTGAGGAACATAGCATTGTTTACTAGATGTTTGGACCAGCAGGAATCTGATTATACTGATATAAAAATTACAGAGGCTAAAAACAATAGAAAAAGAATCCAGAAGAAAGGAGAAGAATCCCAAAGTTGGATCGCCCTTTTCCTTTGTCTTGGCTAAAATATTAAAGACGTTATTGTGTCTCTCTGGTTTTGAACACTATATCATCTGTCTTGATCTCTCAAGAAAATTTCCTTCCTTCAGTGTACTAATAACTGATTATATCTTTTCCATTGTCGATGTGTCAAGCACCATTCTAAGTACTTAACAATTATTATTTCAAAAGTACCTCTAGGAGATAGATTCTATTATTTCCCCTATTTTACATGTAAGGAATGGAAGCAGACAGAGGTTAAGTGACATGCCTAGGGCTACAGTGTTAGTAAGTTTTTGAATTCTGATTTTAACTCAGTCCTTCCTGATTCCATACCAGACCTCTATCCATTGTGACATTTAGCTGAAAAAATTAATCTTATATTTGTCCTCCTTCATGAAAACATTATTGATGAGTGCACTACTTGATATTCCCCTTCTCTGAATTGCTATTGCACTAAATTTCACACAGCCCATCATTTTATTTCAACCTCTTTTGGGATTCCAGTTTGATCGTGTCAATATGTGAGTAATGGACTAACCAAAACTTGGTTTTGGGGGAGATGCTATGCTCAATCTAGTCATTCTATCAGAATTGTCATGGTGTTTGGTCCATGGAGTGTTTGAAAATGAATAGGTGATCTTTGTATGTACATGTTTTTTCACATACATTGACTAAATTAAACCTCAATTTTGGTTTACTGTCTTATAATAATGAACACCGAATCATTTTTCTAAGGAGTTAGTGAGTTCTGCAGTTTTTGATGCCTTTAAGCAGGGCTTGAATGACCCTTCAATAGGAATGTCACTGAAAATTTCTGATTTAGTTAGAATCAGGATTATTTAATCTCTGATGATCTTTCCACCTCTGAGACTGTGTAATTGACCTTTCAGTATGCTAACATCATCCAGGGATTTTTTTAGTCATACATATTTTTTTTTGTAAAATTATTAGTTCATTTAAAAAGTCTTTTTGAATTCCCAGTGTTTACTACAGTGCCAGACATATATCAACTACATAAGAATGTTTGCTTTGACTGACTCAATTATACCGCCACGTACCTGAAAAACTTCCTGTCTCCCCTTTTCCTACCAAAATGGTAATTCACTCCGGTAACATATGTACGCTTTCTATATATTTACCTATGCACATGGTATATCCTTTAATCCAACGTAAGCTTCTAGGAAGAAGATACTCTTACTTCTTTTGTACTTAGCATCAATTTTAGCTCGTGGCAAATAGTACATTTTAATTAAGTGCTTATGAGATCATTACCTCACTTCAGATGACTATCTTCCTAATACTTTGATGAGATGTGTGGATGTGGAAATAACGAATATTCTATGTAAAATGCGGATGAAGAGGGCAGAGCCAAGATGGCAGAGTACAAAGACACACATACTCTAGCTCTTCCCACACAGTCCAGAAAATAGCTGTAAAAAATTACTCTTAGGAAATTGTAGAGCAGCAGAAGCCACAAAATGATAGAGTGAAAGATATTTTCAGCTCAAAGTAGCCTGGAAGGGCTACAGGAAAGCTCTATCACACAGAACATTGAGCAGAGGACAACCAACGGATCCCAGTCCAACCCTGGCTGCAAGGGACCAGCAGGAAAAGGACCAGAATAGGCAGTGGTACAATAGTCAGCAGCAGCAGCCATTCTCAGATACCTCTACTCACCAACGTCAAAAATAAATCAAAGGTCAGTGAAAAAACTTTTTCTCCTGAGTAAGAAGGGAGCGTAGTCTTTTCCTGGGCCCAGTCCAAGACAGCAATGATGGAGCTGCAGGGGCAACAGCACCATTGTCCGCTTATGTAGCCCTCAGCCTAAAGCCCCTGAGGGAATTGAGCCTCTGATCCGAGTCTCAGTCCTGAATGGGTTCTGGCAATGAAGAAGAGTGTAGGCTGGTGTGATAGAGCTAGTGGAGGCTCTGGAAAGGAAATTCTACTTGCAGATTCCATAAAGAAAAGCATTGGTAGCTCCCAGACCACAGCATTGTCCAGGAGAGGAGGAAATGCCACTTCCTTGACATGCTCTACCTTGGAGGAACTGGGAACTTGCAGGTCATCAGAGTATAAATTCCTCTTGAAAATGGACTCAAAAGTCAAGTGGCTGCGTGGGAAAACACCCAAGAAAGGGAAAAAACAAGACTACCGAAGGTTATTTCTTGATGAACAGGTATATTCTTCCATTCTGTCAGGTGAGGAAGACCAACACTTACCATCAGAGACCTTGAAAATAAATATCCAATGGTCTCTGGCCGTGAGAGATTTCCAAAAGAATTTTGAAAATAACAAAAGAGAGGTAGAGGAAAAATTGGGAAGAGAAATTAAAGCAATGCAAGAAAGTCACTAAAAATGATTCAACAGCTTGCTAAAGGGGACTGAAAAAAATGCTGAAGAAAATAACACCTTGAAGAAAAGGTTAACTCAGTTGACAAAAGAGGTCCAAAAAGTCAGTGAAGATGACAATTCCTTAAAAAGCAGAACTAGACAAATGGAAAAGGAGGTTCAAAAGTTCACTGAAGAAAATAGTTCTTTAAAAATTAGAATGGAGCATGTTGTAGCTAATGATTTTACAAGAAACAAAGAAATTACAAAACAAAGCAAAAGAATGAAAAAGTGTGAGATGATGTGAAATATCTCATTGGTAAAAAACTGACCTGGAAAATACATCAAGGAGAGAAAATTTAAAATTATGGGACTACCTGAAAGCCATGATGAAAAAAAAAGACACTATACATCATCTCCCTGACATTCTGGAGCCAAAGGGCAAAAAAAAATATTGAAAGAATGTACTAATTACTTCCCAAAAGAGATTCAAAAAGAGAAACTCATAGGAATAATACAGCCAAATTCAAGAGTTCCCAGGTCAAGGAGAAAATATTGGAAGCAGATAGAAAAAAAAAACAAGTTGAGTATTGTGGATATACAATCAGAGTAACACAAGATCTAGCAGCTTCTATGCTAAGGGATTGGAATCTGATATTCCAGAAATCAAAGGAACTAGGATGAAAATCATGAATCACCTCCCCAGGAAAAGTGACTATAACACTTCAGGGGAAAAAGAGGTCCTTCAATGAAAAAGAGGACTTTCAAACATTCTTAAGGAAAAGAACAGAGTTGAATAGAAAATTTCACTTTCAGGGGGCGGAAGGAGCCAAGATGATGGAGTGAGAGCAACTACTTACCTAAATTCTTACACAAACTCCTTCATATACCTCTAAAAAGAGAATATGACCAAATTTTAGAGGCGCAGAATCCAATAGGAGACAGACTTTGACAGATTCCCAGATCAGAACAGACTGGAAGGTCAACAAGAAGTATTTCTTCTACGGGGGTGAACCCACAGGCCGCAGTGTAGCGCCTCCTGCTGCAGCACAGCTGAGCAAGAAAACCCCAGGGCTGCCTGAGCCAGTGGCAGCATGGGACAGTGGAGTGGCAGCATGGGACAGTGGAGTGACAGCTCAGGGCTAGAGACCAGTGAAGCCAAGTGACTGACAGTGGCTGAGCAGCAGTCTGTAGTCATTTACTTGAACTTCTGGGAGCCAAAATGGCAGAGTGATTGGTAAATGCTCTTTCCCCCTCCCCTTGTTGACCTTGAAAGAACCATAAAATATTTACCCAGAAAAATTCTCGATCAGTGGAATCAGCAGAAGGGGCAAAAAGATTTGTAGCACCTGAGGCTGGTAAAATAGCTAAAGAGGATTCCTTTAACTGGGGTGGAGGTGAATCAGAAGGACAGGAGACCCAGGGAGATATAGTGCCACAATCACCAACACTGACAGCCCAGATTTGCCTCAGGGGAAATGGGAAAACAAAAGATTACCTCAGGATCACCAATCCCTGAGCTTGCCTTTGCTGTAGATCAAAAAAGGAGATCTCCCATGACCAGACCACCCCTCACCAATACTTAACAAGCTAGCCCTAGAGCTGGTCCAGGGAAACACAAAACAGAAAGAAAACGAGGCACCTACCCTTTGTCTTTTCACATTAGGGAACTAAACACCAAGTTCTCCAGTTTCTTTCTAGCTGAAAGAACGAGAAGCTACAAAAAAAAGCAAAGCACTATTATCAGGAGTAAGAAAAAGCAAAGCAAGAAGGGGAAAAACATGGAATTTCTCTATGGGGGAAAGGACCAACACACAAATATCAAAGAAGTGAGTGCTGAGACTGTACACACATCTGAAACCTCAGAAGAGAATATGAACTGCTCACATGCACAAAGAACTCTCCTGGAACAACTGAAGAAGAAAATAGAAGAAATCTTGGCCAATGATTTTAAAAGTATGAAAAAAAAATATATGAAGAGAACAGCTCTTTAAAAAGGAAGCACAAGACCTAATTGAGAAAATTGAAGAAATGGAAAAGGAAGCACACAATCTGACTGAAAAATTTGGATAAATAGAAAAGGAAGCTCAAAACGAACCGTAGAAAAAATTGCTTAAAAGCAATAATTGGATAAATGGAATAGGAAAAGCAAAAGTTACTTAAAGTAAACAATTCTATGAAAATTAGAATTGTGAAAGTAGAATCTAATGACTCTATGTGACATCAAAAATCAATGAAAGAAAATCTAAAGAATGAAAAGATAGAAGAAAATGTAAAATATCTCATTGGAAAAACAACTTATCCAGATAATAGATCCAGGAGAAAAAATTTAAGAATTATTGGCCTACAAGAAAGCCATGATGAAAAAAAAAAAAGAGTCTGGACAATATCTTCCAAGAAATCATCAAGGAAAAGTACTCAGAAATGCTACAACAAAGAGCACAACAGTCATCAAAAGAACCCACAATTCACCTCCTGAAAAGTGTCCCAAACTAAAAACACCAAGAAATAGTGTTGACAAAATTGAGAACTATCAAGTGAAGCAAAAAATAATATAGGGAGCCAGAAAGAA
Source organism: Bettongia penicillata ogilbyi (assembly GCA_023548195.1). NCBI lineage: Eukaryota > Metazoa > Chordata > Mammalia > Diprotodontia > Potoroidae > Bettongia > Bettongia penicillata. The sequence continues at coordinate 151,121 of JAJHZJ010000974.1, forward strand.
ACTATTCATATGTGGAGGAGCTGCAGTCAGTATCACACAGGACCTTGAAGCTTCTACGTTAAAAGATCAGAGGAATTGGAATATGATATTTCAAAAGGCAAAGGAGCTGGGAGTACAGCCAAGGATCAATGACTTAGCAAAGGTCAGCATAAAATTTCAGGCAAGGAGATGGACATTCAACTCAGTAAGGGATTTCCAGACCTTCCTGACAAATAGACCAGTACTCAATAGAAGGTTTGATCTGCAAAAGCAGGCTTCAAGAGAAGCATAAAATGGTAAACTGGGGAAAGAAAAAAACTTGTTACTCAATTTGGGCAAACAGTTAACCTCCCTATTAGGGAAGATGATACCTATCAATCTTGAGGACTGTACATCTATTACGAAACATGAATGGGATATATATAGATATAGGGAAAGGGTATGAAGTAAATGATGTGATGATAAAAATGTGATTTAAACATGTGGGGGATTGAAACAGAAGATGTGAAAAAGAGGAAGCAGAAAATGGTAAATTGCATCACAGGAAGATGTACAAAATTATATCACAGCAGAGGAAAAGAGGGGGAGGGTGATGGGCATTGCTTGAGAGGAATTCTCATCTGATTTGGTTCAAGGAGTGAATGATAAACTTAATTAACCACATAAATATGACTAGGTCTATAGACACGAGGAAGGGAAGGGGGAAGAAAGGGGAGGGAAAGCAAAAAGTGAAAGAAGAAGTAGTAAGGGTAAAGGGGAGTAAAAGGGAGGGGGGCTGAAAAAGGAAGGGAAGACTGTTGGGGGTGGTCATCAAAAGAGAAAACTTTAGAGGAGCCAAGATGGTGGAGTAGAAAGACTCACATATGCTAGCTCCAAACCCACAGCCCATATATTTTCTGTAAAAAGAACTCCCCACAAATTCTGGATCAGTGTAAGCTGCGCAGAAACACAGTGGAAGAGATTTCTGTTGCAGAGAGCCCTGGAAAGTCATCTCCAGGGGTCCGTCAATCTCCGGACGTGGATCCCACCACTATGCTGCCCTGGCTACGGGGCTCCGAGAGGAGCAGATCCGAACAGGCTTCAGGGATGGAATCACCGGCGGCCACGAAGGTCCCTCCACCCACAGGCCCTCCAGGTCAGTGAGAGAGACTTCTGGGCTGGCTGAGAGGGAAGCGGGGTGTCTCCATGACTCGGGCCCCCTAAATTAGCCAGATGAAAAAAGAGGTTCAAAAGCTCACTGAAGATAATAGTTTTCTCAAAATTAGAATGGAAGAGATGGAGGTTAATGACTTCCTGAGAAACCAAGAAATCGCAAAACAAAACCAAAAGAATGAAAAAATGGAAGATAATGTGAAATATCTCAGTGGAAAAACAACTGACCTGGAAAATAGATCCAGGAGAGACAATTTAAAAATTATGGGACTACCTGAACGCCATGATTAAAAAAAAGAGCCTAGACATCATCTTTCATGAAATTGTCAAGGAAAACTGCCCTGATATTCTAGAACCAGGGGGAAAAATAAGTATTCAGCAAATCCACAAATCACCACCTGAAAGAGATCCAAAAAGAGAACCTCCTAGGAACATTATGGCGTGGAATAGCATATTCCAGAAGTCAAACGAAGTAGGGCTAAAATCAAGAATCACCTACCCAGCAAAACTGAATATAATTCTTCAGGGGAAAAAATGGTCTTTCAATGAAATCGAGGACTTTCAAGCATTCTTGATGAAAAGACCAGAGCTGAAAAGAAAATTCGATTTTCAAACACAACAATGAGAAGAAGCATGAAAAAGTAAACAGGAAAGAGAAGTCATAAGGGACTTAACAAATGTGAACTGTTTACATTCCTACATGGAAAGACAATATTTGTAACTCTTAAACTTAAACTTTTCAATATCTTCGTAGTTGGTGGGACCACACACACACAAACATACACACACACATGTACATGCATGTGCACACACACATATAGAGACAGAGAACACAGAGTGAATTGAATAGGATGGGACCATAAAGAAATTAAGGTAAACGGTGATAGAAAAATGTAGTGGGAGTAGAGAGGGTAAAACGGAATGGGGTAAGTTAACTCTCATTCAGGCGGCAAGCAGGAGACTTTTTAGTGGAGGGAAACAGAGGAGAGCTGAGAAAAAAAAAACATGAAATTTACCCTCATCACATTCGAATAAAGGAAGAAATGAAATCCACACTTATTTTTGTATGAAAACCTATCTTACAATACAGGAAAGTGGGGGAGAAGGAGATAAGCAAGGTGGGGGGGAGGATGGAAGGGAGGGCAATGGGAGGAGGGAGCAATCTGAAGTGAACACTCGGGGAGGGACAGGATCTAAAGAGAGAACAGAAGCAGTGGGGGGCAGGATAAAATGGAGGGAAGTATAGTTAGTCTTACACAACACGACTATTATGGAAGTCATTTGCAAAACTACACAGATATGGCCTATATTGAATTGCCTGCCTTCCCAAAGGGAATGGGCGGGGAGGAAGGGATGGGGAGAATTTGGAAGTTAAAGTTTTAGGAACATCTGTTTAGTATTGTTCTTGCTCCTAGGAAATAAGAAATACAGTTAATGGGGAATAGAAAATCTTGTGGTCCTGCAGGACAAAAGAGAAGATGGGGACAAGAGAAGGGAGGGATGATAGAAGAGAGGGTAGATTGGTGACAGGGGATATTAGAATGCTCAGTATATTGGGAAGGGGGGAGGGGATAAATGGGGAGAAAATTTGGAACCTAAAGTTTTGTGAAAATGTATGTCAAAAGTTAGATAAATAAATTTAATTAAAAAAAGAAGTCCAAAAATCCAGAAGAAAAAAAGAGAAAACTTTATTAAGGAGAAGAAAGGAGAGAGGAGAATTAAAGCACAAATAGTGGGAAACAGGATGGAGGGGAAAGCACAGACTGCAATCATAACTGTGAATGTGAATGGAATGAACCCTCTCATAAAACAGAGATGGATAGGAGAATGGATTAAAAGTCCTATTCCCACAATATGTTGTTTATAATATTTAAAACAGGGCTATACACACAGATTAAAGGTAAAAGGTTGGAACAGAATGTATTGTGCTTCACTTGATGTAAGAAAAGCAGGGGCAAAAATCCCAATCTCAGACAAAGCAAAAGCAGAAATAGATCTAATCGAAAGAGATAAGGAGGGAAACTATATCCTCCTAAAAGGCATGATAGGCAATGAAGACAATGTTATTGCTAAACTTGTGTGCTCCAAATGGTATCAAATGCTTAGAGGAGAGGTTGGGGGATTTGCAGGAAGAAATAGAGAGTAACACTTTACTAGTGGGAGACTTCAACCTCCCCCTCTCAGAACATGATAAATCTAACCTGAAAATGAACAAGAAAGAAGTTAAGGAACTGAACGAAACACTGGATAATGTAAATATGGTAGATTACTGGAGAAAACTGAATGGAGAAGAAAAGGAATATACATTTTTTTCTCAGCAGTACTTGGCAAATATACAAAAATTGACTGTGGTCTAGGGCATAGAAACCTCACAATCCAGTGGAGAAAGGAAGAAATAGTCAATGCTTCTTTCTCAGATAATATTGCAATAAACATAATATGGAATAAAAGGTCTTGGAAAGATAAACCAAAAATTAATTGCAAACGAAATAATCTGATCCTAAAGGAGTGGGTTAAACAACAAATCATAGAAACAAAGAACAACTACATTCAAGAGAATTACAATAGTGAGAAAACCTCCCAAATCTTATGGGATACTGCAAAAGCACTTCTTAGGGGAAATTTTATATCTTTCAATATGTACATGAATAAAGTAGAGAAAGAGGAGATCAATGACTTGGCCATGCAGCTGAAAAAAGGTAGAAAAGGAACAAATTGAAAATCCCGAAGTAAATGCCAAATTAGAAGTGCTGAAAACCAAAGGAGAGAATAACAAAACTGACAGTAAGAAAACTATTGAACTAATAAATAAAACTAATAGTCATCTTCATGAAAAAACTAATAAAATTATTAAATCTTTGGTCAATTTGATTTCAAAAAAAGAAAAAAGAAAATCAAATTACCAAAATCAAAAATGAGTGGAATACACTCACCTCCAAGAGGGAGGAAATTGAAACAATAATTAGAAATTACTTTGCCCAAATTTATTCCCAAAATTTGTACAATCTAAAAGACATAGATGAGTATTTTAAAAAATGTAGGTTCCCCAGACCATCAGAAGAGAAAGTTGATTAGTTAAACAACCCTATCTCAGAAAAAGAAATTGGACAAACCGTCAATGAATTTCCCAGGAAAAAAAATCTCCACGGTTGGATGGATTTAGAAGCGAATTCTACCAAACAATTAAATAGATAATTTAAATACTATATTGGCTATTTGGAAAATTTGCATAAGAAGGAGTCCTTCCAAGTTCTTTTTATGATACAAATATATTTTTGATGCCTAAACCAGGAAGAGACAAAACAGAAAAAGAAAATTATAGAACAATTTCTTTAATGAATATAGATGCAAAAAATTTAAGTAAGATTTTAACAAAAAGAATACAGCAATTTAATAGGAGAATAGTACATTATTAGCAGATAGGATTCATACCGAGAATGCAGGGCTAGTTCAACATTAGGAAAGCTATTATAATAATCAATCATATCAACAACAAAACTATCAGAAACCACATGATTATCTCAGTAGATGCAGGAAAAAAAAAAAAAACTTTTGACAAAATACAACACCCATTCCAACTAAAAACACTGGAGAGCATAGAAGTAAAGGGAAATTTCCATAAAATAATAACCAATATCTACCTAAAACCTTCAGCAAGCATTATTTGCAATGGAGATAAGCTAGATGCATTTTCAAGAAGAAATGCGTGAAAGAAGGATGTCCATTATCACCATTATAATTCAGTATGCTATTTGAAGTGTAAGTTGTAACAATAAGAGAAGATACAGAAATTGAAGGAATTAGAGTAGGCAAAGAGAAAACTAAGTTATCACTCTGAAGATGATATGATGATATAATTATAGAATCACAGAGATTCAAGTAAAAAAAAACTACTTGAAATAATAAACAACTTTGACAAAGTTGGAGGTGACAAAATAAACCCAAGCAAATATTTTGCATTTCTATATATTAGTAATGAAACCCAACAGCAACAGAGAGAAAGAGAAATCCCATTTAAAGCTAGGGTAGACAGTAAAAAATATTTAGGAGTTTACCTGCCAAAACAAACACAGGAACTATATGAACAAAATTACAAAACACTTTTTGCACAAATAAAGTCATATATAAGTAAGTGGAAGAACATCATTTGCTCATGGGTATGCCGAGGCAATATAATAAAAATGACATTTTCATCTAATTTAATTTGATTATTCAGTGCCATACCAATTAAACTATTAGATAATTATTGTCTAGAGCTGGAAAAATAATATCCAAATTCATCTGGAAAAACAAAAGGTCCACAATATAAAGAGACTAATGAAAAGCAATGCTAGGGAAGGTTTCCCAGCTCCAGATGATCTCAAATTGCATTATAAATCAACAATTATCAAAACAGCTTGGTACTGGCTAAGAAACAGAAGGGTAAAAAAGGGGAATATGCTAGTTACTCAAGAAACAGGATACAATGAATATAGCAATATACTCTTTGATAAACCTGAAAACCCCAGCTTCTGGGATTAGAATTCACTGTTCCACAAAAATTCCTGGGAAAACTGGATGATAGAGTGTCAGAAACTAGGCATAGACCAATGTCTGACACCGTACACAAGAATAAAGTCAAAATTGATACACAATCTAGGTATAAAGAATGATACTGTGGAAAAATTGGTGGAGGAAGGAATAGTGTGCTTGTCAGATTTATGGAGAAGGGAAGAATTTTTACTGAAGAAGAGATAGAAAACATTATGAAGTACAAAATGGGTAATATTCATTACATTAAACTGAAAAGTTTGTGCACAACAGAACTCAATTCAACCAAGATTCAGAGGGATGCAGAAAACTGGGAAGGAGTTTTTGCAGCTAGTGTCTGTGATAAAGGTTTATTTCTAACGTATATAGAGAACTGAGTCAAATGTTCAAAAATACAAGGCATTCTTCAATTGATAATTGGTCAAAGGATATGTCCAGGCAGTTTGCAGAGGAAGAAATTAAAGCTATCTATAGTCATATGAAAAAATGCTCTCAATCATTATTGTTTAGAGAGATGCAAATCATAACACCTCTGATGTACCACATCACATGATTGCAAACAAGACAGAAGGGAGAGACGATACATGCTGGACAGGATGTGTGAGAGTTGGAAAATTATTTCATTGTTGATGGAGTTGTGAGCTGATCGAACCATTCTGGAGAGCAATTTGGAACTATGACCAAAGGCCTAGAAAATTCACTTGTAAATTCATCAGGCCCTAAAGATTTTTTCCTAAGGAGTTCACAGATGGTGTTTTCAATTTCTTTTTCTGAAATGGGGTTATTTAAATCTTCAAATTCCTTTTCTGTTTATCTGGAAAATTTATATTTTTTTCAATAATCATCCATCTCATTTACATTATAGAATTTATGGTAACAAAGTTGGGCAAAGTAATTTCTAATTATTGTTTTAATTTCCTCCTCATGGACTATGAGTTCACTCCTTTCCTTTTTGATATTGTTGATTTGGTTTTCTTCTTTCTTTTATTAAATCAAAGTGACCAAAAGTTTATCAGTTTCATTGCTTTTTTAAATCAATTTTTAGTATTATTTCTTAGTCCAATAGTTTTCGTAATTTCAGTTTTATTAATCTCTCCTTTGGTTTTCAGCACGTCCAATTTGATGTTTGCTTGGGGATTTTCAATTTTATTCTATTTTTGAGCTTTTTCACCTGCATGCCCAATTCATTGATCTCCTCTTTCTCTATCCCATTCATCTAGGTATTTAAAGATATAATGTTCCCCCTGACAACTGCTTTTGCAATTTTCAGTAACATTTAGTAGACTTCCTCATTATTGTAATTCACTTGAATGAAGTCGTTGTTTCTATGGTTTGTTATTTAACCCACTCATTCTTAAGGATTAGATTATTTCGTTTCCAATACATTTTTGATCTGTCTTTCCACGGCCATTTTTTACATATAATTTTTATTGCTTTTTGATCTGAGAAGGATGCATTGAATATCTCTATTTCTCCCTTTCTCCACTGTATTGTGAGTTTTTTTGCCATAGTGCATGGTCAATTTTTGTATATGTGCCATGGAACCCTGAGAAAAATGTGTATTCCTTTCTGTCCACATTCAATTTTCTCCAGAGATCTACCATGTCTACCTTACTCAGAGTAATATTTACTTTCTTAAACTCTTTCTTGTTTATTTTAAGGTTAGATTTATTCAGTTCAGGGAGGGCGACGTTGAGGTCTCCCAATAGTATAGTTTGCTGTCTACTTCGTACTGTTACTCCCTTCACTTCTTCTCTAAGAATTTGGATGCTATACCACTTGGAGCATATATGTTTATTAATTATATTGCTTCATTATTTATGGTGCCTTTTGGGAGGATATTGTTTACTTCCTTATCTCTTTTGATCATATCTATTTCTGCTTTTGCTTTGTCTGAGATTAGGATTCCTTCCCCTGCTTTTCTTACATCAAATGGAGGAAATATATTTTTCTTCAACCTTTTACCTTTACCCTGTGTTTATATTCCCATTTCCCATGTGCTTTTTGTAAACAACGTATTGTTGGATAACAGTTTTTAATTTATTCTGCTATCCATCTCCATTTTATGGGAGAGTTCATTCCATTCACATTAACAGTTATGAGTATTATCTGTGTCTTTCCCTCCATCCTTTCCCCCCCCCCCCCAACTTGGGTTTTTAGTTCTCCCTTCTCCATTCCCCTTCACAATAGGATTTTAAATTTTGATTACTACCTCCCACAGTCTCCCCATCCTTCTTTCAGCCCCCTATCTTTTACTCCCTTTTACTCTTACTATTTCTTCTTGTCCTTTTTCGTCTCTCCTCCACTTTCTTTCCCCCTTACCCTTCTGTTGTCTATAGATCTAGTTAGATTTGCATACTTAACGAAATTTGTTTTTACCTCCTTGAAGCAAATCAGATTAGAGTACCTTTCAAACAATGCTCATCTCTGTCCCCTCTTTCCCTTTACTGCAATATAATTTTGTGCTTCTTCCTGTGATATAATTTACCATTTTCTGCTACCTCCTTTATGCATGTTCTGTTATAATCCCTTCGCATTCTTAAATTACATTTTTATTATCACATCATTTACTTTATAACTACTCCCTCTATCTATGTATATTCCTTTTATTTTTTCGTGAGAAATATACAATTCTTATGATTAACAAGTATCATCTTTCCTTACAGGGAGGTAAACAGTTTGCCCATATTGAGTAACAAGTTTTTATTTTCCCCTGTTTACCTTTTGATGCCTCTCTTGAGACCTGCTACTGAGTTCTGGGCCTTTTTCAAGGAGGTATAAAAATCCCTTATTTCATTGAATATTACCCTCAATTTTGCTGGGTAATTGAACATTTGTTATAGTCCCATCTCCTTTGCCTTGCCAAGTATCATATTCCCAATCCTTTTATCTTTTAATGTAGAAGCTGCAAGGTCCTGTTTGATCCTGATTGTAGCTACTCAATATTTCAATGGCTTCTTTTTGGCTGCCTGTAGTATTTTATCCTTCACTTGATAGTTCTGCAATTTGGCAACAATATGCCTAGTTGTTTTCAGTTTGGAATCCTTTTTGGGAGGTGATTGATGGATTCTTTGGATGACTGGGATCTAGGACTTCTGGTCAGTTTTTCTTGATTGTTTCTTGGAAGATACTGTCCATGCTCTTTTTTTTTTGCTTTGTTGCTTTTGTTTTTTTAATATTAATTTTATTTATTTTCAGTGTTTTCCAGTGACTGCCATATAAGTTGGATTACTTTCCCCCTCCTTCTCCCCTACCTCCTCCCTCTCTCCCCAAGATGGCATACAATTTTATATGAGTTCTATACATACATTCCCATTAAATACAATTTGACTAGAGTCATGTTGTGTAGAAGAATCAAAATTAATGAGAGAAATCATATAACAAAGTAAAATATATTGCAAAAGGAAATGACCTGCTACGTTCTGCAACTGAATTCCAAGGTTCTGTCTCTGGGTATGGAAGGCATTTTGCTTTAAAAGACCTTAGGGAATTTTTTAAATCCTTGCATTGCAATGAATTTTCAAGTCTACCATCAAAAACACTCCCACATTGTGGTCATTGCTGTGCATGTGAGGCAGAGCCAAGATGGTGGAGTGAGAGCAACTGTTCACTTAAGCTCTTAGACAATCTCTATCATATGCCACTAGAAAGAGAACCCGATCAGATTTTGGAAGTTCAGAATGCAATAGGAGACAGACTGTGACAGTTTCACAATCCAGGACAGACTGGAAGATCTACAGGAAAGATGTATTCTACGAGGGTGGAAGATCATACAGCACACAGCCTAAGGTCCTTCCTGCAGCGTGGCTGAGCAGGAAAGCCCGGGGGCAGGCTGAGTAAGTGGTGGCATGGAAGTGAGAGCTGAAGGAGGAGGCCCAGGTATCTGCAGCAGCTGTGCTGGAAACTTTCAGTCTTCTGATTAAATGTCTGTAAGAACCATAACATATTTCCCTGGAAAAATCCTGGGTCAGTGGACTCAGCAAAAGGGGCAAACAGTCTCATAGCTCGTGAGGTTAGAAATATAGCAAAGGAATATTCCCTTTACTGTGATGGAGAAACGGAACTCTCTCAGAAATCCAGACCTCCAGGGTTCTGGAGCCTCATACTAGGACCCAGATGTGCCTAAGCACTCCAGGAGAAATGGGAAGAGAACTGGGATCACGAAGCAGTGAGCTTACCTTTGCTCTAGCTCAGCTGAAATCACCCATGAACAGACCACCCCTCCTCCACACTTAACAAGCCAGGTTCAGGGTGAATCCTGGGAAACACAAAGAGATTTCACTTGCCTTTGCTTTCTTACAACAGCCAGTGCAGCACCAAATTCTTTAGAGTCTAGCTGATAGAACCAGAAGCACAACACACAAAGATTCAACGTCATGAACAAGAAGCAAAGGAAGAAAGAAAAGACCATAGAATCTTTCTATGGTGACAAGGACCAAAACACGAATACCAAAGAGGTGAGGATTGAGACTGTACTCCCATCCGAAATTTCAGAAGGGAGTATGAACTGCCCACATACACAGAGAGCATTCCTGAAATAAGTGAAGAAGAAAATAGAGGGGGAAATGGTCAATGAATTCAAAATTATGAAAAAAGAATTCACTGAAGAGAACAGCTCTTTAGAAAGGAGAATTGAACAAATGGAAAAGGAAGTAGAAAACCTAACAGGGAAAATTGGACAAATGGAAAAGGAAACACAAAACCTAACTGGAGAAAAATAATTCCTTAAAAGGAATAATTGGACAGATAGAAAAGGAGATGCAAATGTTAACTAAAAAAACAATTTGATGAAAATTATAATTGGACAAGGAGAAGATAATCACTCTATGAGACAGCAAGAGTTAGTCAAACAAAATGTAAAGAATGAAAAGAGAGAAGAAAATGTAAAATATCTAATTGGGAAAACAAATGACCTGGAAAATAGATCCAGGAGAGAAAATTTAAAAATTATTGGTCTATCAAGAAGTGATGAAGAAAAAAATCTGGAAAATAGATCATCAAGGAAGGAAATCATCTTTCCAAGAAATCATCAGGGAAAACTGCCCAGAAGTGTCAGATCTAGAGTGAAAAAGAGTCGTCAAAGGAATCCTCTGTTAACCTCCCAAAAGGGACCCCAAATTAAAACCACCAAGACCTATTGTTGCCAAATTCCATAACTTTCAAGTGAAGGAGCAAATACTACAGGGAGCCAGAAAGGAACCATACAAATATCGAGTAGCTACAGTCAGAACCACGCAGGACCTTACAGCTTCTACATTAAAAGATTGAAGAGATTGGAATACTCTATTTTGCAAGGCAAATGGGCTGGGACTACAACCAAGGATTAATTACCCAGTAGAGTTCAGCACAACATTTCAGTCAAGGAGATGGACATTCAGGCTCTTTTTCTCATCACGACTTTCTGGTAGGCCAATAATTCTTAAATTTTTTTCTCCTGGATCTATTTTTCTCATCAGTTGTTTTCGCAATGCGATATTTTACATTTTCTTTTAACTTTTCATTCGCTAGATTTCGTTTGACTGATTCTTGATGGATCATAGAATCATTAGCTTCTACTTGCTCAATTCTAATTTTTATCAAATTGTTTTCTTCAATTAACTTATTCATCTCCTTTTCCATCAGTCTAATTATTATTTATAAGGAATTATTTTCTACAACTAGTTTTCAGACTTACTTTTCCATTTGTCCAACTTTCCCAGTTAGGTTTTCTACTTCCTTTTACATTTGTTTAGTTTTCCCTTTGAAAGAGCCATTCTCTTCAGGGAATTCTTCTTTCATACTTTTAAAATTATTGGCTAGTTTTTCTTCCATTTCCTTCTCCAGCTATTCCAAGAGTCCTCTTTGTGCATGCGACCAGTTCATAATACTTTCTGAAGTTTCGAATGGAATGGTAGTCTTAATACTAAGCTATTCGGTATTCGTGTTTAGGTCCTTGTCCCCATGGAAAGAGTATATGTTCTTTTTCTTCCTGATTTGCTTCTTATTCATGATGACGCTTTGTGTGTTGTTGCCTCTGGTTCTTTCAGCTAGGAGCTAAAGAACCTGGTGCTGATCTGGTTGGTGTCAGAAAGCACAATCCAGGTGAATTCTTTTTTTGTGTGTTTTCTGCTTATTAACCCTGCAGCTAGCTTGTTAAGTGTGGGGGAGGGTTGGTATGGCAACAGGTCATATTCTCATCTGAGCCAGAGGAGAGGCAAGCTCAGCAGTTGGTGATCCCAGCTGCTCTAATGTCTTTCACTTTCCCCAGGAGTGCTGAGGCACACCTAGTTTCCTGATGTTGGTGGTTGCGAGGCTCCACTCCCTTGGAACTGTGGATCTCGTCTTGGTTCACTGAGGTGGGTTTGTCTGGGACAGCTCTGGTCCTCCACCACAGCCAGAGAAATACTCCTTAATGATTTTCCTAGCCTTACATGATAAGATATTGTTTGCCCCTTCTGCTGATCCTACTGATCCAGAATTTTTCTGGGAAAATGTTTTATGGTTATTTCGAGATCAACAAGGGGATGGGGAGAGAGCATTTGCTGATCACTCCACCTTTTTGGCTTCTGGAGTTTCAAGTGGGTGCCTTACAGATATTTAATCTGCGGGCTGATAGTATTAGGAGTTTGTGCTACAGGTACCCGGGGCTCAGTGGTTCTCACTTCTAGATTTCACTGGACTCATGTCCTGGGGTGTTTTGCTCCCGATTATGCCATGCTGCTGCTGCCTCAGACTGCTCAGGGCTTTCCTGATGTGCCCTGCCATGGTGGAGACATACTACACTGTGTGGTTTATGTTCCTACACCCCCATGGAACAGAGTCTACCTGTCGACCTTCTAGTCTGTCCTGGTCTGTGAAGTTGCCACAGTATGTCTCCTGTTGGATCCTGCACCTCCAAAACTCGTCTGATTCTCTTTTTAGAAGTATCTAAAGGCATTTTTCAAGAGCTTAGGTGAGCAGTTGCTCTCACTTCATCATCTTGGTTCCACCCTTTTCCAAAAGCCCTTTCTACCTTTGGTTCCCACATCACAGCTGTATTGTTTTTTGTTCCATGCATATTTGTGTATGCATGTCCTTCATCTACTTTCTTCTTTATTAAAACAGTGGAAGTATTTTACACTATTATAATTCCTATATTAAAGCCCTTTATCTACTCGTTTAGAAAGATAGAATTAAAAAATGCCAAGAGGAAACTGTAGGCCAGATCTGTCATTTCTATTGCAAAATAAAAAATCAAAATGAAATTTTCTATTTTGATATATGTTTAAAGGATCAGAGTTGATTCCTTTTATATAATAAGATGATAAATATCGTATAGAAGATATACCCGACTAGGATCAGGCATAGAATCAAGGAATTAAGGGGATTTGAAATACTGGAACCTTATCTCTTCAAATAAGTAAATCATTTCTTCTGTGGAGCATTTATGACTTAAGTCTACATATATGCGAGGGGTATTCAATGGGAATTGAACAGTTTAAAGCATTTATAAGGTGCCAACTATCTATATGATGTCAGGCTGTGGGAATTAAAAAAAATAAAAATCTAAAAGATTTCCTGCCTTTAAGGATCAGGCAACATATGTTTATATAAGCATATCCCAAAATATGTGTGTTCAAATTAATTAAAATTTGGGGGAGAAGCAGATGGTAGGATTCGTAAGTGGAAATTAATGTGGTAATTAATTAAGTAAGTAAGTAATGTGGTAATTGACAAAGACTTTGGAAGAAATCAACATCACTGTGATGTGAAACAGAAGATGAAGCATAATGGTTCATGAGGTACACAGATTTTGCAAATGGATAGATGAGGGCAGTAGAGTGTCATTCATCCAAGTAGAAAAGAGGAAGCCTGGTTGACTGGAACATAGAGTGCATAAAGAGCAATAACTTTAGAAAAAAAATTGTTTTACCATCATTCTTGAAGAGGACAATGACATCAAGGTTATAACATTATTTGCAGTTGACTGATTTGAATGAGGGAGGGCTATGCAAAGTCACCAAACTCACTTTCTTCTTCTGAGCTATCTGGGTCCAGTGGCCTGATATTCATCAGAACTACTCAATATGGCCCAAGTTGCACTGTGAGACCCTGGCCCTTTCAGGGTAAGATCTTATCACATTCTCACTTTGTGTGAGATACATTCGTTTAATGAATAGTCTTCTTTAAGTAGTTGGTCAGCAGATTACACCTTTAATAAAATAAAAAATCAAGCTGGGTTGGCGAGGGAGGGGGGAAGACCTTCAGAGATCCTGGGTAAAAGAGAAACACTTACTATTTAGTTACTGCATTCCCTGTGTGCTACATAGGTGGGGACTTGTCATACAGTCTATGAGCTCCACAGTTTATGGGGTCTAAGGCTTGATCTTTGAGGAAGAAATGTAGTCAGTAAACCCAAATGAAAAAAGGCAGCTTTTGGCCATAGAGCGTACCTTGCCTTGGATAGAACACAAGAGTATAGGAATAGAAAACACAGGTGAGGAGAGCGGAGGTGAGAGAACAGAGGAGAGGAGAGGAAAGCAGAGGAGAGGAGAGCAGAAGAGAGGAACTTCTATTCACTCACAGGTTGTATTTGTGCTTCAATCTTGAAGACTACCATGACATTAAGATGATGATATGATTTGCAGTTGACTTTAATGTGAGTGAGGGAGGGCTGGACAAACTCACCAAACTCACATTTTTCTTCTCAGCTGTCTGGATCTAGTGGTCTGCTATAAATCAGGTCGATTGGAAGTGGTCCAGGATGCAACGTGGGACACTGATTCTTTCAGGTTAAAGTTTTATCCCAATGTCATTTTGAGTGAGATACACCCATTCAATGGATAGGCTTCTAAAGAGAGGTGTGTCAGGAAATCAGTGAACTATTTATAAAAGTTCTAGATTTTTTTTTTTTGCTGCTAACTTTAAGATCATATCAGTAGCTATGAAAAGTTTAGATTCTAAATGCACTAAAAGTGAAAATACTGATAGTCCCTTATAAGAGGAGTGCATAGAGGCAACATGAACTCAGTTTTAACAACTCCTTGTGTTACACAGATTATTCTGTATGACCTAGAAACTCAAAGTCTGTGTCAATGAACCACATGCTGTCAGGTCCTACAAAGACAGAGCAGATTTTCTTAAGATGGACTGGTGAACTGCCTGACACTGAATGACCCACATAGCCTAATAACTGGATCATAGGAGGACAGTGATTTTTTATCCCCTTTCACTGAACTATCTTTAAATGGTAAAAACAAAACAAAACAAAACAAAAATCAAAAAAACCTTTAAGTCAGTTGTAGTGAATAGATATCAGCCCAATTAAATCATAAATCTCTAAATTATTGAATCAATCAATTATAATAGATTAAGTGGGAGGACACTACCTTTTGGGGGTTCAAAATAGTCATACAAATGATGGTGTCCGAGTTGCAACTAAAAAGAGGAAAATTATTTTATAAGCTAGTTTATTTATTTAAAAAGTAAGATAACCAATGTAAAGGTTTGGACAGGGGAGGGGGAGGAAAAGTGTCATTTTTATAAACAAAAAAAAGTCCAGTTTGTGGGGATCGCAGAGAAAGGAGGGGTAGAAATTTCCAAAGGCATTAGAAAACTAGGTGAGGATTATATTGTATAGGGTTTACAAAGTTAAGATTGAAGTAATTCATGTATCAAAAATGTTTTCTTAGTCACTCACTTTCAGCAGAACACGTTTTGTTTTGTTTTTTGTTTGTTTGGGGGTTTGTTTTTTGGTTTTTGTTTTTTTTTCCTTAAAAGGAGATACTAATTTTATGTAAGTCAAGTCTTGTCTCAAAATAGCTTATATTATCCCAGTTATGTAAAAAAATAAGAATGACTAGTCATTCTAACTGAAAGCTCATGAAAATTGTAAAAGAGGATTACCAAAAAAGGCATATAGTCAGGAAGGAAAATTTTATAGCAAATCACTTTTTTACTCTATCAAGAACGATATGGTAAGTCCCTTATGACTTCTCTTTGCTGTTTACCTTTTCATGCTTCTTTTCATTCTTGTGTTCGAAAGTCAAATTTTCTTTTCAGCTCTGGTCTTTTCATCGAGAATGCTTGAAAGTCCTCGATTTCATTGAAAGACAATTTTTTTCCCCTGAAGCATTATATTCAGTTTTACTGGGTAGGTGATTCTTGGTTTTAGTCCTAGTTCCTTTGACATCTGGAATGTCCTATTCCATGCCCTTCTGTCCCTTAATGTAGAAGCTGCTAGATCTTGTGTTATTCTTTTTTTTTTATTTTAATATATTTATTTATTTATTAAACTTTTTACATTCATTTTCACAAATTTATGGGTTCCAAATTTTCTCCCCTTTTATCCCCTCCCCCTCCCCACTACCCCAAGCAATCTAATTTTCCCTATCTCCAATCTGCCCTCTCTTCTGTCATCCCTCCCTTCTCTTGTTTCCATCTTCTCTTTTCTCCTGTAGGGCCAGATGACTTTCTATTCCTCATTAACTGTATGTCTTCTTTCCTAGTTGCAACAACAACACTAAACAGTTGTTCCTAAAACTTTGAGTTCCAAATTCTCCCCATCCCTCCCTACCCACCCATTCCTTTTGGGAAGGCAGGAAATTCAATATAGGCCATATCTGTGTAGTTTTGCAAATGACCTCCCTGATAGTCGTGTTGTGTGAGATTAACTGAATTACCATCCTTCCTAACCTGCCCCTCATTGTTTCTCTTCTGTCTTTTGAACCTGTCCCTCCCCAAGTGTTGACTTCAAATTGCTCCCTCCTCACTTTGCCCTCCCTTCCATCATCCCCCCTTGCAATATCTCCTTCTCCCCCACTTTCTTATACTGTAAGATAGGTTTTCATACCAAAATGAGTGTGCATTTCACTCCTTCGTTTAGTCAAATGTGATGAGGGTAAACTTCTTGGTTTTTTTTGTTTGTTTTTTTTTTCCTCAGCTCTCCTCTTTTTCCTTCCATTATAAAAAATCTCCTACTTGTCTCTTAATTGACATATAGTTACCCCCTTCCATTTCCCCCTCTTTCTTCCCACTACATTTCTCTCTCACCATTTACCTTAATTTCTTTTAAGGTATAGTCCCATCCTATTCAGTTCAATCTGTGCTCTCTGTCTCTGTATGTGTGTGCATGTGTGTATGTGTGTGCATGCGTGTACATGTGTGTGTGTGGTCCAACCAACTACCCAGATACTGAAAAGTTTTAATAGTTAGAAATATTGTCTTTCCCTGTATGAATATAAACAGTTCACTTCTGGTAAGTCCCTTAATACTTCTCTTTGCTGTTTCCTTTTTCATGCTTCTTCTTATTCTTGTGTTTGAAAGTCAAATTTTCTTTTCAGCTCTGGTCTTTTCATTAAGAATGATTGAAAGTCCTCTGTTTTAT
This sequence comes from Bettongia penicillata ogilbyi, assembly GCA_023548195.1. NCBI lineage: Eukaryota > Metazoa > Chordata > Mammalia > Diprotodontia > Potoroidae > Bettongia > Bettongia penicillata. The sequence continues at coordinate 168,126 of JAJHZJ010000974.1, forward strand.
TGAAAGACCATATTTTCCCTTGAAGTATTATACTCAGTTTACCTGGGTAGGTGATTCTTGGTTTGAGCCCTAGTTCCTTTGCCTTCTGGAATATCCTATTTCACGCCCTTTGATCCCTTAATGTAGAAGCTGCTGGATCTTGAGTTATCCTGATTGTATTTCCACAGTACTGGAATTGTTTCTTTCTAGCTGCTTGCAAGATTTTTTTCCTTGAGCTGGGAGTTCTGGAATTTGGCCACAATGTTCCTAGGAGTTTCTCTTTTTGGATCTCTTTCAGGTGGTGATCGATGGATTCTTTCAATACTTATTTTGCCCTCTGGTTCTAGAATGTCAGGGCAGTTTTCCTTGATAATTTCATGGAAGATGATGTCTAGGCTCTTTTTTTGATCATGAATTTCAGGTAGTCCCATAATTTTTAAATTGTCTCTCCTGGATCTATTTTCCAGGTCAGTTGTTTTTCCCATGAGATATTTCACATTCTCTTCCATTTTTTCGTTCTTTTGGTTTTGTTTGGTGATTTCTTGGTTTCTCGTAAAGTCATTAGCCTCCATGTTTTTCATTCTAATTTTGAAAGAACTCTTTTCCTCAGTGAGCTTTTGAACCTTCTTTTCCATTTGACTTATTCTGCTTTTGAAAGCATTCTTCTCCTCATTGGCTTTTTGAAACTCTTTTGCCAATTGAGTGAGCCTATTTTTCAAGGTGTTATTTTCTTCAGCATTTTTTGAGTCTCCTTTAGCAAAGTGTTGACCTGCTTTTCATGCTTTTCTTGCATCTCTCTCATTTCTCTTCCCAGTTTTTCCTCCTCCCCTCTCACTTGATTTTCAAAATTCTTTTTCAGCTCTTCCATGGCCTGAGTGCATTGAATATTTATTTTGGATATTTGGAATACAGAAGCCTTGACTTCTATGTCTTTCTCTGATGTTAACCATTGTTCTACCTCATCCTAAAGGATGGGAGGAGATATCTGTTCACCAAGAAAGTAGCCTTCTATGGTGTTATTTTTTTTTCTCTTTTCTGGGCATTTTCCCAGCCAGTGACTTGACTTCTGAGATTCCTTTTCATAGCCACCTCGCCTCCAGATCCACCCAGCTAGTGCCTGGGGTCTGAGATTCAAATGCTGCTTTCCAATCTCAGGGCTTTCAGTGGGGGTGGGGCTGCTATTCAGTGTGAGGTTAAGTTCAGCTGCTCGGGTGGAGGCAGGGCCGCCTGACAGGGCTCAGTTCCCTCAGTGCGTTTATGCGGAGATATTCAATAATATATCCGAGCTCCTGCCTCCTTTGTGATCCCTTGTCACCTGCTGCCTCTGCTGCTGCCTCCCGAGGGGGCCTGAGTTATGGAGACACCCAGTTCCCCTCTCAGTCAGCCAAAAGGGCTCTCTCACTGACCTTTGGCGCCTGTGGGTGGAGGGACCTGGGTGGCCACTTGTGATTCTGTCCCTGCAGTCTGGTAGCATCTGCTCCTCTTGATGGCCACACGACCAAGGCAGGGAAAATGAACAAAATGCTCCATCTCCTACTTCCCAAATGAGCTATAGCCTTGTGCCATGACAGAGTCACACTAATTGTCCAGAGATATTTGCTTGTGTCCTGACTATCATCAGATGACTTCTGATATCAATCCTCCCATAAAGGAGTTCTGTTTTTTTCTTTTCCCTGGAGACTCATATCTAGTCTTCTGGGATCATAATCTCATACTTTTAATATAAAGACAGTTTAAAGAGCCTTAAATGTCACTTTTTTTTTTAGCAGAGAGGAGAGCTTATGATGGAGCTTTGGAACAACCCAAATTATTCCTTTGATCTTATAATATTCTGAGAACTAGAAGGCAAGAATTCCCCGATTTTTTTTTTTTACCAGCAAAGTAGGAATCTCTTAAACTGTCCCTATTCCGAGCCTGGAAAAAAATATATATTTTTTTCTGGTAGTACGATAGTTTTCTATTGGCTGAAAGCAAGACGTTTATCACAAACAATTCAATTAAGCCATCAAGAGTCCCCCATTAGTTTGTCCCCGAATCAACACAGAGTCAGGGAGAGGGAAACCCTCTGTATAAACATGAATTTTCTGAAGGGATTGTTCTCAGTTCTGTGGACAATATGACGTTTGCCAAACGAACTGAAATATTTTATGACTGCCATCGTTGGAGACAGTATTACCTGGATAACCCTTTTCTCTGAGACAGGTTTTATTAACCTGGTATTTGTAAATATTCTTTCAATATTGTGATAATTGTAATTCAATATAATTGGTTTTCTTTCTAATTTTCAGCGTTTTATTTTATGCAATTAATATCATGATTCTGAAAATAGATGCAAATTCTTAAAAAGACTCATTTCTCTGCCTCTGCCTCTGTCTCCAACTATCTGTCTCTTTTTCTCTTTTGCATAGGAAAGTGACTAATAGCAGCAAGACTTGTGATCTAGGGAAATGCAAAACTAATTACTAACTTATTTTATTTTCCTTGGAGAAAGAGGAAATCTTAGTTCACATGTTTAAAATGAAGATCAAGAAATATTACAATTAAGAAAATATCACAACTAACGATTTATTTTTAAAAGCTTCATATTCTGATCATTGAAGTTTGTGTACATCCTTCGTTGCCAAAGAAGACCATGCCATCAGAGAAATGATGGCATGACTTGCACTTGACTTTGTTTTGAGTGAGTGAGGGCTGTGCAGGTCACCAGCCTCACTGCTCCTCCAGAGTCATCTGAATCCAGTGACCAGATATTCATTAGAATGGCAGAAGATGACCCAAGATGCAAAGGATATCACATTAACTCCTCTTTTCCTCATGGCAAGGTAACTGAAGTCAGGTGACTTACCCAGGGTCACAGCTAATAAATGTGAAATGTCTGAGGCAAGATTTGAACTCAGGTCTTCCCGACTCAAAAACTGCTGCTCCATCCCCTGAGCCACCTAGCTGTCCCTAGAGAAATAAGAAATGAAGAAAAGAAGGAAATGACTCAGACAAAGACACGGTGTGAAGAAAAATAGGTTGCCATTGCAACCAATCATCCTGTTTACAACCACTCTGTTCAGTAATTCTCTTCCTTCTTCTCATCCTTCTCCTCTTTCTTTTTCTTCTTCCTTATCATTATTTCTATAATTATTGTTATTATTGATATTAATGATGTTATTATTTCTTTTAATTTTGGCAAGGTTGGGGTTTGTGATTCTCCCACAACACAACGTAAGGTTAAGTGGTTCTATTCCAGTAAATTCTAGGTTGGCCTGAGTGAAATATAATCTGCATCATTTAGGAAACCTTTAGGAAGGAAGGACACAAGTAAAGTAATGTAAATGGACCACTTTTCTTCTGATAGTAAGGTATGGTAAAGTAGTAAAGTCAGAATGATGCAAGTAGGGGGAAGCTATTGCTCCAATGCAGTGTAAGAGAAGGCATGACTTCAGTCTGTTATTGGAATGTTAATCTAATTAGAGTAACGACAGTCCTGCAGTGCAAGGCTTTAGTAGCATGGAATTTTGCACATTGCCTCAGTCATATATTTTTTGAAAACCATAGCCTGCTGCTCCTTTGTACAGATATGTGACTATAGATATCTTAGAAATTTTTCCTTACACATCATTCAATGTCCTTCTAGGCTAAGTTTCTCTTTCTCCTTGAATCACTTTTAAAGAAACTATAGAATATTTGTGATACAGGAGATTTATAATATATCTAAAAAATGTGCTGTCTGAATCACTTTCAATTCACCCTCATCCTGTATTTTAATGGTGGCCACCAGATATGTTTTCCTTTTCTCTATAAATTTCCCTGACTTCTTTATGTAACAAGAATTGTGTATTTTCTTAAATTTTTTAACATTTTATGGTTTGAAACTTACATAAAATCGAAGAAAAGAAGGAAGGAAGGAAGGAAAGAAGGGAGAGAGGGAGAAAATAGGAAAGGAGAAGAAAGGGAGGACAGAAGGAAAGGAGAAGAAAACTAGGTGGGAGGAAGAAAAGGAGAGAGAGAAGGAGAAAAGAGGAAAAGGGAAGGAAGGGACAAGGGAAGGATGGGAGAAGATAATTTTAAAAGGATTCTTTTATTTTTTTCTTTGTTTTCAGTGTTCTACAATCTCTTCCCCACCATCCACCATCTCTCGTCCCTCTCCCCTCCCTTCCTGAGATGGCACTCAGTTTTATATAAGTTCAACACATATATTCCCATTATATTGTCACCTTAGTATGTTGCATAGAAGAATTAAATCGAATGGGAGAAATCACAAAACAAGCATAAAATGATCAGCTACGTGCTGCTATCGAATTCCACAGTTCTTTGTCTGCATGGGGAAGTAATTTTGTCATAAGAGACCACTTTAAATTTTTTAAGTCCTTGCATTGCAATGAAGTTCTAAGTTTCGACCAGAAAAAAAATCCTCCCACACTGTTGCTGTTGCTGTGCATAAGGTTCTTCAGGTTCTGCTCCTTTCACTCAGCATGAGCTCATAAAAGTCTTTGCAGGCCTCTTTGCAGTCATCTTGTTCATCATTTCTTGTAGAACAATACTATTCCATTACAGTCATATACCACAATTCATTCAGCCATTCCCCAGTTGATGGGCATCCACTTGATTTCCAGTTTTTGGCCACCACAAAAAGTGCTGCTATAAATATATTTGTAGATCTAGGACCCTTTCCCGTTTTTTTGATGTCTTTGACATACAGACCTAGAAGCGGTATTACTGGGCCAAAGAGTATGCACATTTTTGTAGCCCTTTGGGCATAGTTCCAAATTGCTCTCCAGAATGGTTGAATCAACTCATAGCTCCACCAACAATGAATTAGTGTTCCCCACATCTTCTCCAACATTCATCATTTTCCTGTTTTGTCATGTTAGTCAATCTGATAGGTGTGATGTGGTATGCCAGAGTTATTTTGATTTGTGTGTCTCTAACAATAACGATTTGGAACATTTTTTCATATGACTAGAGATATCTTTAATTTCTTCCTCTGAAAACTGCCTGTTCATATCCTTTGACCATTTCTCAATTGGGGAGTGACTTGTCTTCTTGTACATATGACTCAGTTCTCTATATATTTTAGAAATGAGGCCTTTATCACAGACAATGGCTGCAAAATTTCTTTCCCAATTTTTTGCTTCCATTCTAATCTTGGTTGCATTGGGTTTGATTGTTCAAAAACTTTTCAGTTTAATGTAATCAATATTATCCATTTTGTACTTCATAATGCTTTTGATCTCCTGTTTAGTCAAAAATTCTTCCCTTCTCCATAAATCTGATAAATACACTATTCCTTGCTGGACTAATTTTTTATACTGTCAATCGTCATACCAAATCATGTTCCCATTTGGACTTTATTCTTGTGTATGTTGTCAGGCATTGGTCTATGCCTAGTTTCTGCTACTGCTATCAGTTTTCCCAGCAATTTTTGTTAAATGGTGAGTTCTTATCCCAGAAGCTGGGTCCCTTAAGTTTATCAAATATTCATTGGCTTCTGTGTCTTGGGTACCTAGCATGTTCCACTTGTCTATCCTTTCGTTTCCTAGCCAGTACCAGCTGTTTGGATCATTGTTGCTTTATTATACAATTAGATCAGGGAGAGCTAGGCCACCTTACCTAGTATTTCTTTTTAATAGTTCCCTTGATATTCTGGACCTTTTGTTCTTCCAGATGAACTTTGCTGTTTTTTCTAGCTCTGCAAAATAATAATGTGATAGTTTGATTGATATGGTACTAGGTAAGTAAATCAATTTAGGTAGAATTGTCATTTTTATTGTATTCACTCGGCCTACCCACGAAGAGCTGATGTTTTTCCACTTACTTAGATCGGACTTTATGTGTCGAAAATGTGTTTTGTAATTGTGTTCATGTGGTTCCTGGGTTTGTTTTGTTAGGTAGGCTCCCAAATACTTTATAGTGTCTACCTTAGGTTTAAATGACGTTTCTCTTTCTATCTCTTGCTGCTGACTTTGATAATATGTAGAAATGTAGAAGATTTGTGTGGGTTTACTTTGTAACCTCCAACTTTGCCAGTTGTTCGTTATTTCAAGTAGTTTTCTTTTTTTTACTTGATTCTCTGGGATTCTCTAAGTATATCATCATATCATCTACAAGGAGTGACAATTTTGTTTCTTCTTTGACTATTCTAATTTCTTCAATTTCCTTTTTCTCTCTTATTGTTACAGCTAACATTTGTGGAACCATATTGAATAATAGTGGTGAAAATGAACATACTGGTTTCACCTTGATCCTATTGGAAATGAATCTAGTTTATCCCCATTGCATATAATGTTTGCTTAAATTTTATTATTATTATTATGCTTATTATTTTGTGGAAAGTTCCACTTATTCCTTTGTTCTCCAGGGTTTCAACAGGAATGGGTGTTGTATTTTCTCAAAAGCTTTTTCTGCATCTATTGAGATAATCATATCATTTCTCTTAGTTTTATTGTTAAAATGATCATAATGTTAATATTTTTCCTAATATTGAACTAGCCCTGCATTCTTGGTCTAAATCCAACCTGATCACAATGTATTATTCTCATGATAAATTGTGATATTCTTTTTGCTAAAATCACATAAAATTTTTGCATGTATATTCATTAGAGAAATTGTTCTGTAATTTTCTTTCTCTGTGTTGGCTCTTCCTGGCTTAGGTATCAAAACCATATTTGCATCATAAAAATAATCTGGCATGACTCATTCCTTCTCAATTTTCCCAAATAGTCTGTATAGTATTGCAATGAACTGCTCTTCAAATGCTTGATAGAATTCACTTGTGGATCTGTCTGGCCCTGTGAATTGTGTTAGTGTTGTTGTCCAGGAGCGATGATGGTGGAGTGATCTCTAATTGCTATCTCTCTTATCTTGGTGACTTTGAGGAGCCCAGAAAATATCTCTCCGTAAAAAAGCCTGTAGCAGTAGGAGCAGCAGAAGGGGTAAACCGAATCTCAGCACAGGAGGCTAGAAAGATCGCTAAGGAGGGTTCATTTTTCTGTGGCTGGAGGCCACTAGTTCAGGATCAGAGCTGTACCACACAGCCCCACCTCTACAAACTGGGATAAGATCCTGAACCCCAGTGGGGGTCAAGTCAACAAATGCCAGCACCAGGAACGCAGACGTGCCTCACTCAACACTCCAGTAGAATAGGGAAGACACCAGCACAGACAGCAGTACTTGCCTATGCATTGGCTTGGAAGAGGAGCCTCTGGTGTCCAGAAAACCCCTCCCCCACACTTAATGAGCTAGTTCCAGGGAACTTTGGGGAAAACATAAATAGTCTATATAGTTTGGGATTAACCATTCTTTAAATGTGTGATAGAATTTACTTGTGAATCTATCTGGCCCCGGAGATTTTTTCCAAGGGAGTTCATTGATGGATTGTTTAATTTCTTTTTCTGAGATGGGGTTATTTCAGTATTCAACTTCCTCTTCCGTTAGTCTGGGCAATTTATATCTTTTAAAATAATCATCCCTCTCATTTAAGGTGTCGAATTTATTGGCACACAGTTGGGCAAAGTAATTTCTTATTATTGTTTTAATGTCCTCCTCATTGCAGGTGACTTCACCCTTTTCATTTTTGATATTGGTAATTTGGTTTGCTTCTTTCTTTTTTTTTTTTTAATAAAATTGACGAAATGTTTTTCAATTGTATTAGTTTATTCATAAAAACACCTTAGTAGTATTTATTAATTCAGTAGTTTTCTTAATTTCAATTTTATTAATATCTCCTTTGGTTTTCAGTATTTCTAACTGAGTATTTACTTTGCGACTTTCAATTTGGTCTTTTTCGAGCTTTTTCAGCTGCATGCCCAATTCATTGTTCTCCTCTTTCTCTATTTTATTGATGTAGGCACTCAAAGATTTAAAGCTTCCCCTACGAACTGCTTTTGCAGCATCCAATAAAATTTGGTAGGTTGTCTCATTACTATCGTTCTCTTGAATGAAGTTGTTAATTGTTTCTATAATTTGTTGTTTAAATGAATCATTCTTTAGGATTAGATTGTTCAGTTTCCAATTCGTTTTTGGTTTATGTTTCCATGACCTTATTATTATCTGAAGGATGCGTTGGCTACCTCTGCCTTCCTGCACTGGAGTGTGAGTTTTTTCTGGCCTAAGACACGGCCAATTTTTGTATGTATCTCATATACCGCTGCGTAAAAGGTATATTCCTTTCTATCCTCATTAAAATTTCTCCAGATATCTATCATATCCACTTTGTCCAGAGTTTTATTCACCTCCTTAACTTTTTTCTTTTCTGTTTTGAGGTTAGATTTATCAAGTTCAGAGAGGGGAAGATTGAGGTCTTCAACTAATATAGTTTTGCTGTCTATTTCTTTCTCTAACTCCCTTAACTTCTCCTCTAAGAATTAGATGCTATATTACTTAGAACATATATGTTTAGTAATGAAATTTCTTCGTTCTCTATGGTGCCTTTTAACAGGACATAGTTTCCTTCCTTATCTCTTTTCGTTATATCTACTTCTGTTTTTTTTTTTGTTTTGTTTGAGATCAGAATTGCCATCCCTGCTTTTTTACATCAGCTGAAGCACAATATATTCTGCTCCACTATTTTGTCTCTGCCCTGTATGTATCTCCCCTTTTCAAATGCATTTCTTGTAAACAACATATTGTTGGATTATGGATTTTAATACGTTCTGCTGTCTGTCTCCATTTAATGGGAGAATTCATCCCATTCACATTCATAGCTATGATTAATATCTGTGTCCTTTCACTCTATCCCCAGTTTCAATTAACTTACTAACAATTATATTTAGAAGACCCTATAGTGAATTGGTAAGAGGGCTGAATTTAGAATCAGAGGTAACAAATTTGTATCTTGTTGTTTATTTTTTTCACTTATTCCCTATAGTTGCTTGGGAAAATCACTTAAAATTTCTTTCTACTCAGTTTCCTCACGTATAAAATGAGGAATTTGAAGCAGAAATTTGTATGGTGAATTCTAGATCTAGATTTATGAAGTTTTCTTCCGTCTCTTAGCAAAAAGGAAACTCCTTATGAACAGAAGCTATTAATGTTTTTCTCTTGCTTTTGGGGTGGACTAAGCAATGATTTTCTCACAAGGGAATGGCAGTAGCTTCTTGAAATGTAGTAAATGATTTAGACTTGAATTGTTGGAGAGAACATGTAAAATGTATTGTTAATGGATGATTTGTGATCATTCTCAAAGCATTAATCAAATGGAACCAATTAATTTGGTAAGAATAATGCATATGTGACTAATCTTATTTCCTTTTTTGAAATGGTCACTTCAATGATAGATAAACAGTACAGAGTGATGATATATTACAAATTAATTCATGTGTGAATAGACGTCTTTTATACATACATAATACACATATGAGTACATACACATATGTATATGCTTATGCAATGGTGTGTATATATGTACATCGCACTTCCTACATGCATATATACATACATGCATATGTATACATACGCACATATACACATATATACCTATGTATTTTGAAATTTTTGCTGAATTACAGGAGATGTGCTCACTGTGCTTTTACCTTATCAGACCACAACATGAATATTATGCCCAGTTCAATGTGATAGAATTTAGAAAGGATATTTACAAGCAGTAAGAACACCACAGATTGAAAATGAGGAAGGTGAGTATAGTGAATATTATATGCCATTCAATGCTTTAAATGACTGGAAATACTTTTAATTAAAACAAAAGAAGTAAAAATGGAGGAATGTGAGTATGTTGAAGTATTTGAAGAGTTGTCATATTGAGAGACTTTCCTTCCTAAATTATTTCAGAGATTAGAAGTAGAAGCAATAGTTATACGTTATGAAGATATATAATTAAGTTTGATGGAAGGGGAAATTTCTTATCAATTAAAATTGTGAAATATCATAATAGCAAAAAATAAGATAGACTCTAGAAAAACAGTAAGCAATTAGTGAAAAGAATGTCCATTTTCAACAAATATTAACTGCAATAGGTTAAGAAGTCATACAGACACAGAGACTTATTCCTTCTTAAACAAACTCAAGAAATGTGAAGTGTGGATCACCATAGAAGTGTATGTTCTCTGCAATATTCCATATAAGATTTTTAAGGGTACAAGTAACATTGAAATACCTGAGCAGAGACAAGGATTCAGTAAGACACAGGGTCCTTCTGTCTGTTTTCTTAAAACTACTTTCTTCTATGTTGGCAATGATTAGTTCTCACATGTTTTCTTCCCATTTTCATTGAATACATAGAAAGAAAAAACAGTGTGACTGAATTAATTCTCCTTGGACAGACACAAGTCTCAGTGAAACCCAAGATAGTATTTGCCATCTTCTTGGTTTTCTACACTGCAACTGTGTTAGGAAACCTGCTCATCATTTGGACCATCAAGTCCAGTCTCAGACTTGGGGCCCCAAAGTATTTCTTTCTTACCTACTTGTCTTTTGCAGACTCCTGTTTCTCTAGTACTACAGCTGCCAAAATGATTAAAAACAACCTCTCTAATAAAGCACACTATCTCCTCTGACGGGTGCATCACTCAACTATTTGGAATGCATCTTTGAATGCATGGAAGTCTTTGTCCTTATCTTCATGGCCTATGATCACTATGTAGCCATCTGTAAACCTCTGCACTACACAGTCAATTCTAATGTCCTCCTATTTTTTATCCTTTATTCACTAAGAAATCACAGAGCAGAAGGGAAGCTTAAAGCTTTGTCCACATGTACCTTCCACATAATTCTGGTCATTATATTTTTTGTTGCTTGTCTTTTCATATGTACTTGGCCCCCAATTATCTTCCCTGTGGATAATTTTTCTTCTGCATTTTGTACCACTGGAACTCATCTGCTCAATTCCTTTTTATACCTTGAGGAATGAGAAATAAAACATGCTATAGCGAAGCTATGGAGCAACAGTGTAAGTTCCCATGGTCAATAGAATTCATGCTTTGTGACCCCAAATTGCTAGCTTGTCATGTCACAGATGTCTGCCTCAGTTTCCTGAACTGTATGATGAGAATTAAAGCATCTGTCTCACAGGATTGTTGTAAGAATCAATCCAGAAATATTTCTATAATCCTTTGTATAGTACCTGAAACGTAATAGATGTTTAAAAATTGATTATCACCTTCTCCTTCAAAGAAGGTCTGGATCAATGTGAAAGAGAGATGTTATCTGCTTGTACTTGTCCCTGTAACCTGAAAGTATGAACATAACATGTGGTCAGTTAAATACAGAATGAGTAATGATTCTATTATGCTCAGCCCAAAATATGAAAAGGACAGCACTATGAATAGTTACACGCTACCATTATGGCTGGTACCTGTATACCCCATATTGATGAAACTGTGTGTGTGTGTGCGTGTGTGTGTATGCATATTTTGTTGACTAGGGAGGAAAATCAATGAATTTATAGCTTTCAAGTGAGAAGGGAAGTTAGAGGTGATGTAATTTACAATGTAAAATTGGAGGAAGCAGCGCTTTCCTCCAATACATAAAGAAACTGAGGACCATAATGGTTAATCATTTCACCTAAATTATTATAAGTAGTAAGTGAGAGAAATCTAGAATTTTCCTCTAATACTAGGGCTATTGTCACTATACTATGCTGTTGCTACCTATTCCAATTTTTCCCTTTCTATACTTGTCCTGCAACTTTTTTTTTCACTTTTGAGGTGTATAGGTAGATCTTCATGACATGAAAGAATATTGTGTTCACTTCTACTAGGGGCAATAAATGTTTTTTGGTATTTTTAATATTCAAATTTTAAAATGTCTTTCTTTGAAATATTTGTGCCCCTTGGTTGAAACCAATTAATTGTCAATTACTTCCTGTCAAAAAAATCACATGTTTATAGTATCTCAGGAGCCATGTTATGAACCCCAGGTAATTTTCTGGAGTAGCCACATGTAAGAGAGGGCACAAGATCCTATAATTGGATTCAAGAAATCATTGGGAAGGAGAAATTTTTACATTTTTAATATATTAAAATAATGCCTTGTGTAATGAAAGCAAATCTATAATCAGGGGCAGATGTTAGATCTTAGAAAATATGGTGTCTTAATTCACATAAGGTTTATACTATGGTACAGAGATTTAAAACACCATGAAAATCATCATAAAAATTCTTGCTTAACATACAAAATAAATTTCCACTATGTAAAGGGAGTACTTGTTAATAAACCACTTATTCATGATCCTCCACGGAAAAATGAAAATGATTTAGCTTAAAGTTCATTGGAAGTGCTTGAGAAACATGGAAATGCTCAGTTTACTCCTGAATAGTTCTACAATTAAAAGTTATAATGTTAGGGACATTATTCACTATACTTTTCTAGAACTGATGCCACCTTTACTATATTGAGCAGATTACACAAAATGATCCTTTGATCTCTAATATTTGATGATTTTAAGAAAATACATTTTTGGGGACAAGATGGTGGAATATTCAAAAGGGCACAGAGAACTCTGCAAAAATGCTACTTTTGGATTCAGAGATAATGGCATTTATGGAAAAAGTGATAAAACTAGGCAGGATAAGAAACTTGCAATGAATACCCAGTACAAATATTTTCTGCTTTAACCCAGACTTGGTTCCAGATCAGGTTAGACCAAATTGGACAGGGACATATCTTCTTTCATTAACCTTTAAGTTACATAGCATTTGGAGACAAGTTCCCCAGAAACAACACCCCTCATTTCCCTGGAGACTGTAAGTCCTCTAAGTTTCAAACGTTTGATGCAGATACCATAAATAAATGTTTAAGAAAACTTTAGACTGTA
>JAJHZJ010000975.1:1800000-2009193 GCA_023548195.1 Bettongia penicillata ogilbyi
AGAAAGAGTGTATGGTATTTTCTTTCTGCTTTGCTTTTTACTCGTGATTATCACCCTTTCCCTGGCTTTTAGAGTAGATCTCTGCTCTTGGAGCACAAGAGACTCTGTCCTACAGTACTCATGTTTTGAACTTGAGGCTTTTGAGTGATATAACCTCTGCTTCTTTCAGTTAGAAACTAAAATGCTGCAGCTTACCTGGTGCTGAGCTGGCTGGTGTGAGAAAGCAGAGGACAGGTGAAGTATTTCTGGATTTCCTCATGATTTTCCTGGAACTAGCTGTGCTAATCATGGGGAAGGGGTGATCTGGCAACAGAAGGTCTCCTCTGCTGAGCTAGAGTGTAGGCAAGGGTGGTGGTTGATTAACATGTCTGTGCTAGTGTCTTCCCAGTTCCCCTGGGATGTTAAGGCATGCCTGGGGTCCTGTTATTGGTGGTTGTGAGCTCCAAACCCCTGGGACTCAGGACTCCTTCCTGTTTGCTGAGGTGGGGCTATCTGGGACAGGTCTGATCCTGTACTAGTCCCACTCAGCTACAGCAAGAGGAACTCCCACTTTGTGATTTTTGTAGCCTCAAGGGCTAAGAGACTGTTTGCCCCTTAGACTGGTATCACTGTTCCAGGATTTTTCCTGGGGAAATATTTTATGGGTCTTTCAAGGTCAACAAGGGGAGGGGGAGAGCATTTCCCAGTCATTCTGCCATCTTGGCTCTTTGAAGTTCAATTAGGTGTCTTACAGACATTTAATTTTCTGGCTGACAGTCTCAGGAGCAGCCACTGCAGAAACCTGTGCTCTGGGCTGTCACTTGCTGGATCCTACTGAAATCTGTCTGGGTTGATATGCCCAAATTTCTGCAGCACTGCAGCTGCCTCAGATCACCTAGGGCTTACAGCTGGGGCAGGGACTGTACTAGTACAGCTTGTGTGCTGTGTGCTCCTCAAGCCCCATGCAACACATTCTTCCCAGCAACCATTTAGTCTATCCTGAACTGTAAATCTGCCACAGTTTGTCTTCTATTGGATTCTGCTCTCTAAAATCCATTCAGATTCTCTTTTTAGAGGTATCTGAAGGAGTTTGTCTTAGACCTTAAGTGAGTAGTGGCTCTCACTCCACCCTCTTGGCTCCACCCCAATTTTCCTGTGTAGGAATAGAAAAAAACTGACTAAAGGAATTTCCATTTTATTCTAGAGGAAACAGGAACCCATTGGGATGGACTGAGGAGGTGAGTTATATGCTTAAATAAAATTTCCTGCAATACATATAGTGGACTACAATTGGGAGAGACCAGAGGCAGGGAGACATGTTAGGGAGCTATTAAAACAATCCTGGTTAAAATAACATGTGCAGGAACTAATGATTTGTGTACTTAGGTAGAAGTTTCACTGGAATAATGATCCAGAATAATGGAAAAATGAAAAGATAGTGATGTCTTCATATGATATGTGGAAGTTATAGACAGAGTAGGATTTGAGGATAAAAGAAGATAATGGATTCTGCTGCGGACATGATGATTTTGAGATGTCTCTAGAACAATTAATTTTAAGTGTTCTATCTATCTATCTATCTATCTATCTATCTATCTATCTATCTATCATCTAAATTATTCTAAATCATTCAAATCTCTCTTTAGACTAGGTTTTCCTATTTTGTACAGAATGAAAGTGTACCAGCCACTCTCAGGTCCAATCCCACTACTGCTCATTATAGAAATTTTGACCTGGAATTTTCTCAAACAGGGCTGATTTTCCCCTTCTTAAATATAGAGCTGATATTAATCAGTCTGTAGAATGTGTCTGACCAAAATAATAGACAGTTCAAGAAATCAAAATATTTAGTTTGATGAGTACCTTGAGTCAGTTTTATGTCATAAGCTATTTTTGGACTGTCAGTGATCATTAGGTAGCATGAATAATTTTTTTCCATTAGCCTAAAAGGAGAAGTAAAAAGACTAATGATTGTATTTCCAAAATGGCTCTAAATTAAGAAAACTAAGAGACTAGAGTTATTTTTTTTTCAAAATATAAGATGGATGCTTTGGTTTAGAAATATAATTATGGTAAATTGTTTTCATTTTATATGTCACAGGGTATATCATGTTGGACTCAGTTTAATGGTCAAGATACCAGCATTCATTTGATTGTCTTTTTATTGATGCAAAATTACACTGAGTAAAACTCTACTCTAGAAATCATGGCAGCATTAAATGACATGACTTCAAAATATAAAATAGTATTAGGAGTTCAGAGGTAATAAAACAATGATTGCACCACATGCTGTTGTAAACAACAAGGGGATTGTGAGAATGTAGAGACAAGGTTGCTCTGGTGGGAATAGAAATAACATGAAAATGAAGTGGCCAGAGAGGAATTATTTCTTTCTTCACTTTGTGACTCTGATGAATCACCAGCAGATTGAGCAGAAAAACCAATGCCAGATGGTACAGAAGTGATGATTCTAATGGTTATGCTAATGTCAAGTCACTCTGGGAAGAATAACTCTGTGATTGATCAACATAGCTATGTCATCCTAGCCTACATAGTTTTGACCTTATATTTCACCAGTTCTCTGATTTCAACTTTTTTCCAGCTTATTAGTTCCTATCAAAGAAAAACCAACTCTAGTAAAAAAAAAAAAATTAGTGGAATGTGGATACATTGGTTCCTAGAATAAGTTCTTGTTACCCTTAAAATTTCTCCAGTAAATGTGAATAGGTTGGGATGCATTCAATAGATACACACACAGAGACACACACACATACACATACATAAACAGATATATATGTACATACACACATATATACATACATGTATGCACACACACATATATGTATGGAACATGTTGAGTGATGAGATATTTCAAGTCTTACTGGGCAAACATCTTAAGTGATATTACTTAAGGCATTTTTAATGATCTGTAAATATCAATAATTGCTTACGAATGATGAAGTATGATAGTGAATCAAATAACATTCTCATTTACAAATTCCTTAAATTCAACTAAGGCACATGAAGAACGCTTGTAAGGGTTGAAGACATTTTGCAATGTTGTCCATATACAGTGATGATCATTATAATAGAGATTTGTGATATACCTAGAAGTAACGCTAAAAATTTTGGAAACTCTACCACAACTATAAAGGAATAATTGCTTGCATGGGTCTTAAAATATAACGTTTGAATTCTTTACTTAGATTAATTTTTCTTTCCCATGGAAATGCAAATAAATATCTTGTGTAGGTTATATCAGGTAGCCGCAGTCCCTGCCATTTCAAAATAAGACATAATTTCTAGCCATCAGATAGAGTTTGCAGTTAATTGTGTTTAGTAATTTCAGTTGTGTACAACTCTTTGTGACCCCAAATCCCTTTGGGATAGATATTGGCAAAGATATTGGTTTGCCATTTCTCTCTTCAGCCTATTTTACAGATGAGGAAACAAGCAAATTGGGTTAAGTAACTTGCCCGGGGTCACACAGCTAGTAAGTATCTGAGACTAGATTTGAACTAAGGCCTCCCTGACTCCAATTTCAGCAAATTATTCCAGTATCTTACCTAAGAAAATCCCCGTTTGGGTCAGAAAGAATCAGGTATTACTAAAAACAATTGAACAACAAGACTATCTACAAGACAGCATCCTGATGCTTCTAGAAA
The DNA here is from genome assembly GCA_023548195.1 of Bettongia penicillata ogilbyi. Lineage (NCBI taxonomy): Eukaryota > Metazoa > Chordata > Mammalia > Diprotodontia > Potoroidae > Bettongia > Bettongia penicillata. Next base: position 1,803,645 of record JAJHZJ010000975.1, read on the forward strand.
AGTTATATGATTTCTTTTTAAAAGACATCCCTTATAAGCCACACCGACTGATGAGTTGTCAATAGCTTGAATTTCCAAGGATAACTGCTCTCTAAACTTCATAAATCCATTTTAAGTGATTGGTCAATCTTGAGATTTTATGTAGAAAATCGTACAGTTTATGTAGGTCCAGGAGATCTTCTACTATCTGAGCTTCACATAGATACCTGGAACTCCAATTTTCTTTGACTTAGAGCATCCACTTTCAATATTTCTTTTATAAGTATTTAGATAGTCACATCAATATATGTTTAAATAATCAAAAGTTCTCAACACAATACACTTGGTGAAAGTGTATTTTACCATTGAATAGTAAAAATGTCCATAGAAGGGCATCCCACAAGACACTTGTGGTATAGAGGTAGTTATGAAACTTTGTAACACTTACAGAAACATGAAGTTATTATTTATTTGTGTGTAGTATGTTCTAGACCTTTCTTCTATAAAAGTGAGCACCAATGTCCTTTCTAGCCTAAAGGGTGGCAATAACAACCTCAATTGCAATATAACAACTACAAAAATTGATTTTGCTCACTAAAGTTTGCAAAGCACTTTAATATCTAAGCCAAGCATGGCTTGGGTTTTAATCAGGAGAAACAGTGAATGGCTCCATAGAAAATCCACAATTACAACACCAAAAAAATATAATAAGTAGCAGGCAACACTCATTGTTCCTGGTGCTAATGTATGCTTCCTAAGCAAGCCCTAAATCACTAGTATCCCAATCATTCCCACATAATGCCAGATCTCAGCCTCCTTTTGGCTTGTGTTCTTTCTACCTTAGTCCTGAAACACACAACCTTTAGGGGCCTGGAATATGTGGCGTTAGTCAAGATCTCTATCTGTTGCTCTGTATAGCTCAATCACCCTGGGGCAGAATGAGTGGTGAAAGGAGAAAGAGGTGGGTACAGAGGCAGAAAACATTAAAGAGAAAGAACCCCACCTGGTATTTATCTGGCTGTATTCAGCAGAGGTAAAATGTTAAATAGGTAATAAGTAGCTCTATAACAAAGGTTCCAATGTGGCTCATATCTTAGCCTCTCAATTTATTGCAAATGTTTTAAGATTTTTAAAAATTACTGTATAGTATTTCCCTTCCAGTGTTAGAATGAAATTAATGGTTTAATATGTCATTACTATTTGTACTATTGGGTACTGTTTGTACCCTCCTCCTAGAATAATAGCCTAAATTTAACTTTTTTCTCAAAAATTTGCTGTGAAGGTAGAATTGAAGCACTAGAAAACTTGTGTTCCCCTGTTGAAAATAACAAGCAATCACAGAATAATGAACACAGGACAGAGAAAGGACAAAGACTACCAAAGATCTCTAGCTCTTGTGGCCAGAGATAGTGGTCACTGGCTATCTAAATGCTAGATGTGCAGGGCCACAAGCCAACCCCAATACTTCTCACATGTTCACTTAGACTAGACACAAGCAGAGTATATCTATGGATGCTCCAAAAACTACTGAGCTTGGAGGTAGAGGATGGGGGACAAGAGCTCTAACACAAAGTCATATTATTTTAAATATCTAACTCTCTAAAGTGGTTAGGAGATTATTATGGGGATATAAGATATTTAGCATCATATAAATATAATAAATTATTGTAACCCTCATCTGCCTACATTTTTATAAAACAATGAGTCAAAAGGTAGAATGGAGAGGGAGAATAGCAAAGAGAGGAAAATATAAAATTGAATAATACACTTCTAAATTATTTCAGTGAAGTAGAAAAGAATTAATTTATATCTGGAGAAGACTATAGAGAAAGTTAAAGAAGGTCCAGGGAAGTTTAGGGACTTGTCCAAAGTCATATTGGCCATAGTTAGAAATCAGGTTTTGAACTCAGATCGTTTGACTATAAATGTTACCTTACAGTTATACCCACTGTTTCCCATTCCTTCTCTCAAACCAAGGACTTATTGAGTTGATAATATCAGCAAGAATAGCATTTATTTGGAAATTATAGGTCCTGCTGCCCTGAGATGTCTTTGTTATTTGGAAAAAACATTGGTGTTTATGGTGTTAAAATGATTATTCTCTAAGATAATTTTCAAAGGTTCTGTTATTAAACAATCCATCTTAAAATACCCTTTCCTGTATACTGCATAGAATATCTTTTATGAAAATATAATATCAAGAGCCAACTGGGCAGGCTTCCTGATTAGGATTCAAGGGAATATGATTACATGCATTAAATTATACTCAGAATTCTTTGAGCCAAAGAAACAATGTGATTTCTTAAGAGATTGTATCTCCATGTTCTGAAGTGAGATTTCACAGAACACTAACAGATGAACAGGTCAGGTAGGTTTAAGCTAATGAGAAATAAATTGTTCTAATAAGTGACCTAACTTTGCCTGAAGGATTTCCTTCTCCAGTAATGGAGTCAGTCTGGCAATGGGGGTCTTAGTGTTGCTGTTTGATAGTCCTCTTTGGCATTCCTAATATTGTTCTTAGGCATGATTACATCATGCATAAGTTAGTCCATTACTGAGCTTTGCCCAGAGTGATTTAATTTGAAGCTTTCTTGAATAATCAGCTTGATGGAACAGGAAGCATCATTGGCTTACTGCCTACCAGCAGCATGGCTCTTAGTTTTCCTTTTATATAATACATTTTTTTTTTCCTGAATCTCTGGCCCCCAAGGCAATCCTTGTTCAAAAGATTTCTTGGTTGAAGAAAAAAGCCTAATATATTACAATTCTATTAATTTAAACCTGACATTAGACAATTATCTTTGGGTGGTTTCCTTTTGGACTGAAATTTTATTATACAACACCAATAGGCTATTTTATATTGAGGAAATCTCTTAGCATTATTTATCATTAATCCTCCCATGAGATACACACATGATAAGTGATATTAACTCCTCCATTGATGAGAAAACAGAGATGTGGAGGTTAAGTGACTTTCTAACTTTTAAACTAAATCAATGGAAATATTAGGATAAGAGATTTAATTTTTGTGATTCTTAATCTAGTGCTTAGTTTTATGAGTTGCTGCTTCTTGCTCCTCAGAGGGTAGGGCATCAACGATATTTTAAATCTGGCTTTACATAGCACAGCCATAGTCTGCAGAATTCTTCTGGTGCTGTCCTAATATGCTTTTGCTGAGTTTACTTACCATTAAGGTAACCGGCGACACTGTGTTTGATATACAAATGCTTTTTCAATGCAATATCACTAGCTAAGTAATAAGAGATGGAGAAGCCAGGAAATAGAAAAAAAGAAAATCATTACAAATTGGGAGAATAATCTCCCAAAGCATACTAAAGCCTTGTAAGGCTTATTGAACCTGGGGAGCAGAAATATTTCAAAATAGTTACTGTTATGGGTGCATTTAAATAGCTGTGCCAATAATGTATTTTAAATTTTTGTGGGCTATAATTTTGATGGTCAGTTTTATGGCAAAATTAAAGATAGAGAGTTCAAGTTAGTAAGATGTAGATTCATATCCTTCCTCTGATATTTTCTAATTTTGTGACCTTGGTAAAGCAAATGACCTCCCTAAGTTTCCATCCTTCATGTGTAAAAGGAGGTTAAGAATAGCACTTAACTCACTGAATGGTTGTGAAAATCAAATGAGATTATGTGTGTAATAAACCTCATAGATCATATAATATGATATATGTTATATGTGGAAAAAATTTAAGTTGATTTGAAACTAATTTAAGTAATATATGTGGAATTTTTGGTAACCCTAAAAGTACCAAGTGAATATCAGATATTGCTATTATCATCACCACTTACATCAATATCATTATATTTCAGTGGAAAAGGAAGTAGAAAATGGCAAAGAATAATTGAAGAATACTGGGTGAGGTGTCTTATGAAGATATTTCAATCTTTAACTACTCCTCAATGACAAACATCAGCCCTAAGACTACCTAAAAACTCTTTAGAAAATTAGTTGTGGGGGGAGGAGCCAAGATGGTGGAGTAGAAGGATTCACATATGCTAGCTCTGAACTCACAGCCCATAAATTGCCTGTAAAGGGGAACTCTCAACAAATTCTGGAGCAGCGGAAGCCACGCAGCAATGGAGTGGAGGAGATTTCTGTTCCAGAGAGTCCTGAAAAACCAATCCCAAAGGTCCATCAAGTGCCAGACCCAGAGCAGAGCCCAGCCCTGCCTTGGCCACGTGGCCCGAGAGGAGCAGATATGAGAAGCATTTAGGGATGGAATCTCCAGTGACCGCGAAGATCCCTCAACCCACAGGCGCTACAAGTCAGTGAGAGAGACTGTGTGGTGGGCCGAGAGGGGAGCGGGGTGTCTCCATAACTTAGGCCTCCTCGGAAAGAAGCAACAGGGGAAGCAACTGACAGAAGCTCCCAGAATAGGGGCTTGGGTACATTGTTGAAGGTCTCCACATAAACCCCCTGAGGGAACAGAGACCCGTGTGATGGCCCTGCCCCCACTTGAGCACCTGAATTTAATCTCTCACTGAATAGCAGCCCTATCCCCTGCTGAAAGCCCTGAGGCTGGGAAGCAGCATTTGAATCTCAGACCCCAAGCACTAGTTGGGCAGATCTAGGCGGGGGTGGAGAGGAATCTCAGAAGTCAAGTAACTGGCTGGGAAAATGCTCAGAAAAGGGGAAAAAAAATAAGACCATAGAAGATTACTTTCTTGGTGAACAGATATTTCCTCCTTTCCTTTCTGTTGAGGAAGAACAATGCTTACCATCAGGGAAAGACATAGAAGTCAAGGCCTCTGTATCCCAAACATCTGAAATAGATATCCAATGGGCTCAGGCCACGGAAGAGCTCAAAAAGGATTTTGAAAATCAAGTTAGACCGGTGGAGGAAAAACTGGGAACAGAAATGAGAGAGATGCAAGAAAAGTATGAAAAATGGGTCAATACCTTGCTAAAGGAGACCCAAAAAAATGCTGAAGAAAATAACACCTTGAAAAATAGGCTAACTCAATTGGCAAAAGAGGTTCAAAAAGCCAAAGAGGAGAAGAATGCTTTCAAAAGCAGAATTAGCCAAATGGAAAAAGAGGTTCAAAAGCTCACTGAAGAAAATAGTTCTTTCAAAATTAGAATGGAACAGATGGAGGCCAATGACTTTTTAAGAAACCAAGAAAATTAGTTGTTGTTTTTTTTTATTAGAAAAATTGAAAGTTTCCTTTGAGGCTGGTAATATAAGCATATGTATACAGTTATCTTATCTTGATAAAGATGCTAAAAATGTACACCTATTCTAGTTCTTGGAGTCATTAATGAAAAGATATTCACAAATCTTCAAAGGTACTAACCTGACACTTGGTAACTGAGATCATGTTTGTGTGGGAAAATGTCATCAATGTGACTCAATTTTTAAAAAGACAAATTATAAATATTAGAATCCTTGCCATTTAATAAAATTTTTTTTCCTTAAGAATACTTTTCTCAGAGAATAAAATAGCATATTTTTCATATAAGCTACAAAGTTAATTTATGGAACTGGTAGTTGACCCAAAATGATACTTAGATGACTACCAAAGATCTCTAATTCAACATTTTTCTGCCAAGGCAGTCATACCATGTGTTTTCAAGTTCCAAATAAAGGACAAACATCTTGAAGAAACTCAGTGTCTGCTAGGTACTATACCCTCAAGGAGCTTGCAATCTAAAAATCAAAACATGAAAACCATAGTTGCACTTGAAACAAAGTAGAATGAATTATGGTGTAGTGGTAGGAAAAAAAGAAAAAAAAAATAACACCGATTTTAGAGTATGAGGACTTGAGTTTAAATTGATGAATTAATTAAATAATTGTTCAGATCTTTAGTACCTCTCTGATCTAGGGATTTAAATATTCAGTTGCTGATTTTTCTCAGCTACATAGTTTGTGGAAATGTGTGAGTTTGATTTTCCTTCATCTTAGATGAAGTAAAAGAAAGTTAAGGATAGAAAATAGACATGTTAAGGTGTTAGTGTGGTACAAAGATATGTGTACAACCACCCTGTTACAACTTTACCAAGTGGCAATTATCAAATATGAAGGAATTCTCCATTTTGGCATTAGAATTTGGAATAAACTTTTCATGTTATAAAAAACATGATTATGACCTCCTTTAAAAATCTAAGCTTGATAGCTGGGAAGATGTTCTAGGGATTACTTGTGGGTGTTTTCCTTTTTCCTTTCTAACACCCTCATCAAGCAAAGTGTGTAAAAGGGTGAAGAGGTACATAAAAGTACCAGAAACTCAAAAGGAAAAAGGACAGACATATAGAAAAAGAAAATAGTAAGCAAGAAATAGGTTCAAGAAGTGTGACCTCTAGTAGCAGAGAAGAAAGTCAACTGTGGATTCTAGAGTACAGTTAAAGTGGAGAGAATATTAAGAAGGTTCAGATAAGTAAACTACCAATAGAAACATTCAGTTCAGTAGAAAAAAATGTAAGGATGCCAAAAGAACAGGGAATGTATTTTGTCCCTTTAGTACAAGACATACTAGTGCACAAATGTTCCCTTTATGTAAACCTCACTATAACTATTCTGTTTGTGTCTCCTCTTTCCACTGATGCTGTATATATTTGTTGGAGAATGTATCACTAGTTTCATGTGGTGAGAATACAACTCTCCTACCTAATATTCTTGTTATGCCATCCTAATGAATGCCATTGTTTTAAAATAATGGTGTCTACTGACTATTAGAGATAAATTCAGCAAGGGACTCTCACTAGGTAGAGTTGTCAACAAGTGGTTCAATAGGGTAGATTTGAACTGGGTAGCAATCACTCCCTTCAGCTCATAACCTACCAACTTATGAATGATGTTGAGGGAGTGTCTCCTAAAAGAGGTGCTACATGTGTGAAAGTGATAGAAAAACTAGAAAACTTCCATAAGAAATAGGAAACAAGTCTAAAAAAGAAAATGAGTGACTCATTTTTTCAGTCCAGGATAGTTTAAAAAGATTAACAGAGAGTTCTACAGAAACTGGGTTATGGGCTAATTAGAAACACAACATATCAGAAGTAGCACTAACTATGGGGCCTAGAATCAGCAGTAGCAGTGATGGCATCAAAATAAAAACCCTAAAGTCAAAGGAGAAATTAAGAAAATTGAAAGCAAAAAAAAAAAAAAAATTAAAAAAAAACAGTAATAAATGGAGTTAGATTTACACAAAAAGAAAAAAAAGCTAAATTTATTTTTAAAAGAAAAAAATAAATTACCAGTGTCAAAAACAAAAAGGGCAAATGTACAATGAATAAGAATGAAATTACATAAGTTATTAGGAACTATTTTGTCCAATTTTCTGCCAATGAAACTGACAATCTAACCGATATGAATGTGTATTTATTAAAAAAATTTTGAATAGCCTAGATAAGCAGAAAGAAAGTAGAACACTTGAATTACCCTATCTCAGAAAAAAAATTGAACAAGCCACAGTTCATCTTTGTAATTTTTATTTTTTAAGTTTTATATTTTGGGTGGGAGATAGGAACAGATGGAGTTGCCAGGTATTTAAAAACAATTATGTCTAATATCACATCAACTATGTGAAAAAAATAGGTAGGCATTATATGATAAAAATATGGTTTTGATGCCTTAACTAGAGATAGCAAAAGCAGAGAATATAAACTGTAGACCAATTTCCTTAATGTATATCAATGAAGATATAAAAGAGGAGAGTGAAAAGGAGAAGCAGAAGCAGAAACACCAAGAAGAAGTTCCTAACAAAAATACAAAACGGATAAAATAGAACCAACTACCCATATATTTTAATATTTTAAAATATTCTCTTTCTAAAATATTCCTAAATAGATTTTCATGGCAGAACCAAAATAATGGATGAGGGGCAGCCACCCAGCTGAACTCTCTCAACATTCCTCTCCAAAAAGCTTTAAGATAATGTCTCAAATCAAATTTTAGAGTGGTAAAGTCAACAAAAAGTCAGGCTGATATATTTTTCAAGTCAAAGAAAATTTAAGAAAGGGACAGAAGTTTGTAATATTGGGATAGAGCTCTGTCCACAGCCTGTGCAAACAGTGACAGCATCAGAGGCTGCAAGAGCAACACCAGCTTTAGGATCTTTCATCTCAGAGATCTAAGGGGGTTGGTTAATTAGCCAGAATGAGATTATATGGAAACCTTTGTTGGCAATGATTATAGCTGGTGCAGATAGGCAACTCTATTGCCAATCCTAGCTCTGGGTCACAGTTACAGGGTGGAGAGAAGCACTTGGGATCAGTCATAAAGTAGCAAGGGCTTTGATTGCAGTTGAGAAACAAAGAGAGGGTTAGTGATTGCGCCTATGGGGGACAAGAGGCTGTTCCATGTTAAAGACCAGAGTGTAAACCAAGAGAACACTCTTCCCAGTGCCAAACAACTTTCCAACAAAAACTTGAAGACCACCAGAAATAGCTCTGAAAACAGCAGCACAAAAAAGCTAGAAGCTTGGAACAGTATGTACACACTCCCAAGTGAGAGAGCCCAAGTTCAAAGTGAAAGAAAGAAAGAAAGAAAGGAAGGAAGGAAGGAAGGAAGGAAGAAAGAAAGAAAGAAAGAAAGAAAGAAAGAAAGAAAGAAAGAAAGAAAGAAAGAAAGAAAGAAAGAAAGAAAGAAAGAAAGAAAGAAAGAAAGAAAGAAAGAAAGAAAGAAAGAAAGAAAGAAAGAAAGAAAGAAAGAAAAAAAGAAAAAAGTGAGTAAGCAGCAACAAAATAATTTGACTTTAAAAGCTATTATAGTGGTAAGGAAGAAAAAGATATAAACTCAGAAGGTTAGCAATGTGAAAACAGCTTCAAAAAATGTCAAAGAAAATGGCTAATTTGACCCAGGCCCAACAAGACTTTCTGAAATAGTTAGTAAAAGTAATAATTGTGGTGAAGACTGAGAAAAGAAATGAGTGCAAGAAAATTATGCAGAGAGAATGCACAGCATGATAACAGAGGTAAAAATTATAACTGAAGAAAATAACACCTTAAAAAAGAATTGAACTAATGGTAAAAGATATATAAAAGTTCACTGAAAAAAAAGACCTCCATAATAAGCAAAATAGTTCAAATGGAAAATGAAGTAGAAAAACTTGCTGACAAAAAGAACTCCTTAAAAACAACAATTGTCCAAATGGGGGAAAAGTGGTAGAAAATATCATTGATTAAAATAATTCTTTAAAAACCAGAATTAACCAATTAAAAGCTAATGACTCCAAGAACTATCATGGAGCAATTGAATAAAATCAAGAAAATTAAAAAAAAACATTAAAATGTGAAATAACTCATTGGGAAAGTAAATGATCAGGAAAATAGATTGAAGAAAGACCATTAAAGAAACATTAGACCATCAGAAAGTCTTGATCAAAGAAAGAGCTTAGGCATAATATTTCAAGAGACTCTAAAGGAAAATTGCCTTAATACCTAAGATCCTGAGGGTAAAATAGAAGGGGAAAGGATCTACCAATTGCCACCTGAAAGAGATACCAAAATGGAAATACCAAGGAACCAAATTCCAGAACTCACAGGTTAGAAAGAAAACACTTGAAGAACCTGAAAGGAAGCAATTTCACATTCAAGCATTGGACTTAAGGGAAGAAACAAAAAGATAAACACGAAAGAAGTCAAAATCCATTTGCATTCCTTTGGGAAGATGATACATGGTACATGTGACTCCTAAGAACTTTATCCTTATTAGCTCAGTTAAAAGGAGTTTACAGAGATTGAAAGCATGGGTGCACATGGATTATGTTGGAATGATCTCCACAAAAATGAAGGGAAAGAGAAGAGGGATGCACTGGGAGAAAGGGAAAAGGAGGGGTATAATGGGGAGGAAGTGTCTCACATTTACAAAGATCTTTTACAGTGGAAGGGTGAGGGGGCAAAGCTTGAATTTCATTTCATCAGAACTCATTCAAAGAGAGAATTATAGATAGACAGATATTAGATAGATAGATAGATAGATAGATAGATAGATAGATAGATAGATAGACACACACATACATACATATATACATATACATATATAGACTCAGTTTGGATAGAAATGTGAATGTATCTTATAGAGAAATAGAAAGGGAAGAGGACAATAGTAGTGGGAGGGAGTATGATAAAAAGGAGGGCTGATAAGAGAGGCAATGGTTAAAAGGAAAATAGATTTTAGACTTTTGAGAAGTGGTTAGATAAGACAGAGAAAGAGAAAGGGGAGAGAGAGACACACACAGACATAGACACACAGACACCCACAGAGAGAGAGAGAGAGAGAGAGAGAGAGAGAGAGAGAGAGAGAGAGAGAGAGAGAGAAACAGAGACAGAGAGAAAGACAGAGGCAGAGAGAGAGAGGGACAGAGAGACAGAATGAAGTGAGACAGATGGAAACAGACAGTTATTAAAACTAGCTGTGAATGTAAATGGGATGAACTCATTCATGAAATGAAAGCAAATATCAGAATGGATTAGAAACTAAAATCCAACAATAGATGGTTTAAAAGAGACACACAACAGGAAGAAACACAAAGTTAAAAATAAAGAGCTAGAGCAAAATCCAATATGCTTCAATGGAAGTAAAAAAGACAGGGGTAGCAATCATGATCTCAGGAAAAGTAAAAGCAAAAATAGACCTGGTTAAAAGAGAAGACAAAATGAAGTTTACTGAAAAGTATTATCAATAAAATTATAGAAAGTTTCTCTCATAAAGACCTCATTTCTCAAATATGTACTGAGTATAGAACCAAATCAAATTTATAAAAATCAGACCCATTCCCCAACTGATAAATCATCAAAAGGTAAAAAATGGCAGTTTTCAGAAGAATAAATTAAAGTTATCAATAGTCATATGAAAAAGTACTCTAAATCACCTTTGATTAGAGAAATGCAAAGTTCTGAGGTACCACCTCAGATCTACTAGAAATGACAAATGCTGAAGGGGGTGAGTGAAAAATATGCGCACCAGTGAACTGCTGATGGAGTAGTCAACTGATCCAAACTATTCTGGAAAACAATTTGGAACTATGGCCAAAGGACTGTGTTCTTTGAACCAGTAATGCCAATTCTAAGTATGTATCCTAAAAACATTTCAAATGGAAAAATAACTATATATACAAAAATTTTTGTTGCAGCTTTTTATATGGTGGCAAAAAATAAATTGTAAATTGAGGGGATGCTCATCAGTCAGGGAATAGTTAAACAAATTGTAGCATATGGTTTTGAAGGAATATTATTGTGAATACTACATGAACTGATGCAATGTTAAGTAAGAAGAATTGAAAGAACACTGTGCATAGCAACAATAATGTTGTAATGATGATTAACTGTGAAAAACTTGGCTACTCTCATCACTACAATGATCCAAGACAATTCCAAAGGACAAATGATGAAAAAATATGCTGTCTATTTTCAGAGAGAAAACTAATGAACTTAGAGATCAAAATAAAATTTTCCCCTTTTATTTTTCTTGTTTTCTTTTGAAATATGGTTAATATGGAAATATTTGTATGATTTCACATGTAAAATTGATACATTCCCTTCTCAGTGAGTGGTGGAAAGAGATTGAGGGATGAAACAATTTGAAACTCAAAATTTAAAAATTAAAGAATGTTAAAATAAATGATATTTAACTGCTTAAAAATAAGATATTTCTAAATCAAAGACTCATCAGAACAACCACTTAATTCAATATAAACAATGTAATATGCTTAACATTGTTAAGTACTAAGGATACAAATAGAATGAATAAAAAGTGCATACTGGATAATTTTAAAACTGGAGAATAATTTGGGGATTACCTAATCCAAAGCCTTCATTTCATAAATTAAGAAGCTAAGGCCTTGTGCTATTCCTGTTCAGGTGAATTCATTTCTCTATCAAACTCTCAATGTTTTTATGTTTGCAGTCTGCCCTCTTTTAACCATCTTAGATGATTTTGACATTCCAAAGATATCTGTTCTTTCCACTCATTTTTCACACTAACATATAATTCTATGTGCACCATGCAAGAGGACTGATAAGGTCAGTAATCTTATATTTAAGATCACATTGTGACAAGGACGTGATTCAATGGCCCATTCTCTGACAACAAATCTATCGCTTTTTCTAGATTTCTCCTTGCTCTTGATAAGAAGTACTTCGCTGGTTTCTGGACTGATTTTTTTTCTGTAATCATTTGATCAGGTATAGGCACTTCATTAATTTAGAGATTTTGGTACTTTTTTCTACTTCTTCATGAGACTCATTAGGGATAAAGGTATTAGAGTTAAATGTGTTATCAGTGATGAGGATAAGGTTTAAGGAAAAATCGAAAGGCTTTTTTCATTGTACGTTGCTAATTGTTTATTTAGCTAATAGAAAAAAATTCATACAAAAGAATAGGATATAATTTTTTTCTTGATTAATAAATAAGGAAGACGATTGAAACAAAAAAAATCAGAGTACCCATTTACCACAGAGCTCAGTATATGATATAAATATCTGGGAAAGTAGTCTCTCTAGAGAGGAGATGATAATGAAAGAGTATTTCACCATTATCTATAAACCTGGCTGGCCTTCTGCAGATGGGAAGTTATATAGCAAAATAGTTATTGGCATTACTTTGCTGCCTAGATGTGAAGCAAGCAATTTGCAAGATGATATGATTTATTGAACACAATGGTACAGTAGAAACTTACTACTTCTCCTGTGGGATGAGGATAAAACAATATTCTATTTTAACATGACGTACCATAGTAGTACTTGTATAGAATTGTAAATGACTGTGATCCAACAAGAGGAAAATTCCAGAAGAAATTTGCAATACTGCCAAATAAGTGATTGACAGAGGCACTTTATCATTCCATGAGACCCTCTCTGACCTCCCCATATGGTTTTAACATACTACAGGATATTCAAAAGGACCTTTGAAGGTTTGGTGATAAAAATAAGAAATGTTAAAGTCCATGTTGGATCACATATTAATGCCTACATTATCTATAATCCTTTTACTTAATAAAAAATTTTAATACTCCTTTAATAGTTTTCCATAACCTTAGTAGTCTATGTTATCTTTAATACCAATGATTCATTGAATTGATTTGCCATGTTTCACACACTTGAAATAATCTCTTCACTACTTGCTATCTTGTCACCCCTTGTTTTGAGCCCTATCCTTCATGAAGATTTTTATCGCTATTAACTTGTAATCTGTATTTCCCAATTAATACTTTACTATATATTTTCATATTTTCTAATGCTCTGCTTAAGTGCTTTACAAGTAACTTTCATAATTTGTGTCATGCTCACACATATGACTTCATGAAAATGATAAACACAGTGTAAAAATTATTTCATATTTGATATATTTATTTTATATGGTAAGTTAATACCAGGCACATATTGATGATCAATAAATACTTTTTATTCAATTTTATTTTGCTTCAAATTTTTCTCCCTCCATTCACCTCCTCACCTACTCATTGAGAAGTGAAGAAATTGATTACACATTATACATATGAAATCATACAAAATATATTCCCCCATTAGCCATGTTTGAAAAGAGAGAGAGAGGAAGATGGAGAAAGAGAAACAGAGAGAGAGAGAGAGAGAGAGAGAGAGAGAGAGAGAAACAGAGAGAGAGAGAGAGAGAGAGAGAGAGAGAGAGAGAGAGAGAGAGAGAGAGAGAACTTGCTTCAATCTTCATTGAGTCTATTCATTCTCTGCTTAGTGGTGAATAGTATTTTGTTCATCATGAGTCCTTTAAACTGCAGTGACTTTCATAGTTATCTTCATAATAGTTCTGTTATTTTGTAAACTGTTCTGGTTCTGCCCACTTCAATTTATGTCAGTTCATATGTTTTCCCAGTTTTTTCTGAAATGATTCCCTTCATCACTTTTCTTTACAGCACAATAGTACTTAATGACATTCATGTAACATGATTTATTTAACTATTCCCCAACTGATGTTTGTCACCCATCACAATTATTTTTTGAATAATTGATTACAAATGACATGGATACAGGTGGATGTATCCAAAAGTAGGACACTGAATACACAAATTCTAACCTATAAAAAATAAACATGATAAATAACAATTTATAGGAAATTTAAGTGAAATCAACTTTTCATAATGATTGAAGATTGACAGGGCTTGAAATAAAAGTCCCACAATTGCTCATGGGGCAGATACAGTTTTGAATGTGGTAACAACTACAGCACTGATAAAAGAGCAATCTAGCAGTGCTTGGTAAAGCATTTCAAGAAAACCTTGTAAAGAGTTTCATGTTTATGCCAATAAGAAAAATTCATCTTTTTAAAGTTCCAAACAAGTGGCATTGGTTTTAACTTCAAAAAAGAAACCACATGTAAGTAATAGTTTTTGAGAACAGATCTTCTTGGGCACTAATTACCTAAATTTAAATAGGAAAGGAAAAGAAAAGCAAAAGTATGCATAGGTGGAGGTAGAAGAACACAAATGCTAACGTAACAAGGGTCATCAGTAGAGTCAATGTGAGGAGATTGCCACTACTCTCATTGGTCTAGGGGATAAAACCATTATTTTGTAAGCAACCAAAGGACATCTTTTGAAATTTGAGCATGGTCATAGGTGTATATTGACTGAATTTCAGACACTGTGCTTGCCTCCTGATTATTAGTCACCTATTCTCCACTGAACTATAAAAGTGAACTGTGAAACCCAGTTCAATACTTTTGTTTAACCTGGTACTAATCAAAGTCTCCCCCCTCCCCTTACTCCCACACTCTCTTAAGGCTTTTTCCAGTACAAAGAAATATGGTGAAGGGTTTTGTCTCTCCTTCCCTTATCAGGTGTTATGTAATAGTAGATCAATGAAACATTTGACAATGGAAAACATATTGTAAAATGTGACATGAGAGAAATTTTTGTTCCTACCATTTTGTAAGGGAATTGCCAACCCCCAGCCTCTTGGACAGCATTCACTGGTCACGACTCAGGTAAACTGAGGGGAGACTGGTAAGGCATGAACAAGATGGCGCTGGGAGGAAGGGTTCCGCCCCTGTTTTGCTCAAGGCTATTTTCTCGAGCTTTTGGAGAACAAAGAAGGCCCAAAATGTTTTTATTTCTAGGGGCTACGTGTCTGCCCTGGGCAGTCCTGGTCAAAGGTATACTACTTCCTTATAAGGGCAAACTATTGCTGATAGGTTCACTTAGGGCTCTAGTGTCAGAAAAGAGATAAAAGCACCTCTTACTGCTTAAATAAACGGAGTTCTTACTATCTTGTCTCCCACCTCGGTCATTGCTTACAGCTCCCTCCACCAAGGCCTCCAGGCCCCTGCTGGTCAGATAAGGCCTGTGGGACTGAGAGATCAGGCTCAGACTCCCGGGTCCCTAACACCATTTGTGTAGAAAAATAAGAATACTGAGTTCATAGGGTATTATTGTTCTTTGGGCAAGTTGGTGGTGCAGTGGATAGAATGTTGGGTCTGGATTCAGAACAAACTGAGTTCAAATGTGACCTCAGACACATTCTCA
This sequence comes from Bettongia penicillata ogilbyi, assembly GCA_023548195.1. Lineage (NCBI taxonomy): Eukaryota > Metazoa > Chordata > Mammalia > Diprotodontia > Potoroidae > Bettongia > Bettongia penicillata. Next base: position 1,819,083 of record JAJHZJ010000975.1, read on the forward strand.
CTGTGTAACCCTGGGAAAGTCACTTAATCCTATTTTCCTCAGTTTCCTCAACTATAAAATGAATGAGAGAAGGAACTATCAAACCACTTTAGTATCTCTGTCAAGAAAATGCTAAAAGTGAGTGATGAAGAGTTGGGCACAAATGAACAACAAAAGCATAATCTGTAATCTTTACTTTCTAGCCAAAGAATGAATGATCTTTGGAGGTTATCTCATGTATTTGATTCAATTCAAGTCCCTAAATTCAAGAGTTCTGGGGAACGGATCTTCTAAAAAGAGTAAATTATTTCTAGGTCTATAAACAAAGAAAATCATCTCTTCTGTGAATCACATACGTATAGCTTTCTATGTACAGGGCAAAGATCAGTTACTCTGACATCTGTAAGTCTGATGAGAAGGAGGATTTTTTATTCAGTAGCCCCAAAAGTATGTTGACTCTCCCTATGAAGTCTGAATAACAAAGTGATACTTTGTGTCTTAGGGAGATTTATGTGAAAGAAAAACTCATGGGAATGAAGAACATTTACTCATATGAGTTCAGTTCCCTTCTGGAGGAGTGGAGCAGATGGGACATTTTTTAGTTCTATGTAATTTTGCTTCTATTCATTGGCTTTCATGAGTGTCTTATATCTTACATTTACTTTGCATGTAAAATACAAACTGTAACACACTAAGTATTCATATCATAAACTGAGCTCGTGTGGTAGCTGAGAATACTTTAATATGTGAAATTCTCTAAATATGTGACTTACTGGTATTTTATTGTGTAGAATATCCCAAAGAAAAACACCATTATGGAACAAGAAGCCAAAAAATAAAAAAAAAGAACAGACTCTTATCGCCAGTTCATGTTACTAAATGTCTAAGCAAATGATACTGATCAAGTGACCGGCCAAAAGGTTCCAAATGAAGTGATCATTATGTGTTTGTTACCTATATTTTGATATGTAGATTCTTTCTAAATCTTTATATAAAAATATGAATTCAAGGGTCTTTCTATTGAACCATTACAAGCCATATTAATCTAATCTTTCAATAGGAGAAACTTTTCTTGGGATTGATGTCATCAGTTCTAGGAGTTTTCTAATATGGAAATTCCCTCTTCTGATAATGATTTGTTACTGTTTAGGGTTCATTTTCTTAGAGTTTTGCTTGAAGCAGTGATAAATAAAGTGATTTGTCCATTAGGATGTGAAATTCTTGAGAGAAAGGGATATTTTTGCTTTGTTTTGGTATCCCCAGCATAGTAAGCACTTAATAAATATCCATTAACTGTTAAATGATTAATAACTAACAGCTGTTTCTACATATGTACCAGAGAGAGGATTTGAACTTAGGATTTCCTGACTTCAAGATTGGTTTTCTATTAATTCTATTCCTCTTCCTCATTACAGACAGATGATTAAGTGGGTAAAAGATTATATAAACATAGTAAAAAATAAGATGCTGACAATATCTAAATAGCAAATAATGGCATTATACACACAGATTAGATAAATAGACACAGAGACAGAGACACAGACAGACAGACAGACAGATAGATAGGCAGATAAATAAATCTACCATTATGCATTGATTATTATGATCTCTACTATTTGCAATATATTAGTTTTTTTATGACTTCAAATTCTAAATTTTGATTCTGAATTACATGACCAATAAGACTGAGGAGTGGATATTTTTCTAATCCTATAATCTCTCAAACACTTCAAAAGAGTAATTATTCTCCAAAGATAAAGCTGCTGACTCCATGGTCTTAAATACTAAGAACCCCAAAGAAGGTGAAAACTTTCTGATAGAACACTTACCTTAAGCTCACTAAGAATCCTTTTCCTTATCATCCACCTTTGCCTGCAACAAGGCTATATATTAACTTATCTGCCTGACTGGCTTATGAAAAAATGCAACAAAACCCCCCTCCCCATTCCACTGTCATGGAGATCCAAAGTCCAAAGTCAGAAATTTGCTGAGGTCTCTCTAGACAATGGCTTGGCAGGATTTAGTACTATACAAAGTACAAAGTACAAAGTACATTCAGTACCACACAGTATAAAGATAAAAAGATCTTTGCAGGAGAGAAACTGAGAAGTGGGGGAAGGGACAGGATGCAAGTCAGGGGTTGAAATTGGGCTCAATCACACACTCCAATCTTCCACACTCTTTCCAGTAACTCTAACATGGCAACCTGAAATGATATAAATCATCTCAGGCTGCAACAATATCAGCATGGCAATGTTCTGAACTGCCATGTTATAGAACTGAAGAATGGAAGGAACAGGGAAGGACAACAGGTGAGATGGTTTAGGTGTTGTGTGACACTCTACCAAGCCTGAGGGAAAGAGCACACTATAGCTAGGATTAGTTCTATCTCCCTAAAAGGCATTTTTTTGGCAGACACCTAGGCTAGTGTGCCATGAATTGCCTATATGGGAGGAACCTGTGATCCAGATCCCAGTAAAATCATCTTCTGAGTGGAGGGAGTCATAATATAAGATTACACACATACACACACATATTCATGTGTATATGTGCACAACGACAATATATGTGTATGATATAAATGTGCAAATATATGTGTTATGTATATGAAATGTAGAAAACTCAAATTTATTCACTTATTTTAGGGTCTATGAAAATTCAATGTGTTATATATCTTATGATTAACACACAAAATTTCTATGAGCAGCATGCTTTTAATGCCAGTATTCTTTCACTGCCTAGATCACAAAGTCTTCTTTCTTAACAGGAAGAGGATATTCTAGTAATGTACTGGTCTAACTCTGGTTATTTGCAAAAGAGATGCAATGATTTATCCCATTCTCAATGTCTTTCCATCTTGTTAGGAGCTATGAGAGCTTGCTCTCCCTAGGCACAACAATCTTTTGAGCATCTACAATTACCTTCCTTCTATGATAAGGAATTAGAGTAGAATTAAATAGAACTATTTGCCATAAAACTGATATCAAATAAGCATACATTTGTCCAAAGAAGAAAATAAATATATCAGCAACTATATGAAAATATGCCATAAATAACTAATGAGAGAAAAAGAGATTCAAAGAACTCGAAGGTTTTAGTTCACAATTATCATTCTTGCAAATAAAACTGTAACACAGGACTGCCATTGCAAGCACATGTCTTAATCAGAATTCAATTCCCCACATGGATTTCAAAGAAAATGCACTTTTTCTATGACTTTCTTTCTCATATCACATATTTAAGGAAGGATTATCAATTGGCTTTTGAAGAGGACATAAGCATCCACAGAAAAAGAGTCTCAAACTAGTCACCATTTTTCCCTGGCCTGATTGTATTTGACTGAAGAAGCAAGGACTGCTGTAAGCAGTCTAATTCCCTCACTCAGGCATAAAGACATAACTGAACACTGCAGCTATTGTTTGTGTTCCTGCTGTGGGTATGTTTATTGTCTTAGGTGTTGGAGCATTTGGAAAAAGCGAACTAGACCATGAATTTGTGAGTTTTAACACACTAGAAAGTCAGAAACTGATGCACACACATATACATGCACACATACACACATATATGTATGTATTTATATGAATATGTGCATACATATATTCAAAAATGAACTTGGTGATGTGAAGGTTTTGTAATAATCACTTAAAATGTAAGCAAAGTGCTATAAAGGAGAATTTGCTCCATAAGGAGACTTGAAGAAATATGCTTGTACCTCTGTTCTTTCTATATCTTATAAGAAAATATCATTCCTTAAAAAAATAATAATTGATTTTAATTTGACTGGAAATTCTAATCACTTAGTCAATCAATTATATAAGGAAGATAATAACTAGAATTTATGTTTGATACTGAGGAGGAAACATAACCATGGAGTCGCAAGATGATGGAATTAGAAGATGACTAAAATTCAAAAGTTGTACAACATCCCATGGAGAAAAAGTAACCTTGCTCTAGTATTTTGACTCATTAGTTTAAGTGAGACTTGAGATAAGTAACCTCACAGCTTATAAAAGTTTGCCAATAAAAATGAAAATGGTAAAATTGAGGTAAAAAATAATTACTGTGGAATTGTAGACACTAGATGCATTTTTGATAAAGCTAGGAAGTGGTTCAATTTTTGTAGAAAATAATTTGGACTACACCAAAAATAGAACCAAACTATACATAGTACTTGTTCAAATTATACCACTTCTGGGCCAGGGAGATGAAAGATAGAGGAAAATCCCCAACAAAATATATATATTAACATTTTTATAGCAATGGTACAAAGAAAGTCCTAAAACAAAGTGGATGTTTGTAAATTGGAGAATGACTGAGCAATCTGTAGAGAACTTTGTATGAATGTAGTGGATCATTGTTGTAATAATAAACAAAGAGAATGTAAAATTCAGAGAAATTTAGAAGGATCTGTGTGAACTGATACAAAATGAAGTGAACAGAACCAAAAGAAAAAAAAACACAATGACTATAATAATGTAAAGAAAAATATTGCCAAAAGGCATCAGAACTTTTATTAATTTGAATACAATATTGACTTCAAAGGATTAAGAATTTCACATACCCTTCCCCTCACCATGATTAGAAACATCAAGGGAATAATTCATGCAAAAAATGTGCATGTTATAAGAAAAAATAATGGAGGCCTAACAGATGTAGATAAGATTAAGGAACCGGAATAAGAATAGCCAGAAGAACTATATAAGAAAGATCTTAACACTGATAAATAGGATAGTATGCTTACTGATCTAGAGACAGGCATCTTCAATAATGAAGTCAAGGGGGCCCTAGGAAGCTTTGCTAATAATAAAGCTAGTGCAGGTGGTGAAATTCCAGTTAAGGATTAAAATCCTGAAATATAATGCTGTTAAAATGCTTCACTCAGTATGCCAGCACATTTGAAAAGCTCCACAATGACCACTTGATTAGAAAATATATCTTTACATTCCAATCCTAAAGAAGGACAAGACTAACGAATGTTCAAATTGCTGAACAATTGTGCTCATTTCACATTCTGGCAAGGTGGTACTTAAGATTCTGCAATCTATGCTTCACCAACAAATGAACCAAGAATTAACAAAAGAGCTGGTTTGTTTTCAAAGAGACAGAGGAAGACCATATTACCTACATTCACTGGATCGTGAAGAAAACAAGAGAGTTTCAGAAGAAAAACGTTTGCTTCATTAACTATATTACAGCCTTAGACTATGGATTACAACAAAATGTGGCAAGTCCTCAAGAAGATAGGAATACCAGATTATCTTATTTATCTCCTTATGAACCTGAATGTAGGCCAAGAAGCAATAGTTAGAACTAAACAGGAAACACTTAAATGGTTTAACATTGGACAAGGAGTACCTCAAAACTGTATACAGAAATTTTGACATATGTAGGCTACATCATGCAAAATGCCAATCTGGATGAATCAAAAGCCAGAATTAAGGTTACCAGGAGAAATATATACAGTCTTAGGTGTGCACGTGATACCATTCTGATGGCAGAAAGTGGAGAATTAAGAAGCTTTTTGATGAGAGTGAAAAAAGAGAATTTAAAAAGCTAGATGGAAGCCTAACATTAAAACAATAATGACAATGACAACTGATCCCATTACTTCCTGGTAAACAGAAGGGGAATAAATGGAAGCAGTGTCAGATTTTATATTCTTGGACTCAAAGATCACTGTAAACAGCAGATACCGCCACAAAGTTAGTAGACACTTTCTCTTTGGAAGGAAAGCTATGACAAATCTGGATAACACATGAAAAAGCAGAGAAATCCTCTCCCAATAACGATCTGTATAGTATATGCTATAGTTCTTTTGGCAATAATGTATGACTTTGTTGCAGGGAAAGTTAAGCACGAAGCTCATTTTTCAATTTCAATTTCAAATTGTGGTGCTAGGGAAGACTTTTGAGAGAACTACAGTCAACAAGGAAATCAAATGAGTAAATTTGAGAAGATGGGACTTTCTGGGGCCATGATGTTGGGGAAGATTAAAGGCAAAAGTAAAAGGGAACAGCAGTGGATGAAATGGGTAGGTTGTGTCATGGAAGCAAAGAAAATAAATTTGGACAGACTTTGGGAGACAGTAGAGGATAGCAAGCCCTGATGTGCTATGATTCATGGGATCACAAAATTAGACATCACTTAATGACTCAACACCAACAGCAATACATCCCCTTCTCACTAGAGTAGTCAAATATAATTATAGAATGAAGTATATCTTAGCAGATACACAATAAATTATGTGTTTGTTTTATTTCACTATATTTATGTTGCAAAATTAGTTGACATTGGAGTAGGGGGTCATTAGGAAGTGACAGAAAAAAGTTAAAACATAACTTTAAAAATGTATTTGGTACTGACTTAGAAAATTTCATAGTACACTAGTTTAACCAATTTGGAAAGCAAGAATTGGAAACAAGCACAATTGTTCAGTCTTTGATAAGACTAATTAGCTAATTCATTTAGGAAAGGCTTCCCTAACCAACATGAATTTCTGGGATGATTGGAAAGCTTCACAAAATATTAAAAAAAGCTATTTTGATTACATGAAGATATAACATTTATAAGCAAAATTATAAAGGTAGAATAAAAATGGAAACTTTCAGTAGGGAAAGCATATTTACATCAAATCTCTCAGTTAAAGACTCAATATTCCAGATAAGACATTAACAAGACTCATTTTTGAACTATTTAAAGGTCAAATATATGAATAGACACATCTTAAAAAGAATTCCACACTGTAAACAATTATGTGGAATATTGATACAAATTTCTAATAAAATAACTATAAATTCAAACGAGTCTCAGGCTTTATTTCACATGAAGAAAAGTCAAAAGTAACAAAAGATAGAAATAACAAACACTATAAAAAACAGGAAGATAGGCATAGTAATACACTATTGGTGAAGGTGTAAATTGATCAAAACATTTTAGAAAAGGATTGAGAATTAGATATGTATGCATGTATAAAAAACTAATTAAATACTTATATCTTTTGACCCAGAAGTTTCACTTATCATAATATACCAAAAAGAGGTTGAAAAAACGTCCAATATGTAATATCCAGAATTGTCAAATCATCAAATATGTGGAGCGTCAAATGTAGCTTGAAACATTTTCAAGTGCTATCTGAACCAGATTAAAATTTAATAGAGGAATATTTAACAAAATAGATAAAGCTACAATAACACACACACATACATATATACATATATCACATTAATATGCTGTTTTCTAATTCATAAGTGACCCCTATGGATCCTTAGGTACTGTATGAAGCTTATTAATATTGTCTTTTTGAAAAGCTATAATAATTAGACAATAAGGTATATGAGCAGAAGATCAATCTCAAAGGCAAGAGTATTTATTTGCAAACAATGTCAGTAACTTATAATGGCTAGACAACTCTGGGCAAGTCCCTTGCCCACTGGGTCACATGGGAAATTCTCTAAAATGATAATTCTCAGGATAGTTGTTTTAGAGGGAGTTTCCTTAAAATGGACCTCCCTACATTGATGAAATCACAGTTCTAGAAAGGAGAAATGATGAACACGTATAAATCATGGAAACATGAGAAGTTTTAAGTGATGAAGCCTGCAAAATTAATTAAGTAGAACCAGGAAAGAAACATATAAAATTACTTTAACAATGAAAATTGGAAAGCATAGTACAATAAAATACAACTTGCATAATCATAATGGCCAAACATGGCTCCAGAGAAGAGATGAGGAAGTACACTTTTTTCCTTTGACTAGAGATATATGCAAATATGTACATAGTAAAGTACACATTCTGTCAGACATGATCAATGTGTTTTACTTAACTATACATACAAAATTTTTGTCTCAAGGTAAGGTTAAGTAAATAGGATATATTAGAAATGACTTTGACATAAAAAAAGAAAACACAACTAAACCTTTTTGAAGGTGAAAATAGCTACTAATGTACCAATTTTGCCAAAAATGTCATAGTGTGTGATAAATAAATGACAGATTCATGACTGTATGTGTGTGTGCATAGTAAGAATCTAGGATATATATGTAATACCTTGAATGACATCTCTGTACATGGAGACTCTGGAATCTTGAAACTGGTTCTGGGACAAGTGTGTTGAGGACTGGAAATGCCTTTGACATTCCATAGAGAGTGTATGAATATTCTGTAAATGGTTCCAGTCAGCTAACCACATGATAAAGGCATGCTCTTTGACCACTGAGACATTAAAAACAGCTTGTTAGCCTCACTCTCTCTTTGTCTCAGTACTCCAGAAATTAGTCATAATGACCAGTGAAAAGAGTTAGAACCTTGCCAGTTGGAGAGTTTTCCAGGGCACCTTAAAATTTCAAATTTAAAACTCAGTTTTTATACCAAATAACATCAGTATCCACAGAAGCAAACAGTGACCTTGAACAGTAATCTTAGGGATGACATCCTAGCAGTATTTGATACAAGGAATCATCAGGCAGCAATTTCACATATCAGGGTTAATTTGATAGGACTTATTTTTTTTAATAATAAATTTATTTATTTTTTTACATTAATTTTCACAAAATTTTGGGTTCCAAATTTTTTCCCATTTGTCCCTTCCACCCACCCAAATACACCAAGCATTCTAATTTCCCCTTTCACCAGTCTGGACTCTCTTCTATCCTCCCTCCCTTCTCTTGTCCCCATCTTCTCTTTAGTCCTGTAGGGCCAGATAACTTTCTATTCCTCATTACCTGTATTGCTTATTTCCTAGTAGTGAAAACAATACTCAACAGTTGTTCCTAAAACTTTGAGTTCCTACTTCTCTCCATCACTCTCTCCCCACCCATTCCCTTTGGGAAGGCAGGCAATTCAATATAGGCCATATCTGTGTACTTTTGCAAATGACTTCGAGAAGAGCCGTGTTGTGTAAGACTAACTATATTTCCCTCCATCCTATCCAGCCCACCATTGCTTCTATTCTCTCATTTGATCCTGTCCCTTCCCAAGAGTGTTGATTTCAAATTGTTCCCTCCTCCCATTGCCCTCCCTTCCATCATCCCCCCACCCTGCTTTCCTTTTCTCCCCCACTTTTCTGCATTGTAAGATAGGTTTTCATACCAAAATGAATGTGCATTTTTACCATTCCTTTAGTTGAATGTGATGAGAGTAAACTTCATGTTTTTCTCTCAGTTCCCCTCTTTTTCCCTCCACTAAAATGTCTCACACCTGCCTCTTCTATGAGACATAATCTGACCCATTCCATTTCTCCCTCTCCTCCCACTACATTTCTCTCTCTGTTTACCTTCATTTTTTTCAGATATGATCACATCATATTCAATTCACTCTGTTCTCTCTGTTTTTGAGTCTGTGTGTGAGTGTGTGCGTGTGTGTGTGTGTGTGTGTGTGTGTATAATCCCACCAACTACCCAGATACTGAAAAGTTTTTTAAGAGTCACAAATATTGTCTTTCCATGTAGGAATGTAAACAGTTCAACTTTAGTAAGTCCCTTATGACTTCTCTTTGCTGTTTACTTTTTCATGCTTCTTCTCATTCTTGTGTTTGAAAGTCAAATTTTCTCTCCAGCTCTGGTCTTTTCATCAACAATGCTTGAAAGTCCTCTATTTCATTGAATGACCATTTTTTCCCCTGAAGTATTATACTCAGTTTTGCTGGGTAGGTGATTCTTGGTTTGAGTCCTAGTTCCTTTGACTTCTGGAATATCCTATTCCATGCCCTTCAATCCCTTAATGTAGAAGCTGCTAGATCTTGTGTTATCCTGATTGTATTTCCACAATACTGGAACTGTTTGTTTCTAGCTGCTTGCAATATTTTCTCCTTGACCTGGGAATTCTGGAATTTGGCCACAATGTTCCTAGGAGTTTCTCTTTTTGGATCTCTTTCAGGTCGTGATCGATGGATTCCTTCAATACTTACTTTGCCCTCTGGTTCTAGAATCTCAGGGAAGTTTTCCTTGATAATTTCATGAAAAATGATGTATAGGCTCTTTTTTTTATCATGGCTTTCAGGTAGTCCCATAATTTTTAAATTGTCTCTCCTGAATCTATTTTCCAGGTCGGTTGTTTTTCCAATGAGATATTTCACATTATGTTCCACTTTTTCATTCTTTTGGTTTTGTTTTGTGATTTCTTGGTTTCTCAGAAAGTCAATAGCCTCCATCTGTTCCATTCTAATCTTGAAAGACCTATTTTCTTCAGTGAGCTTTTCAACCTCCTTGTCCATTTTTTTAAAGCATTTGTCCACTTTTTTAAATCATTCTTCTCCTCTTTGGCTTTTTGAACCTCTTTTGCCAATTGAGTGACCCTATTTTTCAAGGTGTTATTTTCTTCAGCATTTTTTGGGTCTCCTTTTGCAAGATGTTGACCTGCTTTTCATGCTTTTCTTGCATCTCTCTCATTTCTCCCTGGTCCTCTGCTGCCTCTTCTGCTGCCTCCCGAGGGGTCCTGAGTTATGGAGATGCCCTGCTCCCCTCTTGGCCAGCCAATGGAGGGAACTGCGAGACTGCTGGAGATTCAGTCCCTGAAGGCTGTTCGGAATCTGCTCCTCTTGGTGCCACTCATCCAAGGCAGGGCTGGGCTATGCTCCCAGTCCGGCGCACAGTGGACCTTTGGTGTCAGTTTTTCTTGTCTCTCTGGAACAGAAATCTCCACTCCATTGATTTGTGGCTTCTGCTGCTCCAGAATTTGTTGAGCATTCTTCTTTACAGATATTTTATAGGCTCTGGGTTCAGAGCTAGCTTATGTGTGTCTTTCTACTCTGCCATCTTGGCTCCTCCCCCTTGGACTGATGTTTTGTAAGAAGTGAGTTAAGCTGAGCCTCATTTCCCTTAAGGCAGAGGTAGTACAGGGTAGAATATAACTTTGAGGTATTCTGGATTCTGGAAAATGTATATATCTTGTTTTTACTACATCTTTGAAAGAAATACTCCTTATTAGATAATTAAGTGGAACTAGGGCAATAGTGAATGGACACTACCAATAGAGGAAACTCAAATACTCAGAGCTCTAGCACCTGACAGTGGAGAAGACACATCCCATCCCTCTCACTACCCTAGTACCTTGTGAGATGTACCCAGAGCATATCACTACAAATGTATGTGTTTGTGTGTTTCATTTTCTACTACATGTTCACCACTTTGCTGACATCAGATTGAAATAGAAATTTAATTTATAGTCTGCTCTCATGGCAGCAAGCACAGGTTTGGGTTTGTCAAGTGTGAGGCATGATGTTCTGTATGCAGTTTAGGCAGCAAGTCTGAACTCCAAAAGAGAGGTCAAGGTTGGAAATTCAGTTATTTGAATTATCCATTTCAAAGCCGTATGATTAACATTATCAAGTGAGAGAAAAGTAGGAAGTATACTCAGTAGCAAGTGGCAAAAATTTACTTGTTTGGAGTCTCAAAAAATCTAATAAAAATGCAAAGGAAAACAAATACTTCCTATGGGAATCTCCCAAGCTAGATATCATCAAGTGAATTCAATTCCATAAGTATTTATGAAATACATAATGAATTCAAGGTACTCAGCTGGATGCTAGAGATACAAAGATAATAATGTAAGATAGTTTCTTCATCTAGAATTTATAGAAGTCTAATCTTAATTTAGAATTTCTGCAGAAATAAAACTATAATTCTTCAAATATACAAATGCTTGCTGTCAGAAAAGAAATATATGATTTTACTGATTAAAAAGTCATTAAATAGTTTTTAGCTCCAAACTCCTGGATCATCATCATGAACTCTGTAGGCACAAGTGAACCTTTAAATGGAAAACAGTGGTCTATGTTAAATAAACAAGCAAATACCTAATACTTTTTGGAGAGATACATGTTAATAATTAAGGAAATCTGGAAAGATTTCTTTGGAAAGCAGTGTCTGAAATGAACCTTTTGAAAAACAAAAAAAGGATTTTAAAAGTCAGAAAATTTGAAGTATGGGGAAATGGTTTGTATGTAGGCGTGAGGTTGAGAGAAAGAATGCCCAGTTCTTTCAAAGACAACAAATTGATCCTTTGAGCTAAACATGGAGCATGTGAAGAATATTAGTGTGAAAGTTTAGAAAGGTAAGATGGGAATACTTTATGCACTGCAAAAGGTTCATATTTTGTGCTAGAATCACCAATGACCTGCTAAAGATTTTTGATCAATGAAATGAGCTGGCTAAATTAATACTTTAGGAAGAAAATAACTAGATTGAGCTTTAACTTTACAAGTATATCTCTGTATAGACAGTGTAGAATAATGCAAGAGAGCTGGGTTTCCAATCACTAAGCACTGGTTATAATTATGTTTCTAATCCTTAAAAGCTTGTGATAATAAGTGAGTCGTTTAATCTCTCTGAGTTTGTTTCCTCTTCGATAAAAATAAAATTCACACCAATAATTTTTATCTCAAAGAGGTAATATGAGAATCAAGTCAGATAATATATACAGTGTTCTCTATATCTTAAAGTACTATATAAATATTTGCTTATTGTTATTGTTATCCTCATAAAGAGACCATCTGAGCTTTACATAAAGACAAAAAGTGTTTATTATATCTCAGTGTCCCTATTTATCAAAGAATTCTACTCTGTTTGGGCCCTACCTCATTGTAGGAAAGGTTTTTTTTTCCTCTTAATGTGTTCAATATTCTTCTTTGCAGCATATACAAAAAGGACCTATACATCTTTTATATAACAGCCCTAAATCTATTTAAAAATAGTTATCATGTTTCTTCTAAGTCTTTTCTTCTTTAGTGGTGAATAATTTTTAAATCTTTTAAGTAATGTGGCATATATACTGCCAGGTTCCAATTAGGGTAAATAATAAAAATCATGTAGTGTATTGAACAGTGTATTTACCACACAATACTGTAGTGAAGTCAATGTATTCAGATTCCCATTACTTGAGGTTACAGGTAGGTAAAATATGGTAATTGGTTCTGGCACAATGGTTACATTCAATGTGAATTTAAATAATATGAACACTTCATGAATTTTATTACTTGAACTATTCAAAAACTAGCTATCCTATTACTATTAATGCAGTCCAAAGATTTCATCTACTTTCTTGAATTGAATGCCACAGTATTGACACATAATTACCTTATAAACTAACTAAAATCACTGGAACTTTTTACATGAAACATCATGCAGCCAAAATTTCAGCATCCTATATTGTGCCATCATTTTGCCCCTACAAGTGTAGAACTTTTTAAATGCATCTTTATTAATGTCTTCCTATTAGATTAAGTTCATCACTCTAGCCTATCAAAATTATTTGGGACCAAATTATATCTATAATGTTATAGCTATCCTTTGAAGTATCTTGTCATTCACAAATTGTATAAGAATACCATTTCTGCTTTCACTCAAGTAACTGATAAAAATATACTTCCCATCCTACACTCTTTATTCCTAATAGTTTGCATTCACCAAAACCTCCTCGTGTCTTTTTTCACATCAACAAATATGAAGTCAGGTTTGTTCTATCACGTGTTTTTAGAGTAAGTATTTTTCTTAAATCTCTATATAGAGCATTACATTTATTCTTATTCATTTCATGTTAGTTTTAGTTGAACCCAACATGTTCACTAACTCTTTTGTAATCCAAATTTAAAAAAAGCTTGTTTTGACTATTTTCATTAGTAATTAGAAAAACTTCAAATGGGTAAGAAAAAGGAAGATTTCTACAAAACACAAGCTGTGAACTTTCTCTTTCCTGAAATCAACCTAGGCCAGGAACAAGCATTCAGGCTATAAAGAATTATTAAGTGCTTACCCTGTGTCAAGCTCTGTGCTACATGCTAGAGATACAAATAAAGCAAACAGATGAATAACAAACAAATAGACAGACAGACAAATGAATGAACAAACAAATAAATAAGTAAATAAAGAAACGAACAAATAAAAAAATGAATGCATAAATAAGTAAATGAATGAATGTGGTCCCTTCCCTCAAAAAGCTTATATTCTAAAGGGGAAAATGAAACACACAAAAGAGTTGAAAATCTCGAGAGATATAAGTAAGGATTAAAACCACATGATAGCATGGCAACAAAAGTCCATAGAATGACATGTACAATTGGGAAGAGAATAAAGCATGGCACATCTGGTGGGTGTCTAAATTAGAGACTTTGAAAGGAATGTGTCGATTGAAGAAGGTAGCTAGCACAACAGAAAGATGTTTAAAGATGGGAAATCCCAGGCACTAAAGGATATTTCAAGGGGAGAAGGCAGCTATTCACGGTGGGGAAGTCCATTAACAAATTTTCTTTATATCTCACCATTCAAATAGATATGGATTTACATGTTTGTGTTATTATTTGAGAAATATTTCTAAACTAAAGTTGTGCTAAATTCGCTGTACTAAATTTAATCCATAAAATATTTTTATTTACCTTTTGCTAGGCCTATAATATTCTCCTAAAGTATCAAGTTTAAAAAACTATGATTTATGAGATGTGTTTTGAATGACTATACATGTACATCCTATGTAAAAAAGGGAGAAGGGAGGGAGAAAATTTGGAACTCAAAATCTGAAGAAAAAAAAAGAACCTAAAAATTGCTTTTTACATGTACCAGAGGAAAAATAAAATACAAAATAAAAAAAATTTGATTAATTCTTAGAGAAATCACACTGCTTCTTGACTTGTTTTATTTCCATGTCTAAACATTCAGAAATCCTCTGTATAAAAACCTGAATGATAATTTTAGGGATAAGTAACATGACTTACTCAGACTGATCCTGAAAAGTAGAAGTAAGACCAGTGGTTGGAAGTACAAAGACAAGACTGACTTGATAGAAGGAGAATTCTATCAGAATTAGAGCTAAAATTTACATTTTCTACTTGATGAGGCAGAGAATTTAACTAGTTACTTTGTATAATCTTCAGTCTTTGAATCAATTCTAATGAGAGTGAGATTCAAACATTTCCCAACCTCCTTCATTTTCACCACCACTATAAAAAACTCTTCCTTAAACATTTCTCTTATGAGAGAAAAATTTCCCCATTCTGCTTCTCCCTTCCACTTTCTCCAAGTGCATGCTTTTCTCTTATCTGTTCACTTTTCTATCTTATTGGGGGTGGGGGTTGGTAGGGAGATCATTCCAACCTAATCAACTCATATCCATGCCCTCTATCTATGCAGACTCCTTCTAACTGACCTAAAAATTATAAAATTCTTTTTTTAATATAAATTTATTTATTTAACTTTTTGCATTCATTTTCACAAAATTTGGGTCCCAAATTTTTTCCCCTTTTTGTCCCCTCCCCCCACCCCAATACACCGAGCGTTCTAATTTTCCCTATCACCAATCTGCCCTCTCTTCTATCATCCCTTCCTTATATTGTCCCCATCTTCTCTTTTGTCCTGTAGGGCCAGATGACTTTCTATTCCCCATTAACTGTATTTCTTATTTCCCAGTAGCAAGAACAACACTAAACAGTTGTTCCTAAAACGCTGAGATCCAAATTCTCCCCATACATCCCTCCCCACCCATTCCCTTTGGGAAAGCAGGCAATTCAATATAGGCCTATCTGTGTAGTTTTGCAAATGACTTCGATGATAGTTGTGTTGTGTAAGATTAACTGTATTTCCCGTCATCCTATACTGCCCCCCATTGTTTCTATTCTGTCTTTTGATCCTGTCCCTCTCTGAGTGTTGACTTCAAATTGCTCCCTCCTCCCATTGCCTTCCCTTCCATCATCCCCCCCACTTTGCTTATCTCCTTCTCCCCCACTTTCCTGTACTGTAAGATAGGTTTTCATACCAAAATCAATGTGCATTTTATTCCTTCCTTTAGTCGAATGTGATGAGGGTAAACTTCATGTTTTTTTTTCTCAGCTCTCCTCTTTTTTCCTCCACTAAAAAGTCTCCGGCTTGCATCTTGAATGATATAATTGACCCCATTCTATTTCACCCTCTCTCCTTCCACTGCATTTCTCCCTCACCCTTTACTTTAATGTCTTTTAAGATATGGTCCCATCCTATTCAATTCAATCTGTGTTCTGTCTCTGTATGGACATGCATGTGTGTATGTGTGTGTGCATGCACGTGTGTACATGTGTGTGTGTGGTCCCACCAACTACCCAGATACTGAAGTTTTAAGAGTTACAAATATTGCCTTTCCATGTAGGAATGTAAACAGTTCAATTTTGGTGAGTCCCTTATGACATCTCTTTGCTGTTTACTTTTTCATACTTCTTCTCATTCTTGTGTTTAAAAGTCAAATTTTCTTTTCACCTCTGGTCTTTTCATCAAGAATGCTTGAAAGTCCTCTATTTCATTGAAAGACCAGTTTTTTTTCCCCTGAAGTATTATACTCAGTTTTGTTGGGTAGGTGATTCTTGGTTTGAGTCCTAGTTCCTTTGACTTCTGGAATATCCCATTCCACACCTTTTGATTCCTTAATGTAGAAGCTGCTAGATCTCGAGTTGTCCTGATTGTATTTCCACAATATTGGAATTGTTTCTTTCTAGCTGCTTGCAATATTTTCTCCTTGACCTGGGAATTCTGGAATTTGGCCACAATGTTCCTAGGAGTTTCTCTTTTTGGATCTCTTTCAGGTCGTGATCGATGGATTCCTTCAATACTTATTTTGCCCTCTGGTTCTAGAATATCAGGGTAGTTTTCCTTGATAATTTCAAGAAAGATGATGTCTAGGCTCTTTTTTTGATCATGGCTTTCAGGTAGTCCCATAATTTTTAAATTGTCTCTCCTGCATCTATTTTCCAGGTCGGTTGTTTTTCCAGTGAGATGTTTCACATTATGTTCCACTTTTTCATTCTTTTTGTTTTGTTTTGTGATTTCTTGGTTTCTCAGATAGTTAGTAGACTCCATGTGTTCCATTCTAATCTTGAGAGAACTATTTTCTTCAGTGAGCTTTTGAACCTCTTTTTCCATTTGGCTAATTTTGCTTTTGAAAGCATTCTTCTCCTCTTTGGCTTTTTGAACGTCTTTTTCCAATTGAGTGAGCCTATTTTTCAAGGTGTTATTCTCTTCAGCATTTTTTTGGGTCTCCTTTAGCAAGGTATTGACCCATTTTTCCTGCTTTTCTTGCATCTCTCTCATTTCTCTTCCCAATTTTTCCTCCACCTGTCTAACTTGATTTTCAAAATCCTTTTTGAGCCGTTCCATGGCCTGAGCCCACCAGTCATCCACCTGGGATGTCTGGGATATAGAGGTCCTCACCTCCTTGTCTTTCCCTGATGGTAAGAATTGTTCCTCGTTTATCAGAATTGAAAGGCGGAAACATCTATACCCCGTCAAAGTAGCTCTCCATGGTCTCACTTTGCTTCCTTTTTCTGTGCATTTTTCCAGCCTGTTACTTGACTTCTGATATTCCTGTCCACCCCCGCCTAGATCTGCCCAGCTAGTGCTTGGTGTCTGAGATTCAAATGGGCTTTCCACGGCAGTCCTGAAATTCTTAGTAGTTAAATATATCATCCTTCCATGCAGGAATGTAAAAAGTTTAAATTATTATGTCCCTTATGTTAATTCTTTCATGTTTACATTTTTTATACTTCTCTTAAGTCCTCTGTTTGAATGACAGATTTCCTTTAAAGTTGTAATCTTTTCATCTGGAATTCTTGATGGTTCTCTGTTTCATTAAATATCCATTTTCTCCTGGAAGGATTATACTCTTTTTTGCTGGGTAAGTCATTCTGGATTGCAATCCTCACTCCTTTGGCTTCTAAAATATTTTCTAAGCCCTTTGTTTTTTTTAATGTGGAAGCTCCTGTTTGCTTGTGCCTGTCTAAAAGTAGTATTCTCTGCCCTAGAAATGCCTTCCAGAACCACTTTTGTACAACAAAATTGCCAATCAGTGCCAACTACACCCTGTGTCAGCAAAGGGAACTCTTGTATCTCTTTCTGACCTTATCATTGCTAAACGTAGAGTTCATGAAGTTCCTGATGTTGCTGTAGCATCTGCCTCTGAGATCCAAAAATTGTGGGCCATTGGGTGCATGTGCTCAGGGCAGGCAGCTACTCTGGTATCACAAACATCTCTTGCCAACCTCCTATGTTTTCTTAAATTTTAAAAGTGTCTTACCTTGACCTTTTTTTGATTCTATCCCTTCAAAATTTGACTTGTGGCAATATTTTAAAATTGTTTGGATGAAAGAGTTCAGCTGAGTTACTCCCTCTATTATCCCATCTTGAATGGTCTTTTTTGCTTAAGTTTCTCAAAAAAACTCTCATGGAAGTGGAAGTAATAACTATTTCAAGTTTATTGGAAAATTTTGACTCATATAATAATGGGTAAGAATAATGTTATCATAATTATGACTAATTAGATATATGTAATAAGATAAGGAATATGAAACTAATTGAAGTGTCTTTATTTAATTCTAAAGGTGTCAGATATCCTCCAACAAAATTTAGGTCACATAGTTTTTATATTTAAAAACCAAAACACTTCTGAAGGCACAAAATAGCTCAACTTATTTATTATGAACTTTTTAGAATCATGTTTCCCTGGTGTGAGTTCAACCAATAGTTTGAAAGGAAAATAAAAACCAACCAATTTGTAGGAATCTGTGAATAAATGAAAACAACAATTTGTAATGAATGTCATTGTATCTGAAATTTTATTTTCAATGCAAATGCTTTCATGAGAACAGTTATATCTCTCATTTATAGTACTATGAAATATCAGCAGTTTTGACAAAAAGATTATGAGTTATTTTTATTAAAAGCAAAAATCCATTACCAAATATAACTATGACTCTAAGGAAATGAAAGTAGTATGGATAAAGTGACACAGAGATTTTATCAGTTAGATTCACTGAAGTTCCTGAAGTCTTCCTACAGCTCTTCAAAGCATGGGACTTCAGAATCTGCATAGAGTGAATAATATAAACAGGTCTTTCTAGTTCCAAGTCACATGAATATCAAGAAGGTGGACTAAATAGGTTCTCTAATTTCCACAACTTCTCACCCATTTCCAAAAGAAGAAATTTTATTCACCCTTTCCATCAGGGGTCATCTTCACATACTTGAGGTAGACATTCCCCAACCCTCTGCACCCTGCCCACAACTTACCAATGATTTTGAAGGCTATTATTTACAATCAGTCTGGTTTAGTCTTTGATAAGATAGTCTTATTGGCGTGTGGCTACTTCACATGCTACAGCTTTTTGAAGCTACATGTGATATTTGGGAGACAGGTGAACACCAAAGTGGATGACCAGCTCTGGAAAGGGCTCAGGAAGCTCTCACATGAAAGGTGATAATCATCCATGAATACCCCATACACCCCCAATAAACAAGTAAACAAGCATAGAAGTTCATGAGTAAATAGACATCTATATTTCTGTCTTATTTAGCCCCATTGGTTCAACTTCCCAAGAATAATAAAGCATATACATAAAAACATACTATATATTAGACTGTGAGAGTTGAATAATAAAATGACAAATCCCTTTGGAATGAGATAGAAGAGACCTTCTTTGCATGCTGTGTCTCTTGATGACCTTTTCAGTTCTTGGGCTTTCAATCATCTTCTCCATGAAGATGATTTTTGGATATGTAAATCTAGTCTTGGTATCTCTATCATTATCTCAATGACTTAATGTCTTTTGAATGTCTAGAGTTGGCAACCCTAAAGTTATCTCAAATTCAGCACACTCAAAATGGAATGCATTATTTTCGTTTCTAAATCATTTCTATTTCCAGCCTTCTCAATTATTATCAAAAGCATTATCATGCCTTAAACTCTGATCATCTTCACCTCCTTACTCTCTCAAGGCTCACATAAAAAATCTGATTCCAGGGAGAAGCCAAGATGGAGGAGTAGAAAGATTCACATATGCTAGCTCTGAAACCACAGCCCATCAATTACCTGTAAAAAGAACTCCCAACGGGTTTTGGAGTAGAGGAAGCCATGCAGCAATGGAGGGGAGGAGATTTTTGTTCCAGAGAGCCCTGAAAAACAGACAACAAAGGTCCATCGCTCATCAGACCCAGAGCAGAGTCCAGCCTTGCTCTGGTCGTGCAGTACCGAGGGCAGCAGATCTGAGAAGGCTTCAGGGAGAGAATCTCTGTCAGCCGTGAAGATCCCTCATCCCACAGGCACTACAGGTCAGTGAGAGAGCATTCTGGGCCAGCCGAAAGGGGAGCGGGGTGTCTCCAAAACTCAGGCTCCTCGGAAAGAAGCAGCAGGGGAAGCAGCGGACAGGGGCTCCCAAAGCAGACGGGAGTTCCATTATTGAAGGTCTCCCCATAAACCTCCTGAGGGAACTGAGCCTGGGCAGTGGCCCTGCCCCCACCTGAGAACCTGAACTTAATCTCTCACACTAAATAGCAGCCCTGCCCCCTGCTGAAAGCCCTGAGGCTGGGAAGCAGCATTTGAATCTCAGACCTCAAGCACTAGTGAGGCGAAGGTGGAGAGGAATCTCAGAAGTCAAGTAATTGGTTGGGAAAATTCCCAGAAAAGGGAAAAAATATAAGGCCATAGAAGGTTACTTTCTTGGTGAACAGATATTTCCTCCTTTCCTTTCTGATGAGGAAGAACACTGCTTACCATCACATAAAGACATAGAAATCACAGCCTCTGTATCCCGAACATCAAAAATAGATATCCAATGGGCTCAGGCCATGGATGAGCTCAAAAAGGATTTTGAAAATCAAGTTAGACAGGCAGAGGAAAAACTGGGAAGAGAAATGAGAGAGATACAAGAAAAGCATGAAAAATGGGTCAATACCTTGGTAAAGGAGACCAAAAAAAGTGCTGAAGAAAATAACACCTTGAAAAATAGGCTCACTCAATTGGAAAAAGAGGTTCAAAAACCCAATGAGGAGAAGAATGCTTTTAAAAGCAGAATTAGCCAAATGGAAAAAGAGGTTCAAAAGATCACTGAAGAAAATAGTTCTTTCAAGATTAGAATGGAACAGATGGAGGCTAATGACTTTCTGAGAAACCAAGAAGTCACAAAACAAAACAAAAAGAATGAAAAAGTGGAACATAATGTGAAATATCTCATTGGAAAAACAACTGACCTGGAAAATAGATCCAGGGGAGACAATTTAAAAATTATGGGACTACCTGAAAGTCATGATCAAAAAAAGAGCCTAAACATCACCTTCCATGAAATTATTTAGGATAACTGCCCTGATATTCTAGAACCAGAGGGCAAAATAAGAATTGAAGGAATCCATCGATTACCACCTGAAAGAGATCCAAAAAGAGAAACTCCTAGGAACATTGTGGCCAAATTCCAGAATTCCCAGGTCAAGGAGAAAATATTGCAAGCAGCTAGAAACAAACAGTTCCAGTATTGTGGAAATACAATCAGGACAACACAAGATCTAGCAGCTTCTACATTAAGGGATTGAAGGGCATGGAATAGGATATTCCAGAAGTCAATGGAACTGCGACTAAAACCAAGAATCATCTACCCAGCAAAACTGAGTATAATACTTCAGGGGATAAAACTTATCTTTCAATGAAATAGAGGACTTTCAAGCATTCGTGAGAAAAGATCAGAGCTGAAAAGAAAATTTGACTTTCAAACACAAGAATGAGAAGAAGCACGAAAAAGTAAACAGCAAAGAGAAGTCTTAAGGGACTTACCATAAGTGAACCTTTTACATTCCTACATAGAAAGACAATATTTGTAACTCTTGAAATTTTTCAGTATCTGGGTAGTTGGTGAGATTACACACACACATACACACACACATATGCATACATGGGTGCACACAGACATACACACATGCACGCACACACAGAGACAGAGAGCACAGAGTTACTTGAATAGAATGGGATCATATCTTAAAATAAAATTAAAGTAAATGGTGAGAGAGAAACGTAGTGGGAGGAGAGAGGGTGAAATGGAATGTAGTTAATTATCTCTCATTCAAGAGGCAAGCAGGAGACTTTTTAGTGGAGGGAAAAAGAGAACTGAGAAAAAAAAAAAACATGAAATTTACCCTCATCACATTCGACTAAAGGAAGGAATAAAATGCACACTCATTTTGGTATGAAAACCTATCTTACAATACAGGAAAGTGGGGGAGAAGGAGATAAGCCAGGGTGGGGAGGATGATGGAAGGGAGGGCAATGGGAGGAGGGGGCAATTTGAAGTCAACACTCTTGGGGAGGGACAGGATCAAAAGACAGAATAGAAACATTGGGGAGTAGGATAGGATGGAGCGAAATATAGTCTTACACATCACAACTATTATCGAAGTCATTTGCAAAACTACCCAGATATGGCCCATATTGAATTGCCTGCCTTCCCAAAGGGAATGGGTGGGGAGGGAGGGATGGGGAGAAGTTGGAATTCAAAGTTTTAGGAGCAACTGTTGAGTATGGTTCTTGCTACTAGGAAATAAGCAATACAGGTAATGGGGAATAGAAAGTTATCTGGCCCTATAGGGCAAAAGAGAAGATGGGATCAAGGGAAGGGAGGGATGATAGAAGAGAGGGCAGATTGGTGATAGGGGAAATTAGAATGCTCGGTTTATTGGGGTGGGTGGAGGGGACAAATGGGGAGAAAATTTGGATCCCAAAATTTTGTGAAAATGAATGTAAAAAGTTAATAAATAAACTTATAAAAAAAATCTGATTCCAAATAATGGTTTCTCCCCCTTCAAATAATCTCAAATTTGCATTTTCTTCTCTCCATTCACCATCAGAACCCTGAATCTCTCCCTCATCACTTTTTCCCTGAATGCCTGCAATAATCTTCTAACTAATCGCCCTGACTAAACTCTTGTAACTCTGATCCATTTTTCAGCGAACTTCCTAAGTGATTTTCCTAGAGAGTAAGTCTAAGCTTGTCACCTCTCTCGTCAATGTACTCCAATAACTCGCTATTACCTTTATGATCAAATACAAATCCCACTGTTTGGCTTTTAAATCCTGACTAATCTGTCTCTTTTCAAATTTCTTTTGTAATTATAATCTTGTCCTTGTCTTCTTTACCTAAAAAACAAACAAACCATTCACTTTAACCACTCAACAAACCAGATATTTTCCAGTATTCTATATCTTTTTCCCTCTTTCGTGATTAAATTGCTTGAGTAGGATATCTATAATAGTTGCCTATAATTCCTTTCCTCTCGTTCTCTTCTTAAATCCCTAGTATGTGACTTCCATCATCATCATCATTATAAACAAACTGTTCTCTGGAAAATTACTAATGACTTCTTAATTACCATATTTAATGGCCTTTTCTCAGTCTTCAATCTTCTTGACCTTTCTTCAGATTTTAACCCTATTGATCATTCTCTTCTCACTAATGATTTCTTTTTTTAAAAGTTTTTGTGACATTATGATCACCTGGTTCTCTTCTTATCTATCTGAATGTTCATTCTCAGTCTCTGCTCAATCTTCATCTAGATCATGATGGCTAATCTTAGTTGTCCCACAATGTTGTATCCTTGGCACTCCTTCCTTCCTATTTTTTCTCACTTAAATACCTTATCAGCTTCCATAGATGTAATTATCATCTCTATGCTTCTTATTCTCAAATCTTTTTATTCAGTGCTGCCCTCTCAGATGACCTTCACTGTCACAACATCAATCACCTATTGAACATCTTAAAGTGGATATTTCAACAGGTCAAAAACCATAATCATTTTCTTTCCCATAAAAACCTTCCAGGGGCGGAGCCAAGATGGCGGAGTAGAAGGACGCACATTTATGAGCTCCGAGCCCACAACCCATGGAATTGAGGTAAAAGGAGATCCCCATAAATTCTGAATCTCTTCAGGGGGTGCATAAACATAGGGGAAGAGATTTCCGTTCCACTGAACCCTGGAGAGCCGTCCCCGGGGTTCATCGCACCCCGGAAAGTGGACCCCACCCCCACCCCTGGCCGTGGCCCCAGAGAAGCTGACCCGAGCAGACTTCAGAGAGGAAAGCTCCGGGGGAGGCTCTGGCAGCCGGGAAAGTCCCTCCGCCCACAGAAGCTACAGGTCAGTAAGAAAGAAGGCTGCGATAGGGGAGGGGAGCGGAGAGTCTCCCTGACTCGGGCCCCCTCGGGAGGAAGCGGCAGCGGCAGAGAAGGGGGCAAAAGCGGCGGAGGCAGAGGCGTGGGCGGGCGGCTGAGGCGGCAGCGGCCTGGGACTCAGGAATCCCCCAGCAGCAGGTAGGATCTTCAATACTGAAGGTCTTTCCAACCTGAGGGAGCCGAGCCGGGGAGACGGCCCTGCCCCCACCCTGCTCTACTGCTGAACGCCTCTGAATAAAACCCCCAAGGGAGCTGAGCACAGCAGGCGGGGCTCCCCACCCCGCCCCCACCCGCTCCGTTCCTGAAAGTCTCTGCAGAAAGCCCCTGAGGGCCCAAGCTTAGGAGGCGGTCCTGCGCCCACCCCTGCGCCAGAACTAAAGCTTGCTGCGGGAAAGCGCATTTGAATCTCAGAGGCCAAGCACTAGCTGGGCGGATCCAGGCGGGGGTGGAAAGGAATCTCACAAGTCAAGTAACTGGCTGGGAAAATGCCTAGAAAGGGGAAGAAAAATAAGACTTTAGAGAGTTTTTTCCAACACATGCAAATGATCCCGACCTTCGGATCTGATGGGGAGGACGAGAACGTATTTTTCCCATCAGGGAAAGATGTGAGGGCGGGGCCTCAGTACCCCAGACACCCCAGGGGGGTGTTGGGTGGGCTCAGGCCTTGGAAGAGCTTAAAAAGGATTTTGAAAAGCAAGTTAGACAGGTGGAGGAAAGACTGGGAAGAGAAATGACAAAGATGCAAGAAGAGTATGAAAAAAAGGTCAATATCTTGGTAAAGGAGACCCAAAAAAATGCTGAGGAAATTAACACCTTGAAAAATAGGCTCACTCAATTGGCAAAAGATGTTCAAAAAGCCAATGAGGAGAAGAATGCATTCAAAAGCAGAATGAGCCAAATGGAAAAAGAGGCTCAAAAGCTCACTGAATTTAATAGTTCTCTCAAAATTAGAATGGAACAGATGGAGTCTAATGACTTTATGAGAAACCAAGAAATCACCAAACAAAACCAAAAGAACGATAAAATGGAAGAGAATGTGAAATATCTCATGGGAAAAACAACTGACCTGGAAAATAGATCAAGGAGAGACAACTTAAAAATTATGGGACTACCTGAAAGCCATGATCAAAAAAAGAGCCTAGACATCGTCTTGCATGAAATTATCAAGGAAAACTGCCCTGACATTCTAGGACCAGAGGGCAAAGTAAGTATTGAAAGAATCCATCGATCACCACCTGAAAGAGATCCAAAAAGAGAAACTCCTAGGAACATTGTGGCCAAATTCCAGAACTCCCAGCTCAAGGAAAAAATCTTGCAAGCAGCTAGAAAGAAACAATTCCAGTACTGTGGAAATACAATCAGGATAACCCAAGATCTAGCAGCTTCTACATTAAGGGATCGAAGGGCGTGGAATAGGATATTCCAGAAGGCAAAGGAACTAGGACTGAAACCAAGAATCACCTACCCAGCTAAACTGAGTATAATACTTCAAGGGAAAATATGGTCTTTCAATGAAACAGAGGACTTTCAATCATTCTTAATGAAAAGACCAGAGCTGAAAAGAAAATTTGACTTTCAAACACAAGAATGAGAGGAAGCATGCAAAAGTAAACAGCAAGGAGAAGTATTAAGGGACTTACCAGAAATGAACTGTTTGCATTCATACAGGGAAGGACAATATTTCTAACTCTTAAAACTTTTCAGTATCTGGGTGGTTGGTGGGACCACACACATGTACATGCATGCACACACATACACACATGCATTCACATGCAGAGACAGAGAGCACAGATTGAACTGAATAGGATGGGACCATACCTTAAAAGAAATTAAGGTAAATGGTGAGAGAGAAATGTAGTGAGAGGAAAGAGGGGGAAATGGAAGGGGGTAACTATATGTCATTTAAGAGGCAAGTAGGAGATGTTTTTAGTGGAGGGAAAAAGAGGAGAGCTGAGGAAAAAAAACAAACAAACAAACAAACAAAAGTTTACCCTCATCACATTTGACTAAACGAAGGAGTGAAATGCACACTCATTTTGGTATGAAAACCTATCTTACAGTATAAGAAAGTGGGGGAGAAGGAGAAATTGGGGGGGGATGATGGAAGGGACGGCAAAGGTAGGAGGGAGTAATTGAAAGTCAACACTTGGGGAGGGACAGGATCAAAGGATAGAAGAGAAACAATGAGGGGCAGGTTAGGAGGGATGGCAATTCAGTTAGTCTTACACAACACGACTATCAGGAAGGTCATTTGCAAAGCTACACAGATATGGCCTATAATGAATTGCCTGCCGTACCAAAGGGAATGGGTGGGGAGGGAGGGAGGGGGAGAATTTGGAACTCAAAGTTTTAGGAACAATTGTTTAGTATTGTTGTTGCAACTAGGAAAGAAGACATACAGTTAATGAGGAATAGAAAGCCATCTGGCCCTACAGGAGAAAAGAGAAGATAGAGACAAGGGAAGGGAGGGATGACAGAAGAGAGGACAGATTGGAGATAGGGAAAATTAGATTGCTTGGGGTATTGGGGTGGGGGGAGGGGAGAAAAGAGGAGAAAATTTGGAACCCAAAAATTTGTGAAAATGAATGTAAAAAGCTAAATAAATAAATAAATAGATAGATAAATAAATAAACAAATAAGCAAGGAAATAAATAAATAAATAAATAAATGAGCGAATGAATAAATAAATAAAAGAAAAAAAAAAACCTTCCATCTTCCCATTGTTACCGCTTTGTCTGGTGTTATTGTCTCTTGTTTTTTGTCTATTGTTATTGTTATTGTCTATTGTCTATTGTTATTGAACCTATCATCATCTTCCTGGTCACCTACGCTACAAATCTAGGAGTCATCCTTAGGTACTTATTCTATCATAATTCCTTGTCAAACATTGACTTTTACACTCAAACTAGCTCTTGTTTTGTACATTTCTCTTTTATGACACCTACACTGCACTTGCCTCATACCTGAACTGGTACAATAATCTATTGGTTTGTCCATTCTGATCATTCTATTTCATTCTCCATTCAACTTCAAACTTATAGGTGTGAGTATGCCACTCACCTAAAATCCCCCAATGGTTCCCTCTTAACTATCAAGGATCAAAGCCCTTCCAAACCTGTCCTTCACAGCTATCCAGTCTTCTTACAACTTACATTCTACCAAGGCTCTTTGTGGTCAGGTGACACTGGCCCCTTTGCTGTTTCTGGAACAAGCTATTCCATCTTCAAATCTTGGCATTTTCCCTATCTGTCTCCTGTACTGGAATACTATGCCTCAGCTCTCTGAATCTTGACTTCCTTGACTTTCTTCAAGTCTCAGTTAAAATCTCATCTTATACTAAAAGTCCTTCCAATTCCTCTTAATTCTAATGCCCTCTTTCTGTTGATAATACCCAGTTTATCATGGCTGTACTTTATTTGTATATGGTTACTTGTATATTGTCTTCCTTATTACACTTTGAACTCCAGAGAGAATATTCTGTCTTTTGCCTTTTCTCCTCCTCCTCTTCTTCCTCCTCTTCTTCCTCTTCTTCCTCCTCCTCCTCCTCTTCTTCTTCTTCTTCTTTTCTCCTTCTTTTCCTTTTTTCTCTTCCTACTAATGCTGCTTCTACGACTATTATAACACCTACTATTATTCAAAAATATGCTTTTATTACTACAAAAACAACTAATAAAATTACCTATACCACTGATGCTTCGAAAACTACTACTACTGCTGATGCTTCTGCTGCAGCTACTGCTACCACCACCACCATTAATAGTCTCTTAAACACCAGTATTCTCCTTATGAAGTTATTTTACTGGTAATCACAGAACACATGCAAAGAAATGATCTCTGAATTGCTCTAGTAGTGATTCTTTCAAAGGGGAAAAAAAATGGTTGGTGAACATAAATAAACCAGTAAATTATTAGTGATAACTTGTGTGTAAAAGTGACATAAAAATATTGTCCAAGAGATATGTTTACTTGTGGCTATAAAGTAATAGAAATAAGACATACCACTGAGACAACTTTTATGGTGACCAAGTGCCCATTAAATATTAAAATATCTAGATGCAAAGTCCTTGAAAATTTGATGGCTATATGATTAAATATCTATAGGGAGAATGGGTAGAGATAGATAGATAGATAGATAGATAGATAGATAGATAGATAGATAGATAGATAGATAGATAGATAGATAATCACATGGGATGTGAAGGCCAGGATGAGTCAAAATCAACATTGCTGGAAGATATAACTCCCAGCTATAATTCAGCAAATTTTAAGGGAAAATAACTCTTTCTTTTGCAAATTTTCTAAATGGATTTATTATTTCAATTAACTTTAGCTGACGCTTTAGTGCTCCTTAAATAAACATTCATATCATTTGAACAAAGGGGATAATTTAATTTCTTCTATACCTATCTTATTCCCTCAATTTATTTTGTCTGACTATATTGCCATAGTTAGCATATCAAACAGAAATGTTGACAATGAATATTTTTATTTTACCCTTGGGAATATTGGAAATAATTATAGTTTATTTTCTAGTACAGATAGTAATACCTCTCAGAATTAACATCAACTTTGCATACTAACCCCTATTTTTTCTTTGTAAGAAAAAGTACACATACATGCATACATACATACATATATGTATACACACGCACATATATATACACACACACACAACCGTATATATGTACAACTCTTGTCTCTGAAATATGCCCCCAGATATATGGAGTCATGTTTTAGACACAGGAGTTCTATTTTGTCAAAAGTTTCCTACATCTATTGATATAATGATTCCTGTTGACTTTATCATTAACAAATGTAATTATGCTTAAAATTTTCTTAGTACTAAATCAATTTTCATTTTTTTAAAATATAAATTTATTTATTTGACTTTTTATATTTATTTTCACAAAATTTTGGGTTCCAAAATTTCTCCCCATTTATCTCCTCCTCCCACCCCAATACACCAAGCATTCTAATTTTCCCTATCACCAATCTGCCCTCTCTTCTATCATCCCTCCCTTCTCTTATCCCCATCATCTCTTTTGTCCTGTAGGGCCAGATAACTTTCTATTCCCCATTCACTGTATTCCTTATTTCCTAGTAGCAAGAACAATACTAAACAGTTGTTCCTACAACTTTGAGTTCCAAATTCTCCCCATCCCTACCCCCACCCATTCCCTTTGGGAAGGCAGGCAATTCAATATAGGCCATATCTGGGTAGTTTTGCAAATGACTTCGATAAGAGTCATGATGTGTAAGACTATATTTCCCTCCATCCTATCCTGCTCCCCAATGTTTCTATTTAGTCTTTTGATCCTGTCCCTCCCCAAGAGTGTTGACTTCAAATTACTCCCTCCTACCATTGCCTTCCCTTCCATCATCCCCCCAACCCTGCTTATCTCCTTCTCCCCCACTTTCCTGTATTGTAAGATAGGTTTTCATACCAAAATGAGTTTGCATTTTATTGCTTCCTTTTGTCGAATGTGATGAGGGCAAACTTCATGTTATTTTTTCTCAGCTCTCCTCTTCTTCCCTCCACTAAAAAGTCTCCTGCTTGCCTCTTGAGTGAGAGATAATTTACCCCATTTCATTTCACCCTCTCTCCTCCCACTACTTTTCTCCCTCACCCTTTACCTTAATTTCTTTTAAAATATGGTCCCATCCTATTCAATTCACTATGTGCTCTCTCTCTCTCTGTATGTGTGTGCATGTGTGTATGTGTGTGCATGTGCACATGTGTATGTGTGTGTGTGTGAATATGTGTGTGTATGTGTGTGTGTGGTCCTACCAACTACCCAGATAGTGAAAAGTTTTAAGAGTTACAAATATTCTCTTTCTATGTAGGAATGTAAACAGTTCACCTTTGGTAAGTCCCTTATGACTTCTCTTTGCTGTTTACTTTTTCATGCTTCATCTCATTCTTGTGGTTGAAAGTCAAATTTTCTTTTCAGCTCTGGTCTTTTCATCAAGAATGCTTGAAAATCATTTGTTTCATTGAAAGACCAGTTTTTTCCCCTGAAGTATTATACTCAGTTTTGCTGGGTAGGTGATTCTTGGTTTGAGTCCTAGTTCCTTTGATTTCTGGAATATCCTATTCGAAGCCCTTTAATCCCTTAATGTAGAAGCTGCTAGATCTTGTGTTGTCCTGATTGTATTTCCACAATACTGGAATTGTTTCTTTCTAGCTGCTTGCAATATTTTCTCCTTGACCTGGGAATTCTGGAATTTGGCCACAATGTTCCTAGGAGTTTCTCCTTTTGGATCTCTTTCAGGTGGTGATCCATGGATGCCTTCAATTCTTATTTTGCCCTCTGGTTCTAGAATACCAGGGCAGTTTTCCTTGATCATTTCATGAAAGATAATGTCTAGGCTCTTTTTTGGATCATGACTTTCAGGTAGTCCCATAATTTTTAAATTGTTTCTCCTGGATCTGTTTTCCAGGTCAGTTGTTTTTCCAATGAGATAGTTCACTTTCTCTTCCATTTTTTCATTCTTTTGGTTTTGTTTGGTGATTTCTTGGTTTCTCAGAAAGTCATTAGACTCCATCTGTTTCATTCTAATTTTGAGAGAACTCTTTTCTTCAGTGAGCTTTTGAACCTCTTTTTCCATTTGGCTAATTCTGCTTTTGAAAACATTCTTCTCCTCATTGGCTTTCTGAACCTCTTTTACCAATTGAGTGAGCTTATTTTTCAAGGTGTTATTTTCTTCAGCATTTTTTTTTGGTCTCCTTTACCAAGGTATTGACCCGTTTTTCATGCTTTTCTTGCATCTGTCTCATTTCTCTTCCCAGTTTTCCCTCCACCTGTCTAACTTGATTTTCAAAATCCTTTTTGAGCTCTTCCATGGCCTGAGCCCACCGGACGTCCACCTGGGATGTCTGGGATACAGAGGCCTCGACCTCCATGTCTTTCCCTGATGGTAAGAAAGTTCCTCGTCATTAGAATTAAAAGGCGGGAACATCTGCACCCCATCAAAGTAGCTCTCTATGGTCTTATTTTGCTTCCTTTTTCTGGGTATTTTCCCAGCCAGTTACTTGACTTCTGAGATTTCTCTCCACCCTGACCTAGACCTGCCCAGCTAGTGCTTGTGGTCTGAGATTCAAATGCTGCTATCCAGCCTCAGGGATTTCAGCAGCAGGCGGGGCTGCTATTCAATGTGAGCTTAAGTTCTGGTGCTCAGATGGGGGCAGGGCCACCTCCCAGGCTCAGTTCCCTCATGGGATTTATGCAGCAACCTTCTGTAATGGAGCAGAGCTCCTGCCTGTTTGGGGAGCCCGGGTCTGCTGCTTTCCCTGTCTCCATCGCTGCCTCCCGAGGGGGCCTGAGTTATGGAGTCACTCCTTTCCCCTCCCAGCCAGCCCAGAAGTCTCTCTCACTGACCTGGAGCACCTGTGAGTTGAGCGACCTTCGTGGCCACTGGAGGTTTCATCCCTGAAGCCTGCCCAGATATGATCCTCTGGGGCCGCCCAGGCAGGGCAGGGTAGGGCTGGACTCTGGTGCAAGACGGACCTTTGGGGTCGGTTTTTCAGGGCTCTCTGGAATGGAAATCTCCTCCACTGCATTGCTGTGCGGCTTGTACTGCTCCAGAATTTTTAGTTCTTTTTACAGGATTAATTAGAGTTAAACATTTTTTGGGAGGGGCAAGGTCAAAAAAGAGAATAGAAAAATGGGAGTTCTTTTTACAGGAAATTTATGGGCTATGGGTTCAGAGCTAGCATATGTGAGTCTTTCTACTCTGCCATCTTGGCTCGTCCATCAACTTTCATTCTTGACAAAAATCAAATCTGGTCATAATACACAATCTTTTAATATGTTATTTTATTCTCTTTTCTCCTTCATTTTGGTATTGAACTAAAATTTAATTTTTCTATTTTGCTTCCACTTAATTTGCATATGACAACAATTATATGTGACATAAAAGGAATTTGGAAGTATCCCTTATTTTAGTATTTTTTCAAATTATTTTTGTAGCATAGGACATGATGTTTCATTGAATGATAGAATTCATTTATGAATTCATCTAGAATTGTTTATTTTTAATATTTATTTATTTTTAGCTTTCAACCTTCATTTCCACGAAATTTTGGGTTCCAAATTTTCTCCCTATCTGTCCCCTTACCCCACCCTCCAAAAATTGTGTATTCTGATTACCTCTTCCCCCAATCTGCCCTACCTTCTATCACACCCCTCCCTTATCTTATCCCCATCTTCTCTCTTTTCTTGTAGGGAAAGATTGAATTCAATACCCTACTATCTGTATTTCTTATTTCCCAGGTGCATGCAAAAATAATTCTCAATATTCCTAAAACTTCAGGTTCAAACTTCTTTGCCTTCCTCCCTCCCCATCCATCAGCACTGAGAAGGCAAGTAATTCAGTATAGGCTATATATGTATAGTTTTGCAAAAGACTTTCATAATAATCATGTTGTATAAGACTAACTCATATTTCCCTCCATCTTATCTTGCTTCCCATTTTTCTATTCTCTTTTTTAACCTTGCCCCTCCCAAAAAATGTTTAACTCTAATTACTCCCTCCTCCCACTTGACCTCATTTCTATCGTAAAAATAGGAAAAAGTCCTATGTATACAAAAATATTTATAACAGCACTCTTTGGGGTGGCCCTGGAAATCAAGGGATTTCTCCTCAATTTGGGAATAGCTGAATAAATTCTGGTATATGAATGCAATGAAATACTTTTGGGCTACAAGAAATGATGAAAACAAAGACTTTAAAGAGACCTGGAAAGACTTACATTAACTGATGCTGAGCAAAAGGAGCAGAGTAGGAGAAGTTTTTTTTAAATTTATTTTCAGTGTTCCACAATCACTGCCATATAACCCAGACTTTTTTTCCTCTACTCCTCTCCTTTCCCCCACTTCCTCCCTCCCTCTCCAAGACAGCATGCAATTTTATATAGGTTCTACATACATATTTCTATTAAATACATTTTCACCATAGTCATGTTGCATAGAAGAATTGAATGAATGGGAGAAATTTTAAAACAAACCAAAACAAAATACAAAAGAAAATGACCTGCTATATTCTGTAATTGAATTCCATAGTTCTTTCTCTGGATGTGGAAGGCATTTTCCCATCACAGACTGCTGGGAAATTTTTTAAGTCCTTGCATTTTAACGAAGTTCTAAGTCTACCAGAAAAAAATAGTCACACACTGTGGTTGTTGCTGTGTACACAGTTCTCCAAGTTCTGCTCCTTTCAGTCACCATTAGGTCACATAAAATTTTCCAGACCTCTCTGAAGTCTTCCTGTTGACCATTTCTTACAGAAAAATAGTATTCCATTGCATTCATATACCATAATTTATTCAGTCATTCCACAATTGACTGACATCCCCTTGATTTCCAGTTTTTGCCCCCACAAAGAGTGCTGCTATAAATATTTTTGTATATGTAGGACCCTTTCCAATTTTTATGATCTCTTGGGGATACAGTCCCAGAAGCGGTAATGTTGGGTCAAGGGGCATGCACATTTTGTACCCCTTTGGACATTGTTACAAATTGCTCTCCAGAATGGTTGGATCATCTCACAGCTCCACCAGCAATGAATTAGTGTGGAAACTCTCCCACATCTTCTCCAACATTTATCATCTTCTTGTTTTGTCATGTTAGTCAATCTGATAGGTGTGATACACTTTCTCAGAGTTGTTTAGATTTACATCCCTCTAATCAAAAGTGATTTAGAACATTTTTTAATATGAATATAGATATCTTTAATATCTTCCCTAGACAACTGCCTGTTCATATCCTTTTAGCAGTTATCAATTGGGGAATGACATGAATGCTTATTCATTTGACTTAGTTCTCCATATATTTTAGAAATGCGGCCTTTATCACAGACACTAGTTGCAAAATTTCTTTCTCAGGTTTCTGCTTCCCTCTTAATCTTGGTTGTATTTGGTTTGGTTGTGCAAAACTTCTCAGTTTAATGCAATCACAATTATCCATTTTGCACTTCATAATGCTTGCTATCTCTTGTTTAGTCAAAAATTATTCCCTTCTCATTAAATCTGATAAATATGCTATTCCTTGCTCAACTAATTTGTTTATAGTATCAATATTTATACCTACATCATGTACCCATTTGGAATTTATTCTTGTGTATGGTGTCAGGCATTGCTCTATGCCTAGTTTCTCCCACACTGTTATCCAGTTTTCCCAGCAATTTTTGATGAATAGTAAGTTCTTATCCAAGAAGCTGGGTTCCTTGAGTTTATCAAGCAGCAGATTGCTATATTCATTGACTACTGTGTCTTGAGTACCTAGCATATTCCAGTAGTCTACTCTTTCTTAGCCAGTAGCAAGTGCTTTTGATAAATGCTTCTTTCTCCTATAATTTGAGATCTGGTAGACCTAGGCCACCTCCCGTAGCATTTCTTTTCATTAGTTCCCTTGATTTTCTGGACATTTGTACTTCCAGATGAATTTTGATATTATTTTTCCAGCTCTACAAAATAATTATCTGATAGTATAATTGGTATGGCACTAAATAAGAAAATTAATTTAGGTGGAATTGTCATTTTTAATATATTGGTTCGGCCTACCCCCCAGTCATTGATGATTTTCTACTTACTTAGATCTGACTTGATTTGTGCAAAAAGTGTTTTGTAATTGTGTTCATATAGTCCCTGGGTTTGTTTTGGCAGGTAGACTCCCAAATGTTTTATATTGTCTACCCTAGATTTAAATGGGATTTTTCTTTCTATTTCTTCCTGTTGGACTTTGTTAGTAATACATGCAAATGCAGATTTGTGTGGGTTTATTTCATAACCTGAAACTTTGATAAAATTATTTATTTTTTCAAGTGGTTTTTTCCTTGATTATCTGGGATTCTCTAAGTATATCATCATCCCATCTACAAAGAGAGATAAGTTAGTTTCTTCTTTGCCTATACTATTTTATTCAATTTCTTTTACTTCTCTTACTGCCACAGCTAACATTTCTATTACCATAGTGAATAATAGTGGTGATAATGGACATCCTTGTTTTACTCCTGAACTTTCTGGAAATGCATCTAGCTTATCTGTATTGCATATAAAACTGGCTGAAGGTTTTAGGTAGATATCACTTATTACTTTATAGAAAATTCTATGTATTCCTATTCTCCCCAGTGTTTTTAATAAGAATTTGTGTTGTATTTTGTCAAAAGGTTTTTCTGACTCTATTGAGATAATTATGTGGTTTGTCTTAGGTTTGTTGTTGATATGATCAATAATGTTAACAGTTTTCCTAATATTGAGCCAGCCCTGCATTACTGATATGAATTCTACCTGGACATAACAAATTATTTTCATGATAAGTTGCTATATTCGTTTTGCTAAAATATTATTTAAAATTTTTGCATCTTTACTTATTAGAATATTTAACCTATAATTTTCTTTCTCTGTTTTGACTTTTCCTGGTTTATATATCAAAATTATATTTACATCATAAAAAGTATTGCGGGAGACTCCTTCCCTACTTTTCCCAATTGGTATATATAGTATTGGAATTAGCTCTTCTTTCAATATTTGATAGAATTCACTTTTAAATCCATCTAGCCCTGGAGATTTTATCCTAGGGAGTTCATTGATGGCTTGCTCAATTTCTTTTTCTGAGGTGGGGTTAAGTATTCAAATTCCTGTTTTGTTAACCTGGGCAATTTATCTTTTTAACATAATTATCCATCTCATTTAGATTGTTGAATTTATGTGCATAAAGTTGGACAAAGTAATTTTAAATTATTCTTTCCATTTCCCCCTCTTAGGAGGTGATTTCACCCCTTTCATTGTTGATATTGGTAATTTGGTGTTCTTTTTTTTAATCAAATTGAACAAAAGTTTATTGATTTTGTTTTTTTCATAAAATCAGCTCTTAGTTTTATTCATTTTTTTTAATAGTTTTCTTAATATCACCTTTATTAATCTCTCTTTTGGTTTTCAGTATTTCTAATTTGCTTTTTACTTGGGGCTTTTCAATTTGTTCTTTTTCAAGCTTTTTAAACTGCATGCTCAGTTCATTGATCTCTACTTTCTCTATTTTATTCATGTAGGCATTCAAAGATATAAAGCTTTCCCTAAGAACTGCTTTTGTAGTATCCCATAAAATTTGCTAGGTTTTCTCATTATTGTCATTTTCTTGAATGAAGTCTTTGATTGTTTCTATGACTTATTTTTTAATCCTTCTTTAGGATTATATTGCTTAGTTTCCAATTAATTTTTGGTCCATTGTTCCAAGACCTTTTATTATATACAATTTTTATTGCATTATGATCTGAGAAGGATGCATTGACTATCTCTGCCTTTCTACACTGGACTGTGAGATTTTGATGCCCTAGTACATGGTCAATTTTTGTATATGTGCCATTTATCACTTAGAAAAAGGTATATTCCTTTCTATTATCATTTAATTGTCTCCAGAACTCTATCATATCTACTTTATCCAGAGTTTTATTGACCTTCATAACTCCTTTCTTGTTTATTTTAAGGTTAGATTTATCAAGTTCAGAGAGGAGGAGTATGAGGTCGTGCATTCATATAGTTTTACTCTCAATTTCTTCCTGTAACTCCTTTAACTTCTCCTGTAAGAATTTGGATGCTATACCACTTGGAGTATACATATTTTTTTTTAAGGAAAATTTATTTATTTAACTTTTTAGATTCATTTTCACAAAATTTTGGGTTCCAAATTTTTTCCCCTTTTCTCCCCTCCCCCCCACAATACACAGAGCAATCTAATTTTCCCTATCACCAATCTGCCCTCTCTTCTATCATCCCTCCCTTCTCTTATCCCCATCTTCTCTTTTGTCCTGTAGGGCCAGATGACTTTCTATTCGCCATTGACTGTATTTCTTATTTCCTAATAGCAACAACAATACTAAACAGTTGTGCCCAAAACTTTGAGTTCCAAATTCTCCCCATCTCTCCCTCCCCACTCTTTCCCCCTGGGAAGGCAGGCAATTCAATATAGTCCCTATCTGTGTAGTTTTGCAAATGACTTCCATAATAGTCGTTTTATGTAAGACTAACTGTATTGCCCTCCATCCTATCCTGCCGCCCCCATTGTTTCTATTCTGTCTTTTGATCCTGTCCCTCCCCGAATGTTGACTTCAGATTGCTCCCTCCTCCCATTGCCCTCCCTTCCATCATCCCCTCCCCCTTGCTTGTCTCCTTCTCTCCCACTTTCCTGTATTGTAAGATAGGTTTTCATACCAAAATGAGTGTGCATTTTATTCCTTCTTTTAGTCGAATGTGATGAGGGTAAACTTCTTCTTTTTTTCTCAGCTCTCCTCTTTTTCCCTCCACTAAAAAGTCTCCTGCTTGCCTCTTGAATGAGATATAATTTACCCCATTCCATTTCACCCTCTTTCCTACCACTGCATTTCTCTCTCACCATTTCCCTTAATTTCTGTAAAGATATGGTCCCATCCTATTCAATTCACTCTGTGCTCTCTGTCTCTGTATGTGCCTGCATATGTGTATGTGTGTGCGCATGCATGCATGTACATGTGTGTGTATGTATGTGTGTGTGTGTGGTCCCACCAACTACCCAGACACTGAAAAGTTTTAAGAGTTCAAAATATTGCCTTTCCATGTAGGAATGTAAATAGTTCCCTTTTGGTAAGACCCTTATGACTTCTCTTTGCTGTTTACTTTTTCATGCTTGTTCTCATTCTTGTGTTTGAAAGTCAGATTTTCTTTTCAGCTCTGGTCTTTTCATCAAGAATGCTTGAAAGTCCTCAATTTCATTGAAAGACCATATTTTCCCCTGAAGTATTATACTCAGTTTTGCTGGGTGGGTGATTCTTCGTTTGATTCCTATTTCCTTTGACTTCTGGAATATCCTATTCCATGCCCTTCAATCCCTTAATGTAGAAGCTGCTAGATCTTGTGTTATCCTGATTGTATTTCCACAATACTGGAATTGTTTCTTTCTAGCTGCTTGCAAGATTTTCTCCTTGACCTGGGAATTCTGGAATTTGGCCACAATGTTTCTAGGAGTTTCTCTTTTTGGATCTCTTTCAGGTGGTGATCGATGGTTTCTTTCAATACTTATTTTGTCCTCTGGTTGTAGAATATCAGGGCAGTTATCCTAAATAATTTCATGGAAGATGATGTTTAGGCTTTTTTTTTTATCATGACTTTCAGGTAGTCCCATGATTTTTAAATTGTCTCTCCTGGATCTATTTTCCAGGTCAGTTGT
The DNA here is from genome assembly GCA_023548195.1 of Bettongia penicillata ogilbyi. Classification (NCBI taxonomy): domain Eukaryota; kingdom Metazoa; phylum Chordata; class Mammalia; order Diprotodontia; family Potoroidae; genus Bettongia; species Bettongia penicillata. The sequence continues at coordinate 1,857,192 of JAJHZJ010000975.1, forward strand.
TTTTCCAATGAGATATTTCACATTCTCTTCCATTTTTTCATTCTTTTGGTTTTGTTTGGTGATTTCTTGTTTTCTCAGAAAGTCATTAGACTCAATCTGTTCCATTCTAATTTTGAGAGAACTATTATCTTCAGTGAGCTTTTGAACCTCTTTTTCCATTTGGCTAATTCTGCTTTTGAAAGCATTCTTCTCCTCATTGGCTTTTTGAACCTCTTTTCCCAACTAAGTGAGCTTATTTTCAAGGTGTTATTTTCTTCAGCATTTTTTTGGGTCTCCTTTAGCAAGGTATTGACCCGTTTTTCATGCTTTTCTTGCATCTCTCTCATTTCTCTTCCCAATTTTCCCTCCACCTGTCTAACTTGATTTTCAAAATCCTTTTTGAGTTCTTCCATGGCCTGAGCCCACCAGACGTCCACCTGGGGTGTCTGGGATACAGAGGCCTTGACCTCCATGTCTTTCCCTGATGGTAAGAAAAGTTCCTCATCATCAGAATTAAAAGGCGGGAACATCTGTACCCCATCAAAGTAGCTCTCTTTGGTCTTATTTTGCTTCCTTTTTCTGGGCATTTTCCCAGCCAGTTACTTGACTTCTGAGATTTCTCTCCACCCCTGCCTAGACCTGCCCAGCTAGTGCTTGGGGTCTGAGATTCAAATGGTCTTTCCGTGGCAGGTGGAGTATACATATTTAGTAATGATATTGCTTCATTGTCTATGGTGCCTTTTAGCAAGATATAATTTCCTTCCTTATCTCTTTTCATTAGATCTATTTTTGCTTTTGCTTTGTCTGAGATTAGGATTGCTACCCCTGCTTTTCTTTCATCAACTGAAGCACCATATATTCTGCTCCAACATTTTACCTTTACCATGTGTGTATCACTCCATTTCAAATGTGATTCTTATAAAAAAAATACTGTTGGATTATGGATTTTAATACATTCTTCTATCTGTCACCGTTTTATGGGAGAGTTCATCCCATTCACATCCGCAGTTATAATTGCTATCTGTGTCTTTCCTTCCATCGTCTTTCCCACCATTTGTGCTTTTAGTTCTCCTTTCTCCCTTTCCCTCTATAATAGAGCTTTAATTTTTTACCACCTCCTGCAGTCCTCCCTTCTTTATTTTAGTTCCCCTCCCTTTTTTCCCCCTTACCCTTACTACTTCCCTCCCTTTTAGCTTCCCCTTCCTTTTCCCTTCCCCTTCCCCTTCTACTGCCTAATGCATTAGTAGAGCTAGGGCAATGGCAAGCTCAGCAGTTGGTGATTCTGCCTGCCCTAGTGTCTTCCTGTTTCCCGTGGAGTGCTAAGGCACACCTGGAGCCCTGATGTTGGTGGTTGTGAGGCTCAGCCCCCCAGCTCTGGAGCTCCTCCTGGTTTCCTGAGGTGGAGCTGTCTGTGACAGCTCTGGTCCTCCACCACAGTAAGAGGAATATCCCTTAGTAATTTTCCTAGCCTCATGTCCTATTAGTTTGTTTGCCCCTTCGGCTGATCCCACTGATCCAGGATTTTTCTGAGAAACTATTTTATGATTCTTTCAAGGTCAACAAGTGGAGGGGGAGAGAGCCTTTACCAATCATACTGCCATCTGGGCTCCTGAAAGTTCAAGTGGGTGACTTATAGGCATTTAATTTGTGGGCTGATAGTCTCAGGAGCAGCTGCTGCTGATACCTGGGGCACCACAGTTCTCACTCTCTCATCTCCCCTGGACTCCCTGTCTGGGGCTGCTCTTCCACCATGCTGTCACTACCTCAGACCACCCCTGGGCTTTTCTGCTTGGTGGGGATGCACACACTATGTGCTGTATGCTCCTCCATCACGGTTGAACAGATCCTTCCCATCAACCTTCCAGTCTGTCCTGGTCTGTGAATCTGTCACAGTCTGTCTACTACTAGATTCTGTACCTCAAAATTTGGTCAGATTCTCTTTTCAGACTTATCTGAAGGAGTTTGTGTAAAAGTTTAGGTGAGTAGTTGCTGTCACTCTGCCATCTTGGCTCCACCACCAGGAGAATTTTGTACATAGCAACAACCACAGTGTGTAAGGATATTTTTCTGGTAGACTTAGAACTTCATTGCCATGCAAAGACTTAAAAAAGTTTCAGTGGTCTCTTGAGGCAAACTGCCTTCCACATCCTGAGAAAAAACAACGGAATTTGATTGCAGAATGTAGCAGATCATTTTCTTTGGTTCTATGTTTTGGTTTGCTTTAAGATTTCTCCCATTCATTTTAATTCTTCTATGCAACATGACTAAGATGAAAATGTATTTAATAGGAATATGTGTAGAACCTATATTAAATTTTATGCTGTCTCATGGAAGGAGTAGGGATGGAGGAGACAAGAAGGGGTAGGGAGAGGAACAATCTAAAATTATATGGAAGTGACTGTAGAACACTGAAAACAAGCAAAAAAGGAAACCAATAACCTACCGTCCAATATTTGAAAAGTGAGCATGTTCATTCAAGGAATACAATGCCAATAAAATTTTCACAATGCTTACAGAAGTTGTGAATATGCCAGCACAGATTTGATTCACAAAATCTAACAAACTCTCTGCATAGGAGACAGATCCAAAACCTTTATTCAGACACCAGAAAATCAAATCCCAACACTAGAAAACCAAATCCAGCGTAATAACAAAGAAATCCATTATAGTAACCAGCAAGTCTATACAGATTATCAGGCCTTCCCCAAAACAAACACCCTCCAGCAAAATGCCTCTTACCCACAGACAGCTTTCTGCTTCCTGTCTCATCGATCTGTCTAGTCTGACCAACTTTCTCTAAGCTCTGCTCCAATTCTGCCTCTTCCTATTGAACCTTTTCTGAAAGCTCCTCTCACTACATTTGACTTAGGCTTCTATATGATTGAGGGAGGTCACATGGACCTATTAATGAATGGGAAGGATCTTCAAATTATGCAAAATTAAATTAACTAAACAAAAAATAACTTCAGTTAAGCCAAGTTCCTCTTCATCTTTTCAAAGCAATGTTAAATATGCCAACTAAAACTAAATAAAGAAAAAAAATTAAGAGGACAAAAGGGGAAAATGAACTAAAGAATTGAAAATACTATAAGTAAATAATAAAAACAAAACCTGTATCAACAAACATTTCTGAAGGAAAAAAAAAACAAGGTAGTACTTCGAATTAAAATACATTTAGTCTAGTTTTTATAACCTATTCAGAGTAAATTCTACTCTGTAGAAATTTCTATAGAGGAATTTCTATAGAGTAAATTTCTGTAGAGAAACAAAAAAGTAGAAAAAGTGTCCCAAATTATGTGTGTACACATACGTGCACACACACACATTTAAGGTTAGATCATCAATCTCTATAAAAAATGAAGAAATTCACAGTTAGCCATTAAATAGAAAATATTGACAAGATGTACTATTGCAATTGTATTACTTTGTCTTTTTTTCAGAAAAAAAATATGCCAATAAAGAAATGATAAAGAAAAAGATGGAAAAAATTATATGAAAATATATTTTATGTTATATTATATTTATGATGTATATATATGTATGTGTGTGTGCATGTGCAGGATGTATATTTTATATATGTTATATGTTAAATACTAATATGAAAATCATGTAAGTGATAACTCAAATTAAGAGAATTAAAAGTCATTTCAAAATAGACAAATGGTCAAACATCTGTATAAAAGTTCTCAAAATTAGAAAACTATTAGTAGCTATCTATCAATATTTCAAATTGTTAATGACCAAAGCAATTCAAATTCAAACAATTCTGAATAATCATCCTCACCAATCCCGTTAACACTGGCAAGGGTTGTCAGTGTCATTATTGATATAAAAGGGTCAGGTTAAGGAAGTTGCACACTCATTCTTTGCTTCTGTAGTTGTGAATTAGCCCACCATTTTACAAAGCTATTTTGTAAGAAGTTCCAAAATCATTCATCCCTGCTGGTATTAATATCCTATAATGTATTTATAGCCCCAAAGAATTAATTTTCACTAAGAAAAAATCTATTACAACTTTTAGAATAATTATTTCTACTAACAAATGCTAAACAGTGGAAATTCTGTCTGAGGTTTTGGAATAGAGAGAGAGAGAGAGAGAGAGGGAGATAAAGAGATATAGATAGATATATACATTTATTTGTATACATATACAAATGCATATACATATATACATTATATATATACACATATGTGTGTGCATACATGTGCATGTGTATGTACGTGACTATTATTTTCCAATAAGGAACAACAATAACAAGAAGGTATTTCAAGCACTCAAAAAATAAAGGAGGGTGTGAAGATTAGGTAAAATAAAAAAAGGGATGAAAAATGATTAGTATAATTTTGTAGAATGAAAACAGTTTCAATTCTCAAGATCAAATAACTAGATCAAAAATGGGAAAATTATTGCTCATTTTAAAAATATATGCACACACGTACATACATATAATTCTTTTTAATGAACAGAAAATAATTAACATGTAAAGTTAAACGAATTCTTTGTCTAAATCACATTTTTACACTGTTTAGATTTTTTTTGTTGTTTTTTGTTTATTTTAGGGATCGTATGTTGTGAAGGATACAATTGTGAGTAACTTAGGGTTCTATTTGGGCTGTCAAAGAAAGACTGAAAATAAATCAACTACCTACTTCATTCATATTCCAATTCAGTCCTTCTCTGCTCTTTTTATGGGAGGCCTGCTTAAATCTCAGCAAGTCAATATGGCCAATATACTTCCATTTTCTTTGCCAGATCCCTCATGTAGGTGTGCATTTATGGTTACAGTGGAGAATAACATCCTAAAATTAATAATTTGTAATTGAAGGATTTCCAAGATAGCACTGACCTAGAAATTTCCCTGAAATTCATATGTCTTTATTATCTGCTCTTGAGTAAAATTCAATTTATCAAACAATAAGCATTTAAAGTGCCTGCTATATGTAAGGCATATTCCTAGGTACTGAGGATAAAATGTTATTTTGTTGTTGCTATTTGTTTGGTTTTAAAAGAGTTTCTGTGCTCTGATTGAGAATATTTGATCGAAGAGAAAATCTCTCTCAAAAGAAGTTTAACCTAAAGTAGTATTTTTATTGTTGGTGGCTTAAAGATCAACAGAACTCAGGGCAGGGAAAACCATGAAATAATCCTCCCAATCTCTTTTTGAAGTATGCTTTTAAAATTACACTTATGCTGAACATTTTTTTTCCTATTTAGAACCCCTTAAGGATTCTGATGCCCAGAGAAATTGAGTGATTAATTTGAGGGAGGTCTGAAATAGTAAAGTGCCATGTGGTTGTTGTCCTTTATTCTCTAAGAGGATCAAAATGACATCACTACGTGGAGGTCAAAGTACTGCTGTCTGACTGTGACTGATCAGACCCATATGAATTCAGAAGGCTCTACCATAGGTCAGGTTCAAATAGTGCACATGAACAATTGAAGTAGCGATGTCTCTGAATTTGCACATCTCATGTTTCTTTGTTCATAGAGTACAATACCTTCTTTGATGCTGGCATTCTGTGTTGGGTGGTCCTGTGCCTGTATCTCCCATGTCTCACAATTGATTCCAAAGTTCTTCAGAGAGAAACTTTGAGAGTGTCCTTGTATTGGTCCTAACCTTCATGTGGGTGCCTTCCTTGCATATATTCTCTGTAAAATAATCTTTTCAGGCAAATGTACATTTGACATTCAAAAAAATATGTTTGAATATTTGACAGTGTAATTTGAGAAAGGACCTCAGTGTTCAGCAACTTACCTTGCCAGGTGATCTTTAGAATCTTCTTAAGAGATTTCAAATGGAAGTACTTCATTTTCCTGGCATAGCACTGGCATACTGTCCAGGTTTTACAGGCAGACAATGATGAGGTCAGAATAATGGCTCTTTCAGTTTGGTAGGAGATCTAATATCTCTTTTCTCCCACACTTTCCTTCAGAACCTCCCAAACACTGAACTTTCTGTGGCAATGCATGCATCAACCTCATCATCGATGTGTATATACCTGGAAAGCATTCTGCCAAGGTAAGTTACTTTATCTATAAGATTTACAATTTCTCCATTTACTGTAGCTAATGGTTCCACATATGTATGGTGTGGTACTGGCAGGTAGAGAATTTCTGTTTTCTTGGTGTTAATTATTAGGCTGAAATTCGCACAAGCAGTAGAGAATTGATCCATACTTTTCTGCATCTCACTCTCAGAGGCTACATTGAGTGCACAGTCCTCTGTGAAAAAAAATGTCACACACCAACTTTCCACCCACTTCAGCCTTGGAAAAATGTCATATGAGGAAAAATAAAGTGCCACTGTTTAGAGACAACAGGGAAAAAAAGTTGAGCAAACCAATTTTATTGAGAGGGAAACAAAAAAAGAGCAGTTGGGGATGTCAAGTAAGTACAGGAATTGGTAGGAGAGGTTCCAAGGTTCCAAGATGGTGTTCAGCTCAAGATTTAAGGACTGATGTTGATTCATGGGTGATGGGATCAGGGTAGAGAGAGGTGGATGAGGAGTAGAGAATTATAGAGGTAGAGAACCAAAAAATAGTCAGACAGTTGATATTCAAACTCCCCAATGGTAGAACTCAGGCTATCAGTCATTACTGCAGTGCTTAATTCCCTGGAGTAAATCAGAGTGTTTAAGGAGGAGTCTAGAAGAAAAAAAAATCATGCCAAACTGAAATAGCTTTTTGTTTCTTTTCAATGAATTTATTTATTTTTGGTTTTCAATATTCACCAAGATTTTGGGTTTTAAATTTTCTCCCCCTCCCTCACCTTTCCCATCCCCAAGAAGGAATTCAATCTGATATAGGCTCTACATATATGTACATATTAAACATATTTTCACATTAGTCATGTTGTAAAAAAAGAATTGGGAGAGGAGGAGCCAAGATGGTGGAGTAGAAAGACTCAAGTGTGCTAGCTCCGAACCCACAGCCCAAAATTTTTCTGTAAAAAGAACTCCCCACAAATTCTGCAGCAGTGCAAGCTGCACAGCAACTCTGTGGAGGAGATTGCCATTCCAGAGAGCCCTGAAAGGCTGGCACCAAACATCCGTCACGCACAGGACAGTGGAGCCCACCCCTGGCCACATGCCCTGAGAAGAGCAGATCCGAGCAGGCTTCAGGGACAGAATCTTTGGCGGCCACGAAGGTCCCTCTACCCACAGGCACTCCAGGTCAGTGAGAGAGACATCTGGGCTGGCCGAGAGGGGAGTGGGGTGTCTCCGTGACTTGGGCCCCCTCGGGAGGCAGTGGGAGAGACAGTGGCAGGGACAGAAGCACTGACAGCCAGGGGCTCCAGGAGCAGAAAGGAGCTCAGGCCCATTACCAAAGGTCTATGCATAAACCCCCTGAGGGAACTGAGCCTGGGAGGCAGCCATGCCCTCACCTGAGAACCTGATTTTATCTTACCCTGAACAACAGCCCCACCCAATGCTGAAAGCCCTGAGGCTGGGGAGCAGCATTAGAATTTCAGACCCCAAGCACTAGCAGGGCAAATCTAGGCAGGGGTGGAGAGGAATCTCAGAAGTCAAATAACTGGCAGAGAAAATGCCCAGAAAAGGGAAGAAAAATAAGACCATAGGAAGCTACTTTCTTGGGGAACAGATATTCCTGCCTTTCATTTCTGATGAAGAGGAACAATGCTTACCATCAGGTAAAGATGTGGATGTCCGGTGGGCTCAGGCCATGGAAGAGCTCAAAAAGGATTTTGAAAATCAAGTTAGACAGGTGGAGGAAAAACTGGGAAGAGAAATAAGAGAGATGCAAGAAAAGCATGAAAAACGGGTCAATACCTTGGTAAAGGAGACCCAGCAAAATGCTGAAGAAAATAACACCTTGAAAGACAGGCTAACTCAACTGGCAAAATAGGTTCAAAAAGCTAAGGAGGAGAAGAATGCTTTCAAAAGCAGAATTAGCCAAATGGAAAAAGAGGTTCAAAAGCTCACTGAAGAAAATAGTTCTCTCAAGATTAGAATGGAACACATGGAATCTAATGACTTTCTGAGAAACCAAGAAATCACCAAAGAAAACCAAAAGAATGAAAAAATGGAAGAGAATGTGAAATATCTCATGGAAAAAAACAACTGACCTGGAAAATAGATCCAGGAGAGACAATTTAAAAATTATGGGACTACCTGAAAGCCATGATCAAAAAAAAGAGCCTAGACATCATCTTTCAAGAGATTATCAAGGAAAACTGCCCTGAGATTCTAGAACCAGAGGGCAAAAAAAAGAATTGAAGGAATCCATCGATCACCGCCTGAAAGAGATCCAAAAAGAGAAACTCCTAGGAACATTGTGGCCACATTCCAGAATTCCCAGGTCAAGGAGAAAATATTGTAAGCAGCTGGAAAGAAACAATTCCAGTATTGTGGAAATATAATCAGGATAACACAAGATCTAGCAGCTTCTACATGAAGGGATTGAAGGGTGTAGAATAGGACATTCCAGACGTGAAAAGAACTAGGACTCAAACCAAGAATCACCTACCCAGCAAAACTGAGTATAATACTTCAGGGTAAAAAACTGGTTTTTCAAAGAAACAGAGGACTTTCAAACATTCTTGATGAAAAGACCAGAGCTGAAAAGAAAATTTGACTTTCAAACACAAGAATGAGAAGAAGCATGAAAAAGTAAACAGCAAAGAGAAGTCATAAGGGACTTAACAAAAGGTGAACTGTTTACATTCCCACATGGAAAGACAACATTTGTAACTCTTAAAACTTTTCAGTATCTGGGTAGTTGATGGGACCACACACACACATGTACACACACATGCACACGCACACACACATCCACACACATGCACATGCACACACTCATATGTACATGTGTGCGTACACGCACACATACACACATGCACGCACATAGAGAGACAGAGAGCAGAGAGTGAATTGAATAGGATGGGACCATTTCTTAAAAGAAATTAAGGTAAATGGTGAGAGAGAAATGGAGTGGGAGGAGAGAGGGTGAAATGGAATGGGGTAAATTATATCTCATTCAAGATGCAAGCAGGGGACCTTTTAGTGGAGGGAAAAAGAGGAGAGCTGAGAAAAAAAAACCAAGAAGTTTACCCTCATCACATTTGACTAAAGGAAGGAATAAAATGCACACTCATTTTGGTATGAAAACCTATCTTACAGTATAGGAAATTGGGGAAGAATTAGATAAGCAAGGGCAGGGATGATGGAAGGGAGGGCAAAGGGAGGAGGGAGCAATTTGAAGTCAACACTAGGGGAGGGACAGGATCAAAAGAGAGAAGAAAAACAATGAAGGGCAGGGTAGGATGGAGGGTAATTCAGTTAATCTTACACAACATGACTATCAGGGAAGTCATTTGCAAAACTACACAGATATGGCCTATATTGAATTGCCTGCCTTCCCAAAGGGAATGGGTGGGGAAGGAGGGATGGGGAGAATTTGGAACTCAAAGTTTTAGGAGCAACTGTTGAGTATTGTTGTTGCTACTAGGAAATAAGAAATACAGGTAATGGGGAATAGAAAATCATCTGGCCCTACAGGACAAAAGAGAAGATGGGGACAAGAGAAGGGAGGGATGATAGTAGAGAGGGCAGATTGGTGATAGGGGAAATTAGAATGCTCGGTGTATTGGGGTGGGGGGAGGGGATAAAAAGGGGAGAAAATTTGGAACCCAAAATTTTGTGAAAATGAATGTAAAAAGTTAAATAAATAATTTTTTATGAAAAAATAAATCATATCTAAATCAACTTATACCTATCTTCTCTGTCTATCAACGCCCTTTCTAAATGTCATAATGAACATACAGTTCTCAAGAGTTACAAGAATTATTTTCCCTTGAAGAAATATAAACACTTTTGCCCTTATTGAACAAAATATTTTTTTTCTTTCCTGCTTACCTATCTATACTTTCTTGAATCTTGTATTTGAAGATGAACTATTGTATTGAGCTCTAGTCTTTTCACCAGGAAGGTTTGGAAATCCCCTATTTCCCATCTCCCCTGAAACATTATGCTCCATTTCACTGGGCAATTGATTCTTGGTTGTAATCCAAGTTCCTTTATCTTATGTAATATGACATTCTAAGCCCTTAAATCTTTTAATGTAGAAGCTGGAAAGTCGTATGTAAACATGACACTGGTTCTATGATATCTAAATTGTTTCTGGCTCTTTATAGGATTTTCTCCTTGCTCTGATAATCTGTTATTTGGCTACAATATTCTTTATTTTCTCAATTTTGGATCTCTTTCAGTAAGTGAACACTGGATTCTTTTGATGAATATTTTACCCTCTTGTTCTAGGATCTCAGGGCTATTTTCCTTGAGGATTTCTTGAAAGATGCTGTACAGGGTCTTTTTATTTTCATGGCTTTGAAATAGACAAATAGTTCTTAAATTATATCTCCTGGATCTATTTTCCATGTCAGTTGTCTTTTTCCGTGAAGTATTTTATATTTTCTTCTTTTTTTTCCCCACTCTTTACATTTTATTTAACCAATTCTTGATGTCTCATAGGACCATTAGCTTCTACTTGCCCATTCTAAATTTTAATGGATTGTTTTCTTCAATTAACTTTTGAACCCCCTATTCCATTTGGCATGTTTCACTTTTTAAGGAGTTTTCTTCAGTGAGCTTTTGTGCTTCCTTTCTATTTGAGCAATTATATTTTTAAGAAATTTATTTTTCTACAATCAATTTTTTTCCTTACTTTTCCAAGCTATTGATTGTTTCTTGCATATCTCATATTTTATTTCCCAGTTTTGCTTCTACCTCTCTTATTTTAAAATCCTTTTGGATTTATTCCAAGGTGGCTTTTTGGCTTTGATCCCAGTTACTATTTCCCTTTGTTGTTTCAAAAGTGAGTATGTTGACAATGTTGTCCTCTTTTGAATTTGTGTTTTACTCTCCCCATCTGCATAGTAAGTATCAATGTTCATTGTATGTTTCCACTTTTTGCTCAAGATGTTTACCTGTTTGGGCATTTAAAGTTGTTCTTTTCTGATGGAGAACAGGAGACAATGACTCAAACTACTTATACTGGAGGCCAGGGAACCTATCCCTGTTTTTTTGTCCTGGGGACTCAGGTGCTGGAACCTAGAGGTTATAAAAGTCTGACAGCTTACCTAGTGTTGGACTAGGGACCAGCAACAGTGAAACTCTCAGGGTGGAAGGAATTCTGGCCCCTGAGGACAGCTATTCTGAAGCAACAGAAAATTTGACTGCTAGAGAATACCTGTCCATATGGAGTCATGCTTCCTGCAGTTGTGCTGAAGCACAGAGATTTTTGATTGCTGCAGTCTTCCAGTTCCCTTGCTTGTGCCAAAGCATTGAGAGAATCCTGGTGTTAGCACTTGACTGCTCCAAATCCTGAGGCTCAGGATCTCCTAGTAGTTTGCAGATGGGCCAAACCAGGTTGAAGGTAATCAAGGGGTCTCAAACCCATTAAGGAGTTGGGAGGTTGTCTACCCCAAGCATTTGAAGATTCCCCTGGTGGAATGGGCAAATCAGAGCAATTTGTTCCACCGGCCATGAAGGCAGCTGAAGCAGGCAGTGTGGAGTGCTTAGAGCTTGGTTAGATGCTGAAGACACCAAGGTCATCCACTGCATCCTGAGTTAACACCAGTCATCTTGACTCTGTCCTGCCACTGGACTATGATGACTCTGGAGGAGAGAGTGCAACTGATGACTTCATGCAATTCTGCCTTACTTAAATCCAACTTACACATGAATCAAGACATTACCCATATCATTTCACTATTATGTATCAAAGTCCTGTGGTGACAAGCAGGCAACAGGTGCGGATACACTGGGAGCTGTAGCCACAACCTTGAACACAAGTGGCCCAGGCCATAGGGTTGTTTCTCACTGGAAGAAACTGTGGGATTTGGCAGACTCCTAAGTGTCTGAGCAGCCTTTTAAAGATTGCACTGCTCTCTTCCTGGCATGAGAAAGGGGGATAGAAAAGGTGCCTCAAACACTGTCTGCTTACCCAACCCTGGTCTGGTTACCATGGCAGACAGAGAATCCCACTATACAATTGAAACACAAAATAATGTACAAAATGAACAAAAAAAAACAACTCAGCACATGGAATGTTTGTACACTTATAGACAGCACAAAATCCAATAGACCTGAAAGGCAAAATACTCTTGTTGCAAGAGAACTCAACACATATTGCTTCCAAATAGTAGCCCTGAGTGAAACAAGGTTGGCAAGTGAAGGCCAGCTTAGTGAAGTTGGAGTTGGATACAAATTTTTCTGGAGTGCATACAGTGAAGGGAAGTGCTGTGAAGCTGGCATGGATTTTACAACCAAAACTAATCTATTGAGCAAGTTGGTATGTCTGCCAAAAGGAATGAATGACAGGCTCATGACAATGTGATTTCCACACACAGGAAAACACCATGCCACCATCTTCAGTGTCTATGCTCTCACCATAATGACCCTTGATGAGGTCAAAAAAAATTTTATGAAGACCTAGAGACCCTTATCAACAATGTGCCAAAAGAGGACAAACTTATAATTATGAGTGACTTTAATGAGAGAGTAGGCTCAGACTACTAGACTTGGCAGGGAGTCCTAGGGAGGAATGGAGTTGGAAATAACAACAGCAATGGTCATTCATTGCTAAAGACTTGTGTATCACATGACCTTGTTATCATCAACACTATTTTCCATTTACCTAAATGCAATGAAACTTCATGGATACACCCTCACAGCAAACGTTGGTATTTAATAGACTATGTGATTATAAGAAGAAGAAACAGATAAGATGTGAGAGTGACAAAGGCAATGTGTGGTGCAGAGTGCTGGACTGATCATAGACTTATCCTTTCCAACCTAAATATTTGCATTCATCAAAAGTGCTGCCCCCAAGGTAAAATGACTATCAGAAGAATTAAAGTCAAAAAGTAGAGCTCTTCTCTGAGCATGAACAATTTGTTGCTAACTTGGAGGGAAAGTTGAATGAATACATAGTGCTCAACCATGGAGCAGGAAAGAAGCAGGCAGCTTTCAGAAATTTGGTGTACAGCACTGCATTTGCTCATCTGCGTCAGAATACTTGCGAACACCAAGAGTGGTTTGATGAAAATGACGGTGAAATTCAGAAACTATTACATGAGAAATGAGAACTTCACAGGATACACCAGCAGGATAGTTAATCCACCTGTAAGAAGGCAGCATTTAATTCCATAAAAAGCAAAGTACAAGTAAATCTTAGAGAGATGCAGGATTCCTGGCTCAGTAAGAAGGCAGATGAAATTCAGTTTATGCTAATAGTAACAATCCAAAATGCTTTTATGATTCCCTGAAAGGTATTTATGGACCAAAAACCTATGGCACATCACAATTACTCAATGCTGATGGAGAAACACTGATTAATGATAAGGACATGATCCTACAGAGATGGGCTAAACACTTTCATAGTGTTCTCAACAGACCATCATCAAACAATGCTGAGGCCACTGATTGAAGTCAGTCCCTCCTTAACTGAACTTCCATGAAGAAGAGGTTCTAAGGGCCATTAGGCAAAGCACATGATGCTGGTTCTATCCTAGATGAGATTCACAAGGCAGGGGGACCATTGCTCATACAAAAGCTGACTGAAATTTTCCAAGTTTTATGGCAAGAAGAAGTTATCCCCCAGGAGTTCAAGGATGCCTCCATTGTCCATTTCTGTAAAGGTAAAAGTAATAGATTGTTCTGCAACAATCACAGGAGGTATCTCCATTAGTCATTGCTGGCAAAATTCTTGCTAGAGTCTTCCTTAATAAGCTAATCCTTCTCCTGGAAGATGGTCATATACCTGAGAGCCAGTGTGGCTTCAGAAAGGGCTGAGAAATAGTCAATATGGTGTTTGCTGCCCAACAATTCCAACAGTAATGACAGGAGCAGAACAGAGATCTGTATGTAATGTTTGTAGATATGACCAAGGCCTTTGACACTGTTAGTTGTGAGGGCTTATGGAAAATTTTATCAAAATTTGGTTGCCCAGAGTTCTTGAGTATTGTTTTTCAATTTCATGATGGCATGTTTGCCTGGATTCTGGATAGTGGACAATGCTCTCGTGCCTTCCCTGTCATCAGTGGAGGGAAACAGGACTGGGTGCTTGATCCCATGCTCTTTACCATGATGTTTTCAGCCATGTTGCCAAATTCTTTCAATGGGGATTAACACAACATCAAGATCAGTTACAATACTGATGGTAAGTTCTTCAATTTGAAGAGGCTACAAGCCAAGACCTAAGTGGAGGGAGTATTGGTGCATGATTTTCTGTTTGCAGATGATTGTACACTCGAAGTTTGGGAGAGAAGAGGTATTAAACTGACTACCAAATTGATGGTCTGTAGAGCCTTTGTACTGACCTCATTATATGCTTGTGAAACATGGACAGTCTACCAGTGCTATGCCAAGAAAATGAATCACTTCCATTGAAACTGTCTTCGGATGATTCTCAGGATAACCTGGCAGAATAATGTACCAGACACTGAAGTCCTTGCTTGAGCTAAACTGCTAAGCCTTCAAACTATGCTTCAGAGAACACAACTCCAATAGCTTGGTCACGTTGTTTGAATGCAAAATGTACACTTGACAAAAAGACCATTTTATGGAAAACTCATATGGCGTAGGCAATCACAGAAGAAGCACTACGAGGACACTCTCTAGAACTTTGGATTTGACTGTGTAACCTGGGAGAGACTGGCATAGTAACACTCAGCATGGAATGCTCACATCAAAAAGGGTGCTGTGCTCTATGAGCAAAGCAGAATTGAGACAGCACGAAGTAAACATAGGATGCGCAAATTTGGAGTATCCCCCCCAAATATTCACATGAACTACCTGTGCCCAACCTGTAGTAGAGCATCCCAAGCTTGCATTGCCTTGATCAGCCAGTCAGACACACTGAAACTTCAGTTTATCATGGTGATGTTATTTTGGTCCTCTTCAAAAATGAAGGATGGCAACTAACGAACCAGCTTCTTCCCTACCACCAGAGCAAAATGGACATTTCCCATTAATTCCCTAAGTTTTCTGGGTTGTAAAAGATTACTGAACCTCATATTTCCACTCTCTCAGCCATTCCAGGGTTTTTTCTGGGATGCTATTTTCTTGGTTTTTAGAGGTCAATAAGGGAGAGTGAGAGTAATTTACTTTTTACTCTGCTATCTTGGCTCCTGTAAGTCCCAAGAAATAGCTTTAACAAACTTTACTTACTATTTGCTGGTAGCCCAGACAGATGAGGCCTCTATGGTCACAGTGTAGTACAGGCCTTGGGGGTTGAGGAGGATTTATACCCGAGGTCAGAAGCCCAAAATCTCTTAAGACTCAATTTTATATATCACTTAAGAAAAAGAACAAGTATAATACCATTGGAATATTATCCTGATATCTATAGGCCTGTGAAAGTGAAAGTATTTTCTCAACCTAAAGACAGAGTAATCTGGATCAGGAAAATAGCAATGAGTAACAGAGAAATAGGAAACTTAACTGCAACATTAATCATGGCAGCAATAGTCTGAAATGAGAGACTAAAGATGTACCAGGTAAAGGTAAACATGTTTTCATTAATATACTCATGGCACGTGACCCTTCCCAAACTCTTCCTTAGCAGGGCAAGATTGTTACTATTGTCTTTAACTGACTCACCCAAGGTCACACACCTAATTAGTAGCAAAGTGGGGTCTATCATTTGTTGACTTTCTCTTTGTTTCTCTATCTGCAATAAAGTAAGTTCCAGGTAGTAAGAGATAAAATTTCCACACATTTAAACAGTTGTGATAATATCACAAAAATTAAGAAAGTAGTTCTGTTGATACTGTAATTTCCAGATTATTTCTATGGATCATCTTTATACTTGATTTCTACTGAATATAACAAAGAAGAGCTTTTTTGAGCTTTGTGCTACTGTATATTCTGGTCCAGAATCCTCTAATTAATACTCCTTAGGGAAGTGTGCTGAATTAACAGAGGTGTTATATTTTTATTATGTCATTGCAGAAGAAAATGAATTTTAAATAAATTAA
Organism: Bettongia penicillata ogilbyi; assembly: GCA_023548195.1. Taxonomy (NCBI): domain Eukaryota; kingdom Metazoa; phylum Chordata; class Mammalia; order Diprotodontia; family Potoroidae; genus Bettongia; species Bettongia penicillata. The sequence continues at coordinate 1,873,171 of JAJHZJ010000975.1, forward strand.
ATACATGAAAGTAAGGTCAAACTTAATTCTCCCTACAATTCATGCCTGTATCATTAAGCTTTGGATATTTTTCAAAGAGAATGAAAATTTGTATTTATGATAGCATTTCTCAATCACACTGAGTCAAAACAATTCTGACTAATTCACACATTCTGAAATAACCTCTAAAAAGCAATTATTCTAAAAGGGAAATTCATAACACAAAGCACTACAAATAATGGCAGGAAATTTGATTCTTAAAGGAAAAAAAAATAATTCCATTAAATAATAGTCAAACAACTACCTTAATAATTGATTTGTCAAAACTGAAGCAAGAATAGTGGTTTAGGTTTATTGTGTGAATGTATCTGCAGAGAAATTATAAGAGTGAGAGAAATTGCTTAGAGAGACATCAATAAGGAATATAAAAATAAAGATAAAGGATTGTTCTCTCCTACAGATCATTAAAATACCACCATTAATAACTGTAAGAAAATATACATAATTAAGGAGACAACATAATGGTATGCCCAGATCCCAAAATAACATTAATTTAGTAAAAATGCTTTCCCTGTTGCAAAAATACCACAAGGAAGCAAAAGAAGAGGCTTGATTAGGGCATTCAGCTATTTCAGTAGAATAAAGAAATTCTGTGAATTCAATTCTGTCATCTAACAATACTTCATAACGCAAAGGACATAAGTTTAATCAGAGGGTCTGAAATGTAAATGAAATTCTGACAGTTGAAGATCAATGACAAGGGAGGAAAGAAAACTCCTCTGAGATAAATCTCTGAGAAATCAAGAAAAATTAGACAAACAGTACTTAATAAAAAAATAAGTCATCATATCATAAATTCTCCTAAATTTGTCATCAGTAAGAAAACCCAGAAGTAACCTAACGACAATGCATGAATTGGTGAAGATTCTTGCAGTGAGTTAATGCATTTGATAAATTATGAAGGCTGAATTAGTGCCTAATGCAAATTGCCTTGATAAGGTGTAGACTAAAAAGACACTAACATCAAAAGAATGCTGAACTCTTTGATGGGCTCAGGAGACACAACTCCTAAATGCTCATTTCAATTACTTACTGATTGCTAATTCTAAAGAGGAAGGTTAATGCTTGTATCGGTGCAAAGACCAAATTAGAGATGGGTGACTGAAGATTCATTTAAAAAGCAATCAAATTTAGAGACTACTTTTAGAGCCCTGGTTATTAGGGAAAGAAAGAAAGGATGTTATACTATTAATTCCATTGCAGCTCTGTTGCCAGTTATGGATAGCAATTCATCATGACTATTAGGAACTAAATTGAGAACTGCAACAAAATCACTATCTCAGAAAAATTGTTGTGCAAAATATTGCCTTATTCATTCAACCTGAAGAAAGCATCTTTAATTAACATTTTGCCTTGATAAATAAGTCACTGGACTTCCAAATTTCTAACAATAGAAGTTTAAAGAAAAGAAACATTTGCAGAAAAATCTCACAATGTTGTTACTAAAAGAGCATTGGGCTTACAGACAGAAAATCTGTGTTCGAATCCTAACTCTGATACTTAGTACCTGGGCAAACCTAGAACATGTGTATTAACATTTTTCTAACCTATTTATATTTCAATGTATTATGTCAGATACTTTCTGCTATAGAGTGAAAAGAGAACCAAGATAAAAATCCTCAGATTCCATCCTATTCTTGCTCTACTGTGACAAACAATAGCTCCTCAGGTAGCTATATTTGCAGTAGCTTTGCAAGTCTACTCTGCCAAGTAGAAAAGAAAATGATGCTAATTGATATAACATCCTCTCATTTAGCAAACAGTCAGTAAAGTTATGCTAGAAACAATATAGCAGAATAGATAAAGAGGTAGTCTGAATTCAAGGTTTGTTTGTGACACATACTGACTGTATGACCTAGGTCAAGTCTCTTAATTACTTACTGACCAAGGTAGTTTAAAACTATTTGTTTCCAGAGCTGGCAATTATATTCATTGGTAGAGTATTACCTCAAGAGCTCCCTCCATTGATGAAATTATACTGTTGGTAGAAAAAAAAAATATTTCAATAAACACTCTATAAAGGTACTACCCTGCTGCAGAATCATGGTATAGATGTAATCCTACATTTTTCTATGTTATGCCAGTTATGCCAGTGGTCCATAAGCACCAATTGGTGCTTCCAAGTAGGAAAGGTTCTGAATAAAGAGAAAGTGAAAAAGTTTTATCTGCTTTCTTATGACTAGTCTATTTTAATTGAGAAAGGATCATTATTAGGATGACCATTACGTGGTGAATAACTGGTTCATTGTGTTGCATGAAATAAATAAAAATATAAAAATGACCTCAGGTAAGAGAGGAAAAATATTTTAATTAAGAGACTATCTATTTAGTTGTGAATTGGAGGTACATGAACAACAATATTTGGCAATTTCACTGATCCTCAAAATCTCTCAAACTTCTCCAAAATAAGAACTATGTATAACAGATTAAACAATTTTGGCAACTTCATGTGAAGAAAACATACAATTGCAATATGACAAAAAAAATTAATTTACATCAAAGAAGGCTAATGCCTTTAAGATATTCACTCTACATTCCATCCTTCACCAGGCAACATACTACTGTAGGGGTATACAGTCTGGCTTGCAAAAGACCCCAACACTAACAAATCCCTGACCTGATCCCAGTGTGATGGTAAGACAAAAGGGAAAACCTTGATCAGGTGTATACTTAATCACCCTTTGCTGCAATGATACTCAGCTGGAGAACTGAGTAACAGAGGGAACTTAAACAGGCTGTTAATATTTATGGTATGTGTAATATTCTACTAAGCTAAAGGCAAAGGGGACTAATGGCTAGCTGAGCCAGTTCTACCTGCTGTAGAGTTACCATGGAATACCACTTAACCCATGTCAGGGAAAGGAACATGACATAAAGGTAACTGTTATCTAGCTGAGTGGCAAGACATTGAAACAGAAGGGATTTTAGAGTAAATAGGGGTATGTGTTGAAAATTCCTGGAGAAAACAGCAGGCAAGAAGATAAAAATCACTGATATAAGAAAATTCCTACCCTGTGGTATTCTTTTTATCCTCACTATCATCTGCAAGCATTGATAATTCTAAAGTAAATCACAATAAAAATAAAGTCAAGGTGGGATATCTACAAGGCAATAGCATAGAACAATATTTAAAGAGAAACCAAGAAAAAGAAAAGAAACCAAGAGGAGTGGAGCCAAGATGATGGAGGAAAGGAAGCAACTTGCCTAAACTCTCCTGCAAACTGCTTCAAATACTGTAAAAATGACTCTAAACAAATTCTAGAGCAGCAGAACCCACAAAAATACAGAGTGAAAAAATGTCCCAGGCCAAGACAACTTGGAAGCTGGACACAAAAGGAGAGAGGAGCACAGCATGGCACAGGCTAAGGCAGCACAGATCTAGCCACAGCACACTTAGAACAGGCCTCAGGGACTGAATAACTGACAGTTGTGGTGGTTTCCTGACTTCTCAACCCACAGACATGAAAAAAACTTAGAACTTTAGGAATGGTTGGTCAGACCAGGGTGGGAGAGGAGAACAGTTCAGCCCTGGTCCCAGCATGGCCCTGGTCCCAACAAACCAGGAGCAGACCTTGGGAGTAAATGAACCAGCAGCGGTGGTGGCAGCTGCAGCAGGGGCCACTGATAATTTTGGAATTCTCAGCCCACAAACAATAAGGGGATCGAACAACTGATCAGAAATAGATTTCGGGTGTTTCTTTGCTGACACTGAGGAAGGACTCTGTTGTTTTCCCCACACTTGGATCCAGATTGCAGTTCTGGGGCAAGGAGGAACACTGCCATAGCAGAGTTGTGGCAGCACTAGAGATGGAACCCTCCACACAGTTCAGAGTAGAAAAGAGTGCTTGTCCTTCATATACCAGAGCACTGGCCATGAGAAGATTAAAACACCTCCCTTAGATCATGCTTTCTTGGAAGAACTGAGAACTTATAGGTCCCTAGAAGTGTCTGTGAAAACAGCTGCACAAAATCTCTGAAGCTTGGGAAAGTATACCCTCTACACTAAAAATAGAGTCATACTTTGAGAAAGAGTCAAAAAGTCAAGTAATTGACTGGGAAAATGAGCAAACAGTGGAAAAAGTGCAGACTATAAAAACTTACTTTAGTGACACGAAAGGTCAAAACATACACATAAAAGAAAACAACCAAGTCAAAGTTCCTACAAAGTTCCAAAAAAATTATGAATTGGTCTTAGACCATAAAAGAGCTCAAAAAGAATTTGGAAAATGAAGAGAAGTAAAGGAAAAAATTGGAAAGAAAAATGAGAATGTTGCAAGAAAATCAAGAAAACTGAGTCAACAGCTTGGTAAAGAAGACAAAAAAATACTCAAGAAAATAACACCTTAAAATATAGCCTAGACCAAATGGCAAAAAGAAGTCCAAAAAAGCAGAATTCACCAAATGGAAAAGAGGTCCAAAAGCTCACTAAAGAAAATAATTCCTTAAAAAATAAGACTGGGGTAAATGGAAGCTAATCATTCTGTGAGAAATCAAGAAACTATAATACAAAACCAAGAGAATGAGAAATAGAAGACAATGTGAAATATCTCAATTGAGAAACAATTGACCTGGAAAATAACTCCAGGAGAGATAATTTAAAATTATTGGACAATCTGATGGCCATGATAAAAAAAAGAGAATAGAATTTATCTTTCAAAAGATTATCAGGGAAAATATCCCTGATATTCTAGAGGTAGAGGATAAAATAGACATTGAAAGAATCTACTAATCACCTCCTAAAAGAGATCCCAAAATGAAAACTCCCAGAAAAATTATAGTCGAATTCTAGATTTCCCATGTCAAGGAGAAAATATTGCAAGCAGCCAGAATAAAAACAATACAAGTATTATGAAACCACAATTGGTAAAGTTTATATCAGACATAACATAATAAAAAAATATAGTATAATAAAACAAATATGTGCCAAATATGCTAACTAGATGACTCAGGGCAGGATTAGGGAATGGTTAAAGAGTGGTTAGTTCTTAAAGGAACATGTACTTTTGGTATCTACTATGCAAGTATTTTACCCAAAGTTCATCAGGAAATAGTCCAATGGGGAGCTACATGGAGATGTGGTTTTAGGCCTGAAATATCAGTAAGTCAACTAGTGGTCAGGACAGACCTAAGGAATACCAGGCTGCTCTAATGAATGTGTTGTTAGACAAGATAAATATAAGTGAATATATGTATGTCTAGGGTATATATGATGGGTCCCTGAGTAGTAAATGTAGTTATGATGAGTACACAATCCATTCACTAGTACATAGCTGGTTCAAACTAACAAGGTTTATAGGTGCAGCTGGCTACTATATCAGGAATAAAGATAAAAGTTTTGCTAAGGCAGGTTGTATCCTTGGGCTAGGATAGTGTTCTGAGGCTAAGAAGAAATATGATTTTTAGTAAGAAATGTGATTTTTAGAATTGGGTGGCAAGCACATATACCCAAGCACCCCATGAATACCACTATTAGGTTTGTATCCCAAAAGAGATTAAAAAAGCAAAAGGATCTATATGTACAAAAATATTTATAGTGGCTCTCTTCTGGGGGCAAATTAGAATTAGAAATTGAGGAGATTCCCATCAGTTGGGGAATGGTTGAATAAGTTGTGGTATGTAATTATGATGGAGTATTATTTTACCATAAGAAATGATGACCAGGATGTTCTTAGAAAAACCTAAAAAGACCTACATGAATTGATGCAAAGTGAAATGTAGGCAAAAAAAAATGTAGGCAAAAAATAACAGCAATACTTTAAGATGATCAGCTATGAATGACTTAGTTATTCTCAACAATACAATGATGCAAGACAACTCTGAAGGACTTAGGATGAAAAATGCTATGCATCTCCAAAGAAAGAACTGATGCTGTGTGAATAGAAATTGAAGCAACTTTTTTTAACTTTTTTCATTTTTCTTGAGTTTTTTTTTTATTGTTTTTGTTTTTAGCCTGTTTTTTCTTTTATAGCATAGCTGTAATTGATATGTTCATGACTATCTATATATAACCTATATGGAATTTCTAGACTTCTCAATGAGGGGGGAGGAAGGGAGAGAATTTGGAACTCAAAGTTTAAAAAAAAACTGTTAAAAATTGTTTTTACATGTAACTGCAGAAAATTAAATACTAAATAAATACAAACAGATAAAAAAAAGAAAACAAATTAGGTGCCTTGGAAGCTTTAATTCCATATGGAATTCAAAGAATAAAGAAGTAACTGATAAGTATAAAGATTGTGAAGAAAGTCTATCAGGCTAGAAAAGACAGAAAAGGAGCATAAACAATAATGTAACAAGAGAAATAAATAATATTTTAAAGAAAAAGACAAAGAAAATGAAATCACAAGCTGACAAACAAAATGTGTTAATGGGGAGGTGAAAAAGAGGCCTGTTATTTGTTTACTAATTTGAGAGAAAAAAGAGAGGCAGTTATTAGTTAATTACATAAATTAGTTAATTACATAAAAGGAAGTATGGACAATTGTTATGTTAAGCAAAACTCCAAAACTAGGAAAAGAAGGAATACATAGGGAGGTAAAAACGGCTTGCTGTTGAAAGGAAGAGAAGTAGTGGAAATTGAGTTCCCTTATAAAATATTGTATTTGAAAAGTATAGAAAAATTGAAATATATATATATATATATATATATATATATATATATATATATATACCTATCTCATAACTTTAATTGTGAATAGATTAAACAATCCAGTGAAACAAAATAAAATTCCTCAACCAGCTGTAAAAAAAAAAAGAAGAAAAAAACATATCTTTATAAAAGACATGCACAGAATAAAAATGAGGGGTTGGGAAAAAAATATCATGTATCAGTTGAATCCAAACATGTATCATATATCATTTGGGATTGATTTTATTAAGCAAAGCAAAAGCAGATACTATTAGAAAAAGAAATATTTTTTTAAAAGATGCCTTACACAAAAAGGACCATAGACAACAAAGTAATATAACAATATTAAACTTATATGTTCCAAGTACCTAAGCATTTAAAATCATAAAAGAAAATAAATATCATTACAAGACAAATGAATTAATTCAATAGAAGTAGAAGATTTCTATTCTCTAAGTTTGGAGCATATCTGAAGGAAGGAAAAGAAGAATGGAAAATATAAATTGAACAAAATACTGGAAAACAAGTGCTAAAAGATTTGTGGCAACTTTTAAAATAGACTCTCAAAGAATATATGAATTTCTCAGTGCTGGATAGACTTTGAACAAAAATTGAAAATGTATTAGGGAATAGAAATATTGCAACCAAATGGTAAAAGGAATAGGAAACATATCCTTTTTAGATCTTAATGTGATCAAAAACAGTTTAAAAATGTTTTGGGGGAACAAATAAAAGATACAAATCTAATCAGAGACTTAACAAGGGAATCTTAAATATTGAGTGAAGCAAATAACAAAACATAGAAGCAATTAATGCCTAAATGAATGAAAATGGTAATAATGAAATAATATAATCTAATACAAATGTAAAATAGTGGTAGGGGAAAATATCTCAACATTTGCATTGAGAAAAAATATTCTCTCTGGCTGCCTGAAGTATTTTCTCCTTCATTTGATAGTTATAGAAGTTGGCAATGATATTCTTTGATGATTTCAGTTTGGAATCCCCTTCAGGAGGCAAATGGTGTACTATTTTGGCTCTAGGACCTCTGAGCAGTTCTCAATGATTTCTTAGAAGATATTGTCCAGACTCTTTCTTCATCAAAGCTACCTGGTAGATCAATAACATATGTTTTTCTCTCTTAGATCTATTTTCCAGGAGAGTTGTTTTTCCCATGAGATATTTTACATTTCCTTCTGTCTTTTCATTCTTTAGATTGTGTTTGACTGACTCTTGATGTCTCATAGAGTCGTTAATTTCTGCTTACCCAATTCTAAATTTTATCAAATTGTTTTCTTCAGTTAACTTTTGCATCTCCTTATTCATCTTTGCAGTTATTCTTTTAAGGAATTATTTTCCTCAGTTAGATTTTGTATTTACTTTTTCATTTGTTTAATTTTCCCACTTAGGTTTTGTTCTTCCTTTTTAATTTATCCATTTTTCCTTTTAAAGTCTTCTATGATTTTTTTTCATATTTTTAAAATCATTGGCCAGTTTTTCTTCAACTTCCCTAATTTAACTGTTAAAATGCTTCTCGAGCCCTTCCAAGAATGCTCTTTGGGCTTAAGACCAAATCATATTCCCTTCTGAAGTTTCAGATGGGAGCACAGTCTCAGTGCTGACCTCTTTGGTATTTGTATTTTGGTCCTTGTCCCCATAAAATATTCTATAGTCTTATCTTTTCTGGTTTGCTTCTGGCTCATTATGATCTCCCTTTTCCTGACTTTTAAAGTTGTTCTCTGTTTCTGGGGCACAGGGGTCCCTATCCCATGGTTCTTGTGCTTAGAACTTGAGGCTTTCTGTATTGTGGTCTCTGGTTCTTTCAACTAGAAGCTAGAATGCTGTACGTTATCTGTTGCTAAGCTGGCTGGTGTGGCAAAGAAGAAGTTAGGTGAAGTCTTTCTGAATTTCCCCAGTTACTCTAGAGCTAGTTGCATTAAGTGTGAGGGAGGGGTGGTCTGGCCACAGGAAATCTCCTCATCTGAACACAAGGAGTCTCAGTGATTAGTGAAACCCATCTGTGCTAGTGTCTTCCCGATTCCCCTGGCTATGCTGAGACATGCCTAGGATCCTGGTGTTGGGGATTACAGGCTCTGCACTCCTGAGACTCTGGATCTCCTCCCAGTTCACTGAGATGGGGCTGTCTGGGACAGCTCTGGTCCTTCACTGGTCCTCTTCAGCAACATCAAAAGGAACCCTGTTTGGGATTTTCCTAACTTCATGGGCTAAGGGACTATTTATCCCTTTGGCTGATCCTAGCATTCCAGGATATTTCCTGGGGAAATATTCTCTTCATTTTTCAAGGTCAGCAAAGGGAGGGGTAGAGAATTTACCAATCACTCCACTGTATTGGATCCCAGAAGTCCAAGTAGGTGACTAACAGACGTTTAATCTGCAGTCTGATAGTCTCAGGAGCAGTTGCTGCAGTTACCTGGGGTTCTATGGTTATCTCTCACTCAGTTCAACTGGACTCCCCTCCTGGATTGGTATGTTTGAGATTCCACAGTGCCGCTCTTGCTTCAGACTATTTAGGGATTTCTGTTTGGCTTTGCTATGGTGGGGTCAGTGCTGGTAGAAGGAAAAATATTTCTTTAGAAACATATATTTGAAAGATAGAAAAGGTGATGATTAATTGAAAATGTATAAAAAATGAAAAAAATAACAGATCAACAAACCTGAGATAACATCAAATGAGGAGATAGAAATTAGAGGAGAAACTAACTGGAAATCACATATATGTATGTGCGTATGTATGTGTATATACACATATATATGTATGTGTGTATACATACAAATACACATATGTAGACACATACATATACATGCATGCACATGTATGATAAATAAACCTGAGGCAATGTGTGTATGGAAAAAAAAAAACAGAGATTTGTAGCTAGAGGACTTTTAGCGATATCTGCCTCTGCTTCTTAATACATACACACACACATATATATGTATATACACAGAGACACATGCATATGTATCTAGTTATGTATGTATCTATAGACAGATAGATTTAGATAAAGAGAGAGAGAGAGAGATGGATAAACATAGTCATTTGTTTGAGGCTCTCTTGCACTTTCATATTGATGGTTGTAGAATTATATCACAGGGGATCAAGATTTCTCAAAGTGTTCACTTCAAATAATCTATTAACATTAATTTAATTACTGGTACTATTGTGGATAGAGTGCTATGGAATAGTGTGGAATCAGGAAGACTGAAGTTCAAATCTGACCTCAGACACTGACTAGCTGGGTGATTCTGAGTAAATCATTTAATCCTGTTTGCCTCCATTTCCTCATCTATAAAATGACGCAGAGAAGGAAATGGCAAACCACTCCATTATCTTTGCCACTTGAACTCCAAATGGGGCAATAAATAATCATACATGACTGAAAAACAACAAAGACCTTACCACTTCTTATTATTACACAAAAATACTCATATGAGTTTATATACTACATAATATGTTGATATACCATGAGACTAAGTGGAGAATATTCATAGAGACTCTCATTATAAATTAAAAAATATTTAAAAATTACAGTGAAGTGGAAAGACAGAATACCAATTCTCTTTGTAGAGGATTGTGTTGGCAGAGTTGGTTGCGTTGTTCACTCAAGGACAATATGAAGCCTAATTTAGTCAGACATTTTGATATTTTACTTTAAAGATTCAGTGGAGGAACATATGAACAAATGGGATTAGCAACTCCTAGTGAATAACAAGATGAAGAACAAGTTTGTAGTGGACCTAATGAGCACAGTTTGTCCAAAAGAGTTTGACAACCCTTGAGCTGGAAAGAAAGCAATCATAAGTTAACTGTGTAGGGGATTGATGAAGAGAGTAGGGAAAAAGAGAAAAGTAGGCAAAAGATTCTTGTTTTTCCCTATAAAACTCTTCAATAATAAATGTATAACACCTTAGTTTGGATTAGCATATCAGTGGAATTTCCTGTCAGTAAGTATGGGGAAGTGGAGAAAATAATTTGGATAACATGAGCTACTACGTGTCTGGGGAGGGGAGGTTTCTGAAAAGATGTCTAGGTTGGAGATAGGAGTGTGTTTAGAAATGAGGCAAAGTTCTACTTCATAACATGCACTAGTGGTTTGGATTACTAGAGGGTTGCCTATGACACCATACCTCAAATACTATACCATACTAGCCAGGACAAACTGTGTTTCCCATTAACAATAAGCCAGGAGACAATTGACACAGACACAGACACACACACACACACACATCCCTTACTCAAATGGCACAGCAAGAATTATAGTTATAAAAATCTTTCCTTCCTTGAAAAATATGAGACCTCTCACAATTACACATCATTTCAATGGGGAGACTGTGAATTTGTAACTCTAGAATTACAGGGCTGCACTGTTCTTTCTTCAAAACTGCAAGGATTTAATACTCTTTCTTTCCCTGTAGACTCATCATGAAGTTAACTGAAAGGCATGGAGTCTCTGCTGGACGTGCTTTTCTACTGTTCTAACCAATCCTAAGACAAGGCAGTTCTGCTTGATAGAGTTCCTCAAATGGGCTTGCTCTTCATAGGGTCTAGCATCTCTCCAGTGTTCTGCACTCTCCAAGCCTTTATTCTTAAATGGCAGCTGCAGTCCATCACCTTCAGCCTCAGGCTCAGTTGCAATTCTAGTTTGTGGTATTACTTTGCTGTTTGAGAAAGAACAGAGGCTCTTAAGTGAGGACTGTCAGAAACCTCTCCAAGTCTATTCCCTCAGGGCCTCAGCTCTCTGACTGGCCAACTCCCTGGTGATACAGAACAGAACCTTAGCCTTTCCTTTTGACAACACCACTTGGATTGTATTACTATTCAGCAAAGTTCCCAAATCTTCATTGTCTGAGTAGGTAATACCAGGTAAAGAACACTTTCCCAATAAATACCAAGTAGTGCTGAGGTTAAGGGATATAGTTTTAAACGTTAACTTTAAGGTTTTCCTATTGGCCTATGCAAATGAGTGCCTAGGGAAAACATATAGAGTTAGTTTATGCTCTGAGATCAAAATCATCATCTATGCTGGACTTTTCATATGCTAATCATAATTCATATCTTGCATGTAGCACAAATGAGCCTTCTCAAATTTTATATCCTATACAAGGCAAGGATAAACTGATCATATATGAAAAGAGGGTCTTCATCTTAAGGAGCAAATGTAGTGTGAGTAGAACTCATTCCTATACCTCATGGTCTCTTTACTCAGCTGTTACACCCCAAAAATATGCACAATATGAAATATTGACATATACAATAACTTTTCTAAAACCCATGACCTACATTTACATCATGTTTAAAGGTTTACAATACACTTTATACACCATGAATGACTAAAAATCATTTTTCTTCCTTGACCTCTCTTTCCCTCCTTCTTTCCCTCCTTCTTTCTCTCTCTCTCTCTCTCTCTCTCTCTCTCTCTCTCTCTCTCTCTCTCTCTCTCTCTCTCTCTCTCTTCTCCCTCTCTCTCTCTCTCTCTCTCTCTCTCTCTCTCTCTCTCTCTCTCTCTCTCCCCTCTCCCTCTCTCTCCCTCTCTCTCTCTCTCTCTTTTTCTCTCTCTCTCAATTAGCCTTATTTTGAAGAGCTATGGATGTTAATATGAAAAAAATCTCCATCTGTAAAGAGCTTACATTCTAATTAAGGAAGACAACACACATACAAGACTACAGAGTAAAGGGAGGCAGTTTGATCTATAAGAGAGTGGGGACTAAGGATAAGAGATTAACATACATCTTCCAGAAATAATGGAAAAAGTGATATTAACATAGTATTGAAATTGCAAAGAAGGTGTCAGGTGAATGTCATCAAAGCAAACTAAGGCCTGAAATCAAAATGGTAGAAGGAGAAGCAATAATTCCAGTGTCCTGAAAACCCACAGTGGAGCTAAATGTCAAAGATGAGATAGTGAACAATAGTTTCAAATGTTACAAATAGTTCAAGAAACACGATGGAAAAAGGGGCTATCATATTTGTCAATTACAAGGATCTCTCATAACCTTGAGGAAGGTATTTTCAGTTGAGTGATAGATTGGAAGCCATGTTGCAAAGATCTGAGAGATAATGTAAGAGGAAATGGAGGCCATGTAATTAGATACCCCTTATCTTCATCTCCCTTTCCACCTCCCAAGAATATGACTGTAAAATAGAGGAGATATAAAATGATAACTTGAAAATGTGATAAGATCTAGTGAAAATTTTTTGTTTGCTTGTTTTATTTTTGAATGTCTGAGATGAGACTATTTGGTAACAAAAGAGGAATACATAGGTAAAGAAAATGAAAGAGAAAGACATGGAAAGATGAAGACAAAGTCAGAGACATTAAAAGAGAGACACTGGTGAAGGAAAACATGGAGGGGTGAAGTGAGATCAAGGAATGGGAGTAAAGAGTAAGTGATAATGTAAAGGTGTTATGAACTACAGAGAAGATGAAAAGAGTAAAATATTGGTGAATTGTTTCTACTTTTGGTAAAGCGTGAAATGATTTTCTCAACTGAGGAGGTGAGTAGAAAATAAGGTGTAAGAATGGATAAGAGGAGAAATTTTAGAGCACCCACTTTGGGGAACACGATGGATAATCCATTAGGAACAACCAAAAAAATCACGTACAAAAAATAAGGGCTGAATTGAGTTTAAATAACACAAATTTGTAGTGGAATCAGTCAGTCCTACTGATTGATTTCCTTCAAGAGTAGTGGAGGCAGATATTTGAAGTAATGCAAAGTTACTTTTTTCAAGGCAGGGATGGCAATGAACGAGAAAGCAAGAGATTCAAGCAGAGAGGAATTGATTACCTAAAAACGTTAAGATTTGGAAGAGAAGTGAAACTGGAACAACAATGATATAAGAATGTTCCAAAGTTTGGGATGATAATTGATGATATTACTTAAATTTGGCATTATAGCAATCAAACCACCAACAAGCTATATATCAGTGAAGATCCTGAGGCTAATCTGGGGAAACATAAGGTCAAAGATACCAGGGAAATTTTTTAAAGTAAAACTTAAAGGGGCTTAGCACTTCCAGAGATCAAATTTTACTATACTATAATTAGCATTAAAATAAGTTGTTATTTTAAAAATAGATCAGTTAAGCATTATAACAGATTAGGTAAATAATATCTAGAAGCAATTACATTATTTAATAACCCAAGAGAAATTACCTATTGGGGAAAGTAATCCCTATTTGATTTTTTAAAATCTCAGAAAACTGGAGAGCAATATGACTTATATTAGGTATAGATAGACTGAGATAGATCTCTAAGAGATTACAATGCACACGAATAAGAGGGATAAAATGTCAGAATTTTGTCATTATATATCATATATAGTAAAATTATGATTTTAATCCATGCCTTCTGACTCTGAATCCTATGCTCTTTCTCCTTTGTTACAATGTCTTTTATGGAAATACAGATGGTGGTTCGAAAAGAGAGAGAAATATAGACCATTTCCATAATATAAGCTTTACAAAAGAGAAAAGGAATAGATCAATATCATGAAAGAATAAATATAATGTGGATTAATGAAGAAGATGAATAATCAGATTATGTTAGCAAGATAGTAAAATTGGCAAATTTGTATAAGCAAAAGTGAACTTGATAATAACAAAGTTAACTATACATATAGGATCATCACAAATTGAGTAACTTATTTGAAGATATAGATTATTGGCTATGATTGTGATCACTAGGTGGTGGAGTGGATAGTGTGCTGTCCCTAGAGTCCAAAGAACCTGAGTTCATATGTAGACTCAAATACTTACTAATTGACTGACCCTAGGCAAGTCACTTAAACCTGTTGGCCTCAGTTTCCTCATTTGTAAAATGAACCAAAGAAAGAAATGGCAAACTACTCTACTATCTGTGTCAAGAAAACCTCAAATGGGGTCATGGAGGGTTGGACACAACTGAAAAATGACTGAAGAGCAACAGCATGGTGACCTAATTCGGCCTAATATTCTCTCTGCTTCACTTTGTCTACCATTCAATATAAATCACTTTCATTTACTGTAAAAATTTCCCAGGTACAAATATAAGTGAGAAAATATCAATGGATAAAAAAAATGATGTGATATAATATACCAAAAATTCTGGGATGAAACTAATCAATTCATAGGGGAAATTTTGTATCTCTAAACTGCCATAACAACATAAATAAATAACCAAGAACTTGAACATGAAAATGAATAAAAATATCAATACATGAGTAACTCTCAAACAATTATTTTGCTAGATTATTCAAAACAGAGATTACCAAGATTATGAATGAAACTGAGAAAGTTTAAAGCAAGTAACTTCAATTAGATGATTGATAAGAAGCTTTCTTGTTCAAACATTCTATAGTTTATTATATAGATTGCATGTGTGACCAAAGTGTTTTTCAACTAGCTAATAGATAGTCCAGCCAGATAATAATGTTTTAATCATAAACAAGGTATAACTTTGAAGGAATTATTTAGATGTCATAAATAATACACAAAATCAATAAATACTCTAGAGCCATAATTTATAATCTCCTTAGAAGAATATTTTATATAAATAACATTCATTTAAAAGTAAAAAACAACTGGCATATTTGTTTAAAAATTAGTTTTATTTGAAATTTACACAATGTTGATTGATGTATCTATAAAAAATACATGTAACTAAAAATATAACCATAATAAAATTGTATATACATATTCATTCATACATATAGATATTCTAGAGATAGAAAAAATCCATATGGCCATGCTTATTTTTAAATGATCAAATCTAAATAATGATGTGAAAATGAATACTTCAATTTCTTGCATTAAAGGACTGCAGTATACTTTAAGGAATCTTGCAGTATTTATAAATTAGAAAATGAATTTTTTAATAAAGTTCCACATATAGACCTAAAATAAGCCAATAAGCTCATAAAAGTAACTGAAAATGGTATAGTTTAGAAATTTTACATTCAATAAAACTGAGAAGTTTAAAGTAAGTGTCGTGGTGAAATTAGTTTATGAAATATAGAAAACAATAAAAAGTGGACCAGTTGAGCATCTTCTCAATTGCAGTTTATCCCTAATCAAAGACAAAAAACTAGGTAATAATTTTTAACTAATATGGTGATGTCAAGAATCTTGGAACATATTACTGAAGACCAAGAGAAATGAATTGCTCATGATTGTGTTGTGAGGCAATTTTATTTGATGCAGCTTGCTTTAGTTTTGGTTCAAATTGGTTAAGAAATGACAGAGTCTTAAGTTTGATAGATAGATAGAGAATTTGATTTTCATGGTGGTGATTT
Source organism: Bettongia penicillata ogilbyi (assembly GCA_023548195.1). NCBI lineage: Eukaryota > Metazoa > Chordata > Mammalia > Diprotodontia > Potoroidae > Bettongia > Bettongia penicillata. The sequence continues at coordinate 1,889,129 of JAJHZJ010000975.1, forward strand.
TTCTCTGAAAATCTAGTTCTGCCAATGATGGAACAGGTTGTGATAGAACCAGAGAGTAAATAGGTAGGTAACTACTGAGGTGAGAAGTGAGAGGCACTATGGTGTAGATAAAGACATACCCCCTGTACCCATTACACAGGTAGTACTTTACATATATTTTCTGTCTCCCATAGTTAATTGGATTTTACTTGAGAGTCAGGCCTGTGAACCCTTCCACAATTCACTTTACATGAAACAGAGTGGGCACTTTGTAATAAATACTTATTGAATGAACTTTACCCTTTTGCAACATATTTATTAATGATAATTATGTTGGCAGTGATGCTTCTCCTATTGTTAGTGACAATAGATATTTGCACCTTCTTTAAAAAAAAGTTCACACCAATAGATAATCTTCTACAAGACCACTAAAAAAGTATTCTCTGTGGTAACAGGAATTCTTCAAAAGTAATAATATATCATCATTAGTGTTCATATCTAACTGCAAGAATCAGTCAGCAAATATGCATTTATTAAATGCTTACTGTGTGCCAGGCACTCTGGTATACACTGTGATATACAAAGAAAGAAAAAAGAATTTTTGGTATAAAGTATCTCATAGCCTAATGGAATTGGAAGGAAGCAAACAGAACTATGTGGTAGGTCCTATGCTAAGCACTTTTACAGATTTTAACTCATTTTGACATTCATAACAAGGAGGTTGTAATTGATAAGTGCTACTATTATCTCCATTTTACAGTTGAGGAAACTGAGTCAGAGAGAAACTGTGTGACTTGCCCATGATCATTCAGCTAGCGAGTGCCTGAGGCTGGATTTGAACTCAGATCTTTCTAAATCCAAGCCCAGTGCTACATATAGATACAGATATATACAGTTAGATAGATATAGATATCTATATCTATCCATCTATATCTATCTGTTTATCTACCTATCTATCTATCTATCTATCTATCTATCTATTTACAGAATAAATTGGAGTTAACCAACATCAGAGGGAAGGAACATTTTATATTCATTATCTCATTTAAGCATCACAATAAACCTATGAGATAGACATTATAGATATTCTTGTCACCATTTTACAAGTAAAGAAACTGGCCCAGGGAGGTTAAATAATTTTCCAGTGGCCACTTAACTAACAGTTATTGGTGGTGAGACTAAAACCAAAGTCTTTTTGACTCCAAGTTCAGCACTGTATCCTCTCTGCCACTTCCATGGCACAGCTATGAGTTGAGATCCAGTTATGAGAACAAATTGGATATAAATACTTTAACTTATATCCAATAGAAGTATAAACTATATGACTTGATCAGAAGAACTTATGCACTAAATGATAACCCTTTTTTAGGAATGTTGACAATTCTAATATTTTCATTCTTAAGGCATTTACAAGCAGGAACTAGATTAATACTCAGGACAGCTAAGTAGTGCAGTGGATAGAGTACCAGTGCAGGAGTCAGGAGGACCTGAGCTCAAATCTCACTTCAAACATGGCTCTAGAGTATTTATTGGGTTCCAGGATGGGAATTTCCCAAGGTGTTTATGGATCAGATCTCTTGGGACCACAAAGACTACAAAGTAATTATAGCAACACATTTACAGCAGCAAAGAATTGATAACAAATATCCATCAAAATTAGCTTTAATAAGAAGGACCATCTTATCCTCTGAGACAGGAGCCAAGGAGGGCATGATAGCTGATGAAGCATAACGGTTTTGAAGTATGGAGTAGGGAAATAAAGACATTTTATGTTGGATGGCCTCAATTTTTTCAGTGAAATAGGTGGAATCATCCACTTAAAAAAAGAAATGGTTTGATATAGGGGACTTGAGGAGAGAAAATGTTTGTAGTAACCATTTTGTAGAGTGTGATCAATTCAATCAAGAAAGAATGAAATGATTACAGTGAAGCAGCAAAACTATTTGAGATTAAATAAGTTGAATTTGTTGTGGACCCAGATAAAGTAGTTCTTTAGCTTGCTCTAGCAGCGTTTAATAACTTGAGAGTAAGAACTGGATTTAAAGATTGGCGTTTGTGAATGGATGAATAAGAGACACAAGAAATTCAAGGGTGGAACACTGAAGACCATGAAGGGAGGAAAGTGAGACCAGAGCATTGGTAATAGATTGCAAGAATAGTGATATATGTAAAGAATGGAGTTCAAAATGTGGGGATTCATTTTAAGAGGAGTGAGACAGCAGGTGAGATGGAAGAACAAAAGATTATAATTAGGGACAGCACTTTCTGCGCACAATTCCTATGAATGGTCAGTGCCCAGGTTGAGTGATAAAGATGTCAATTAGTCATAGGTAGTGGAGTGAAAGGGAAACCTCTTTATTTCTCTATTCTTCCCCACTACAGTCTTTCTCAAATCCAGAATGGGGCATGGGACTGTTAGAAATAATGTGTTCTATAAACATTTTGATATATGGGATTTTTTCACGTATAGCTGATGTTTTGGGGTAAATGATAATCATTAGGTAAATGGTATCATTAGGTCAAGGGTACATATACTTTCATGACTCTTTTATGTAGTAGAAGACTGTCCATGTTTCACAAGCACATAATGATGAGGTCAGGACAATGACTCTGTAGACCTTCAGTTTGGTAGTCAGTCAAATACCTCTTTTCTCCCAAACTTTTCTTCAGAACCTCCCAAATGCTGAGCTAGCTCTGGCAACGCATGCATCAACCTCATTGTCAATGTGTACATCCCTGGAAAGTACACTACCAAGGTAAGTGAACTTATCCACAGTATTCAAAACTTCTCCATTTGTTGTAACTGATGGTTCCACATATGGATGGTGTGGTGGTGGTTGATGGAGCACCTGTGTTTTTTTTGGTGTTAATTATTAGGCCCAAATTAGCACAGGCAACAGAGAATTGATCTCAGCTTCAGAGGCTGCACTGAGTGCACAATCATCTACAAACAGAAAATCATGCACCAACACTCCCTCTACTTTGATATTGGTTTGTAACCTTTTCAAATTGAAGAACTTACCATCAGTATGGTAGTTGACTTTGATTCCAGGAAACTGAATCACTTCAATGTGAACTGTCTTAAGAAGACTCTGAGGATCATCTGGCATGGTAAGGTACCAGATACTGAAGTTCTTGCTCTAGCTAAACTGCCAAGTATTCAAACTATGCTTCAGGAAGCACAACTCCGATGGTCTGGCCACATTGTTCGAATGCAAAATATATGCTTACCAAAAAGACTATTTTTATGGAGAACTTGCATGGGGCAGGTAATCATATGGTGGCCGGAAGAAATGGTACAAAGACACTCTTAAGCTCTCTCTCAAGAACTTTGAATTTGACTGTGCAACATGGGAGACACTGGCACAGGACCGCTCAGCATGGCGTGCCCACATAAGAAAAGGTGCTGTACTCTTGGAGCAAAGCAGAATTGAGACAGCAAAAAGTAAACACAGGATGTGCACATTTGGAATATCCACCCCAAATATTCAAACAGACTATCTGTGCCCAACCTGTAGTAGAGCATTCTAAACTCATATTGGTCTGACTAACCACAATCATACATACTGAAATTTCACTTTACAATGGTGATGACATTTTGGTCTTCTTTGAAGAGGTAAGACAACAACAATTTCAGATTGAATCTATCTAAAGCTCTCCATGACCAAATCTTAAAGACAGACAATTGTGTGCACATCAAACAATACCTCTTAAACATTTGTACAAGAAACCTTAAATATAAATTTCTGGAAATCAGTTATAGGTTGGATTAGATTGCCACCATGGTCTTTCCTACTTCAAAATTTTCTTATTGTGTTATTTTAACATCAGTGTGCCATCAGTAGTAATACCAAAAATGAATTCTAATTTGCAAGGCAAATAGAAATTTGCCCAATTAGAATTTACAAATGATTAGATGCCACAGAAATGAAATACAGATAGTTCTTCAGTGAAACCTAATATACCAAGAAAAGTTTCTACAAAACTATTTAGAAATATTTGAAATTTTATGGTAAAGTGAATATCCCTATCTGTTACAGGAATTTAACCACCAACATGGAGACATACTTCATTTAAATTTTTTGCATAAAATATCCATGATGAAGTGCAAGACATATAGTGAACTAACAGAAAAAAGGATGATATATACCATAATACTTATAGTAATACTTTTTGTAGTAGCAAAGAATTGGAGACAGAGTAAAAGTCCCTGGATTGTGCAATTTTTCTCTCCAGGTTGTTACTCAGACTCTCCTCTAGACTTTCTCTACCATGACTCTTCATCTTAGAAGGTCAAACCATCGTTGGAATTCACACATTGGAAGTGTCCTGTCGCCTCTCCCTTCCAGTTGCAGATGCTTTTCACATCCTCTGTTTCAAGGAGGAGTCACAGACCAGTCACGCCCTCATCCTTCTCCAAACTGCCATCCTGACTCTTTGCCAGGATTTCCCTACCAGGCCACCTCCATACTGGTCATCTTCCTCCACCCTTTTCCACCTCCCATTAATGTGCTATTTTCCCTGAATAGAATGTTAGGGCAGGGGCTTTTTTTCTTTTTCCTCATATTTGCATTGCCCAAGATGACCACAGTGCCTGGCACATAGGATACATATGATAAAAACTTGTTGAGAGACTCACAGAAGTATTACATTATAATATTTTGATGCAATAGGGTATGTTATTGTCATAAGAATAGATGAATGTGATGTAAATGGGTAAGCAGAGGAAGATTTATATGAACTGGTGTAAAATAAAGGAACTTTAATGAAGAAACAATATAAAACAATGTAAATGAAAAGATGAAAAATGACAACATTGAAACTGAATGCTATGTAACTTTAATTCTCAATTTGACCTTAAAGAAATGCATATACCTCCTTGACTTTATGGCAGTAGTAGAGAATCATGAAGGTGTAAAACACTACATATTAGCAGACTTGAGGGTTGGTTCTTTTGAAGATTTTTTTTCCTTTCTTTTTAACTCTTTGATATAAGAGAAGGCTTTTTGTTCAGGGGAGGGGAAGAAATATATTAAGAGAGAAGGAAGTATAAATTCTCCCATATTTATTGCTAATTTTTAACAAAAAGCATTTAAAATTTTTTTCACAACCATGTCTTTTCATAAGTGACTATGAGTAAACTAATGAAAATTAATTAAAATGTATTTATTAAGCCTTTATATATGATAGAATCTGAGTTAGATTCTGGGGATGCAAATACAGAAGAGAAAGAAAACCCATGTTCTTGAGGAATTTACATTCAAGTACATAGGGATAAAATAAATAGAAAAGTGGTAGCCAGTCAAGGGAGTTTTGGTCTGGTGAGTCACAGGAATAGTAGATGGAGCCAGAGAACAATGGGACATAATACCCTTTCCATAAGCAGTGATGATGCTATTTAGTTACTGTTTCCAGACCAAGAGATGTAAAGAGAAGGATGAAAGACGAGAATGAGGGTGTAGGCCTATGTATGTTGCAACAGAGCAGATGTGAGGAACAGATGACTAGATGGAATGTGAAGCACAGTCTGGGGATAGCTAGATAAAGTAATTATGCATGGGAAAAGGAAGTTTCTTGAAACATAAGATAAATTGAATAACTGCTAGAATGGCTATTTTATTTTACTTGCATTCCTCAAAATCCCACAAGATATATATAACACTCCAGGTAGAAAGTAAGAGCAGTATAAATTCAAAGGCTATTGATCTCTTAACCTAATACTCAATTTTCTGTGAATGATGATCTTCAAATGCACACTTTAAAACTAGACTTCTTAATATTGCTAACTTAACTGTTTCTTTGCAAAAGATAAAAGAAAAAGAAATAACATGTGATGTCATATTATGCTATACCCAGTGCCATTCAACTTTGGTTTAGTGCATATTTAGACTATCTAAAATATCATCACCCATGCAGGAAATGCTTGAGATCTGCTCTTGGATGTGCATGGATAGATATTCTGTGTAGACCTATGGAATGGCTGTAACCAACCTTTTTCATTTGTCTCCAAACCCAGAACTGTCTGCCTCTTCCAAACTACCTAAACATAGTTCCTCTGTTTTGTGCAATTACATCCAGGGGTGAATAGCTGATTCTTTCACAGTGGGTGGCATGATGTAGTAAGGAGAACAGGTCCTGAAGGTCATTGATCACTTCCCCCTTAGGCCATGTGCTCCTGAAAAATAGATTTGTGTATTTGATCTTGTGTCTTTTGTGAATTTCAGTTGTAGGCACAGAAAATGTAGTCTCTGACCCAGGAGTTTGAGCTATCAAGATCTTGAGCCAAGTTGTTTGCTATAATCATTCCAGAAGGGAAGCCTCAAGGAGCAATGATCTAATATAGTAGCTGAATGAGACTTTGAACTTGAACTTGCTGGTATTGATGCTATGTAGGAAGCGATAAATTGTGAAGGCTAATCTCTTCACCCCCCAGAGAGACAAGGTGGTACATGTATGTGGTGGATAAAATTTTCCTCCAGATTTTTTGGGAAAATGTTTATATATTTGTTCTTGCTATTTTGTTTACTTTATAAAATGTAGTATGTTGTTAAATGAGTACATAGAATGGGGGGTACTAGTAAATGGACCCATAAAAGAGGGGGAATGCAATGTGTGGGGGCTCAAATTGATGTCAGGAGAGCGAACTTCCCAAAAATATGCAAGATAAACCTAAGGGTAAGAGTGAAATCTAACACAACTGACCTCGAGAGATTGGGGCTAACATAAACCCATGAAAAATCATCATTCTGGGAGATTTTAAGGATTCTGTTGCAAGATTCTAGTTTCTTTTAAATCTTCTAACATCATCCTCTTAACTGGTCAACAACTTGCCTTGCTGTGGTTGAAATACCATCCTGGTTCATGCTTTGATGTTGTTTTTTTTCCTTGAAATCACTTCGTTTTCTCATTAAATACATTCGTGTACTTATAGATCATAGGGTCATAGCTTTAGAGCTGGAAGTCACTTTAGCATAACATAATCCAATCCTTTCCTTTTATAGGTAAAAGAAATAGAAGACAAGAAAGTTTAATGGCTCAGCAAGAGCCATACAGGTAGTTAGTGTCACAGCACATATTCTAATCCAAAGTCTTCTGACTCAAAATCCAGTTTTCTTTCAACAACACTTGAATTTTTCAAGAGTTTAAAAGGACTCTTTTAGTAGGAAAAGATGTGAGATTTAGGACTGAATGTTAAAGTGCTGCCAGCAGCTTTTAGGAACACTCTCTTTTCAAAGCATAAAAATCATCCTAAGTGAGGTGTCAACGTATCAATCACTTCAGCTTTACTTGGGAAAGCTTTAAGGTGATTCTATGAGTATAGAAACTGAAAGCTCATTGAAACCTAACTTTCTTTTAAAAATACCATATCTCTTGTGATCCTCTCCAAAGCTAGTCTCTCCTTTTTAAGTTTCCTCTTACATATCTTACATAGAGGCGCAGGAGGATGAGCTGAAATATGCTTTTTATCCTGCTGCAACTTGCAGGTACGCCTCCTGTCAACAACCTCCTCTCAGTCCACCCATTCCATTATATCACAGTGTATGTAGGTGGCTCTTCCTTCTTCCTCAGTTTAGAATTTGGCTCACCATTTTATCATCTATCCGGTTTCTCCTGGAATCCAAGATAATTTTAATATTCAAGATAATGAAGACTTCATAAAACTGGTCTCCCATTCCTCATTTCCCAGGAACTCTAAGTTCCCCACAGAGTGATCATAGCTTTGACTTTACAATTACGCTTGCTTTCTTCTACTATGAAAGTAATGGCAGAATTTGAAACTCAGTATATCTTAGATTGAGCACATGCCACCTGTTCCCCATTAAATATCTCCTTTCCCAAATTTACCTATTCTTATAATGACAACACTATTCTCTGTTATCCAGGTTAATAAACTACCATTATTATTATTTTTTTTATTTTTTCATCTCCCCCTCCTTACCATACCTAATCAGTTCCCAAGACCTAGCAATTCTACTTTCATATCACTTTCATCTATTTCTCTCTCTTTACAATGGCACCATAACTGTTCAAGTTCTCATAACTTCTAGGCTATGGGAATAGGTTCCTATTGAGAACATCTTCATCATAATCTTTCTGAAGCACAAAACATAGTTAGTTATATGTCAATCTAGTATGTGCCAGAGAACCAGAACTTGAAGCAAAATAAGTACACATAAACTCCCATTGCAAAACAAGAAATCAGTACAAAATTAATTATCAATTTCCCACCATTTTAACAGCTTTGTACATATACAACTTCCATCGTTGGGAAGATAAGTTTAAAATGTCCCATGAATAGAAGCATTCCCCTCCTTTCAAAAGACTAATAATCCTCCTATCACTAAAGCCTCTGAAGTCATGGTCCAAGAAGTAGTCTATGTGAATATCAGAACAGGCAACTGCTTCTTCTGATGTCTTGGCTACTAAACGTTGAAAGGAGAAACTTCTCATCAATGAACTGCTTTGCACTGTCAAATAGTTAAGTATCAACAGAAATGGAAATCACCAATATCCAAATGGTATTGCATGGAAATGACGTTTTAAAAAGGTATACCAACAAATGTGATGCCACTGAATGTTAGGTACCATTGGATTTTTTCCCCCTCTGTAGCTGAAACCTCTTGTATGTTTTGGGAGTTTTTTTTTGCATTAGAATATGAACTCCTTTAAAGCAAGGACTATTCTTTTCTTTTTGCAACCCTACTACTTAACAGAGTTCTTTTGCAAAGTAGGAACTTAAAATGGCTTTTTCATAAACAAGAGGTTGTATTTTTTTCTTTTTGGTTTTGATTTAATTGGGTTTTGTTGTTGTTGTTGCTGTTGTTGCGTGTGTGTGTCATGGCAATAGAATTAGAAATTGAGGGGATGCCCATTAATTGGGGAATGGCTGAATAAATTGCAGTACATGATTGTCATAGAATATTATTGTGCTGTAAGAAATGATGAGGAGAATGGTTTCAAACAAACAAACCCTGGGAAGACTTATATGAACTGATGCAAAGAAAAGTGAGCAGAACAACAAGAACATTGACCACAGTAATATAATGATAATTAAGTATGAGTGACTTGGCAATTCTGCACAATGGTAACTCAAGGCAATTGCAAAGGACTTATGATGAAAATTCTATCCACTTTGAGAGAGAAAACTAACAGTACAGGTGAAAGTATGTCATTTTTTCACTTTCCCCTATTTTTCTTGAATTTTTTGTCAATGTGGATAATACAGAAAAAATATTTTACATGACTTCACATATATTATGAATATCATGTATCTTACCTTCTCAACAGGTGGAATAGGGGTTTGAGAGAGGGAAAGATATTGAAACTCAATTTTTTAAAAAAGAATGTTAAACTTTTAAAAAAAATAGCCATTCATTCATTCATTTGTTCCTCCATAATTTGGGTTTCTTAAATAGATACATTGCTATTTTTTAGATTTCCAAAAAAAATTTATTTTATTACACTCTGTAAAATATCTTTATATTTGATTGGCATAGCATTAAAATTATGAATTAACTTTGGTAGCAGACATTTTTATTACATTGGCAAGGACTAGTCATGACCACTAATTTTTTCTAGTTAATGAAGTTATTCTTTATTTCTTTTAATTACCTCAGAATAATATTTATTTTGTTTATTTAAAAAACTAATTTATTTTCAGTTTTCACCATAACTTCAATAAGTTTTAGAATTTCTTCCCATCCCTATTCTTTCCCTCCCTGAGAAGGCATAAAATCTAATAAGGGTCCTAGTCATATATTCCTATTAAACATATTTTCATATTAGTCATGTTTCATAGAAGAGTTAAAACAAATAGGAGAAACTTCGAGTAAAACTGAAACAAAACAAAACATAACACAAAAGAAAACAGTCTGCTTCATTCTGCATTCCAATGCCACAATTCTTTCTCTCAGTGTGGATGACATTTGCCTCAAGAGCCCTTTGGGAATATGTTAGGTCCTTGCATTGCTGTGAAGGGCTAAGTCTATCAGAAACAGTCTGCACACACTGTACCTGTTACTGGATATAATGTTCTGGTTCTGCTCATTTCACTCAGCATCAGTTCATAAAAGTTCAGGTTTTTCTGAACTCCACCTGTTTTCTTATAGGACAATAGTATTATTGTATTATATTTATATGCCAAAACTTGTTCAGCCTTTCCCAATTGCTTGGCATTCCCTCAATTTCCAGTTCTTGGCCAACACAAAAAGAGCCGCTATAAATACTTCTGCATATGTGGGACCTTTGCCCATTTTATGGTCTCTTTGGGATACAGCCCTAGAAGTGATATTGCTGTGTCAAAGGGTGTGGATATTTTTGTAGCACTTTAGCCACAGTTCCAAATGGGTGGATTAGCTCACAGCTCTACCAACAATGAATTGCTGTACCAACTCTCCTGTATCTTCTCCAACAGTTATCATCTTCCTGTTTTGTCATGTTAGCCAATCTGATAGGTGGGATATGGTACCTCAGCCTTTATTTTCTTCCCCTGAATACTACCTGTTCATATTTTCTGGCCATTTATCAATTGGGAAATGACTTGTCATCTTGTAAATTTGACTCAATTCTTTGTATATTTTAGAGATGAGGCCTTCTGAAAAATGCTTTCCCAGTTTTCTGCTTCCCTCCTAATCTTGGTTGCATTGGGTTTGTTTGTGCAAAATCTTTTCAATTCAGTATAACCAAAATTATCCATTCTGTACTTCATAATGGTCTCTATCTCTTGTTTGTTCCTAAATTTCTTCCTTTTCCATAAATCTGATGAATATACTATCTGTTGCTCTCCCAATTTATTTTTAATGTCAGCCTCTATACCTAGATTGCATACCATTTGGAAATTATTCTTGTGTGTTGTGTCAGGCATTAGTTTATGCCCAGTTTCTACCACACTGTTATCCAGTTTTCCCAGGAGATTTTGTCAAACAGTGATTTCTTATCCCAGAAGCTGGGTTCCTTGGGTTTATCCAACAGTGGACTGCTATATTGATTGACTACTGTATCCTGAGTACCTAATTTATTCCACTGATCTACTCCTCTATTTCTTAGCCAGGGCCAAAGAGTTTTTATAATTGTTGCTTTATAATACAATTTGAGATTCTTTATGGCTAGGTCACCTTCCCTAACATTTCCTTTCATTAATTCCCTTAGTATTTTGGACATATTCTTCAGATGAATTTGGACATTTTTTTTCTAGCTCTAGAAAATAATTTTCTGATAATTTGATTGGTATGGCATTGAACAAGAAAATTAATTTAGGTAGAATTGTCATTTTTGTTATATTAGCTCGACCTACCCTTGAGCTACTAATGTATTTTTCATTTCAGAGAAGGGGAGATAGAGGTCCTCCAATAGTATAGTTCTGCTGTCTCTTTGTTTCTAAACTCCCTTAACTTCTATGTTTAGTAATGATATTACTTCATTCTCTATGGTACATTTTTACACTATATAATTTGTTTCCTAATCTCTTTTAGTTAGATCTATTTCTGCTTTTTTGCTTTGTCTGAGATGAGGTTTGTGATCCCTGCTTTTTTGACAACAGCTGAAACACAATGTATGCTATCACAGTCTTTGCCTTTTACCCTGTATGTATTCCCCTGTTTCAAAAGTGTTTTTTGTAAACAACTTATTGTAGGATTATGGTTTTTAATCCATTCTGCTATACACGTCTGTTTTATTGAAGAGTTCATCTCATCCACATTCATAGTTATGATTACTGTCTGTGTCTTTCTCTCCATCCTATTCCCCCCATATTTGCTTTTATTTCTCCACGATAGAGTTTTATTTTTCACCAGTGCCTCCCTTAGTCTTCCCTCCCTTCTGTCAGGCCACTTCCTCTTTATTCCCAATTTTCCTTACTACTTGTTCCTTCCCTTTTCATCCCTGCTACCATTTCTTTCCTTTTCTTCTTCCTACTTCCTACAGGACAAGTTAGATTTCTGTACTTAACTTGTTATGTTGTTCTCCCCTTGAACCAAATTAGATGAGAGTAAATCTCAAACAATTCTCATCTCTCTCCCCTCTTTCTCTCCATTATAATATGGTTTTGTGCCTCATCATGTGATGTAATTTACCCTTTTCCTCCTTCCCCTTTCCTCTTTTCTCATTCCAATCCCTTTCATACCCTTTAATCATGTTTTTCTCAACTCATCAATTAATTTATACACACTCCCTCTATCTATGCATATCCCTTTCAAATACCATAATAAATATAGAATTGTCAAGATTAACAAGCATCATCTTCCTTTATAAGGATGTATACAGTTTACCCATATTGAATGACAAATTTGGTTTGTTGTTTTTTTTTTTTTTACTCTGTTCAACTCTTTATTCCTCTATTGAGTCTTCTATTTGAACATCAAATTTTCTCTTGATCTCAGATCTTTTCATCAGGAAGATCAGGAAATCCTTCATTTCATTGAATGTCTACCACCTTGCCTGAAATATTATGCTCAGTTTTTCTGGGTAATTGATCTTTGGTTGTAGTCCAAGATCCTTTGCCTTATGGAATATCATATTTCAGTCGCTATGATCTTTTAATGTAGAAGCTGTGAGATCCTAGAAGGTTCCCTGACTGTAGTTCCTTGATATTTGAATTACTTTTTCTGAATGCTTGCAGTACTTTCTCCTTAACTTGGTAGTCCTGGAATTTGGCAACAATATTCCTTGACATTTTCAAGTTGGCATCTTTTTCGGGAGGTTCTGGGTGGATTGTTTTGATGACTATTTTGCCCTCTGAATCTAGGACCTCTGGACAGTTTTCCTTGATGATTTCTTGGAAAATATAGTCCAGACTCTTTTTCCATCATAGATTTCCATACATTTCTCAGATTTTCTCTCCTGAATCTATTTTCCATGTCAGGGGCTTATTCAATCAGATATTCTACATTTTCTTCTATTTTTTCATTGTTTATATTTTGTTTGATTCCTCCTAGGGTCATTAGTTTCTATTTGCCCAATTCTAATTTTAACAACTTATTTTCTTCAGTTAACTTTTGCACCTCCTTTTTCATTTGTTCAATAGTTTCTTTTAAGGAGCTATTTTCTCCAGTTAGGTTTTGTATCTCCTTATCAGTTTGCCCAATTTTCCTTATTAATTCTTCAGTGAATTCTTTTCTCATATTTTAAAAACCATTGGCCAAATTTTTTTCTACCTCTCTTATTGGACTTTTAAAGTCCTTCTTGAACTTTTCAATAAATGTTTTTTGGGCTTGAGACCAGTTCATAATTCTTTTATGGTTTCACATGTGGGCACAGTCTCAATGCTGATCTCTTTTATGTTCTTTGTCTCCATAATAAGATTCCATGGTCTTTGCTTTTCTGGTTTGCTTCTTGCTCATGATGATTGTCTTTTTCTTGACTTTTAAAGTGGATCTCTGCTTCTGTAGCACAAAGGACTCTGTCCCACATTTCTTGTTCTGAGGACTGGAGAGTTTGTGTGTTCTGGTTCTTTCAGCTAGAAGCTGGAATGCTGCAGCTTACCTGGTGCTGAGATGGCTGGTGTGTGCCAAGGTAGAGATCAAGTGAAGTCTTTCGGAGTTTTCCAGGGGTTACCCTGGAGTTCATTGTGTGAGGTGTGGGATAGGAGTGGTCTGGTCACAGGAGGTCTTCTCTCTTGAGCAGGAAGCCTCAGAGGCTAGAGAACCCCCTTCTGTACTGATATCTTCCTAATTCCCCTGGCTGTGCTAAAGGGTACCTGGGATCCTGGTGTAGGTGCTTATGGGTCCCACCTTCCTGGGGCTCAGGATCTCCCCCTGGTTCACTCAGGTGGGGCTGTCTGGGACAACTGTAGTTCTGCACTGGTCCCCTTCAGCTACAGCAAGAGAGATTCTCCTTGTTGATCACCCTCAGCTCCCAAGCTGAGAGACTATTTATACCTTCAGCTGATCCTACTGTTCCAGGACTTTTCCTGGGGAAGTATTCTTTGGGGTTTTCAGGGTCAGCAAGGGAAGAGTGAGAGAACTTACAGTTTATTCTGTCATCTTGACTTCCAGAAGTTCAAGTAGGTGACATTCAATTATTTAATCCATGGACTGATAGTCACAGGAGCTGTTGCTACTGTTACTGGGGCTCCTGTGCTTCTCTCTCACTCAGTTTCACTGGACTCCCTTCCTGTGTTGATATATTTAAGAATCTGCACTGATGTTTCTGATTCAATCCACCCTGGCAGTTCCTACTCTGTTCCACTATAGAGGTGTCTGAGCTGGTTCAACCTGTATGCTTTGTGCTCCCCTAGTTCCATGTAACAGATTTTTCCAGTTGATCTTCCAGGCTGTCCTGTGCTGGAAATATGCTACACTCTGTCTTCTAGTGGATTCTGTCACTTTAAAATTTAGGAGATTGTGGTAGGGTTCAGGTGAATCCATGCTCTCACTCTGCCATCTTCAGTCTGCCTATTGGACACATATTTCTTACCTGTTGCTGAATAAATATTTTACAAAGACTGTGACCTTTCATTTATCACCAGACTAAGCATATCTGTGAGAGAGGGAGAGATAATTCTTTCTTTTCTACACAACCACTCTCAACATTACAATTAAAATTCTACTTAGATGATTTTCACACTGATCTACATAACACCCCTTATTCCTTCTCTCCCTCTAATACACGAGAGAAGGACCATGAAATGTTATATTCCATCCTAAACATAGCTATAATTTTGTATTCTTCGAATGGCAGGTAAGATTTATTGCTATAGGATGCAGTCTTTTCATTTTCATGCAAGAGTTAACATTTAGGAAAAAAGTTATATTTTTTTTTCTTTATAGTTTAAGCCTTTAAATTACCAGTATATTTGCAATGATTTTTCTTGGTCTCACAAACTCACTAATCTCAAATTGTGCATTTATACATTACAGAGATATTTTGTGAATTTTCATAGGTTGTTTCACCAGTATGCCAAAAATCCAGATGAAACTAAAACATTTAGTCAGCCTTGCAGATGTTTGTCATAGATAGTTTCCCAGTTTTCTTCCTGGTTTTGGTACCACACTGATACAACATTATAGTGATTTGTCTAGCAAATAGTAACTCAGTGTTCAAAAAGCATGTGTCTACATGTCAGATCTTGATTTTCCATCATAGAATCACAGATCTGTAGCTGGAAAGTATTTCAAAGAACACTGTTTCCCCTTCTACTTATTAAAGAAATACTACATCCATAGAGGAGACTTTACCAAAGACACAAAGGAAATAAGTCTCAGTGTCAGGATTTGAATACAGGAATTCTACTGCAGAACTACTCTTCTTCCCACTGTGACATGTTATTTTTGTTACTCCAAAATATGGACTAAATCTGTCAGAGGAATAAGATGAACGTGAGAAACTGTATTGGTAAAGGAAGGAGTGGGATGTAGAGGATTTTTCTTCTTGAGTTCTCAAAGGGCACATTGTTGTTTCTGTGTGTGTTGGGGGAAGAATTTGAGACAATCTTTTTTATGAATTCACATACATAATGGATATCATATTATTTGATTTCTCAATTGGTAGAGAGGGAGCTAGAAGGAGACACAAAATTTGAAACTTAAAATTTTAAAATGAATGTTAAAATAAGTATTTTTAAAATGAGGTACAAAGAGTCAAGAAGTACAAATTAATTTACTATGAAAGTTTAACAAATATTGTGTGTTTAAAAGGTACACATTAGGATGGAGAAAAGGTGATATTTCTATTTTTTCAGGAGATCAAATGAATTGTTATTTCAACCAAACTTTTATCATATCTCAATGAATTGATCTTTGTTGAATGTTGTTCTTTTTATTTTTTTCATTTCCAAAATGATCATTGATATAATAGGATAATATTATGACATACACATGAATTGAATTTAAGTGAAGCAGAGTTGCACAAAGTCATGAACCTCACTCTCTCTTTCAGAGTCATTGAAGTCTAATGGCAAGACGAGTGTCAAAATGACTGGTGAGGGATGCAGTGAACCACCTTTGTGTCTTTGATGCCTGACAAAATTATAAGCATTCCACAGCACCTACCTCGGTTGCCTTCATGACTGTTGGTACAAACTGTTTCACTGACCATTCCATCAGGCATTCCATGCTTAGGGCAGAGAACCCCCTAATTCACCTATAGGTTTGATGCCTATTGGTTGCCCTCAATCAAGTCTAGGTCATCCACTGAGACCGTTTTACTGGGGTATGGCAAATACTCTTTCAAGGAAATTGACTACATTATGAGAAATCGGTTCATAATTTATAGAAACTGAATATTTTCTCTTTATGCATGACTGAGAAGGGAAATAAAGAGAAACCTTGGATTGCTTTGCATTGATTTGGAAATAAAAAGCATTTGAAAATAGGAAACTGAGAAGCTGCCTCCATAAGATGGAATAAAAACCTGAATAGTTAATGAGAAGTCAGTGCCAGCTTTCCTGAAGGTAAGCTCAAGATGAAGAATCATGGATTTGGAAAGTCCAAGTGATTCTATGAGGAGAAAGTAATTTTACTGTCAAGACTACTCTCTTCCATTTCTGCCTGTCAATTTTTCCTTTCAGGTAGTTATCTGTTGACCAAACATTCACTGGAAAAGTCACACAAAACAATAAAAATTGAGGGTTGGAAGCAACCTCAGTATCTATATGAGTCAACTCACACCTTAAAAAGAACACTATTACATGTTGTGGAAATGTTTGTCCAACCTTTTTTTTATGAATTCAATGAAGAACAACTCATCACCTCCTAATATAGCCCATTTTAATTTTGATTATTCGTGAAATATGATGCTTAAAACCAAATGATTTAAAGAGTTAACTCTAAAGTTATCATTTACAGAATTAGACAAGATGTGTTTCACAATGAAATTAGGATTCCCTGTAGCTTTTATTTAACATTAATGGACCCTTGCTTATCTATAAGTATAATTTTCAATAAATTCCTTATAAAAAAGAAAAATACTTTTAAACTACATTATTAATGTTGTCAGTTAACCATATCTTACAAGAAAGCAGCTGTTTTCCCTCCTTTATTATTTTATAGGTTACCAAATCATTATTAACAACATTAATGTACATTACTCATTACAAAAAAAACTGAAGATTTTGTAGATTAAATATGCTGAATAGATGTGAATGTCTTTTAACCATAAGAATGAAATGAAAACATGAATTTTATTTGTAAATACGAAAGTAAAACTTCGATTAATAACTTTAAATGTTACCACCTTAACTTTTGTTATACCGACATACTAGGATTATGGATCCCTAGTTAGATTCACCAATTACATGCAAGAATAGCTCAGTAAATAATTTTCCAAAATTAAAAAAAATCCTCCACTTATTCAGTATTTTCCAAGATCATGTTACTGGAATGTGTGCATGTGTGTGTGTGTGTGTGTTTAATTTCTATTGCCTGAACACACACAAATGCACATGTATATACATAGATATATTGTAGACATAAATAGATACATACACAAATGCATATGTATCTACCATCTATCTATCTATCTATCTATCTATCTATCTATCTATCTATCTATCTATCTGTTTTTCTGTCTGTCTGTCTCTCTATCTATCTATCATGGTGGTATGAACGTTGCCTTATTGTCTGTGTCCTCTTTTGACATTTCTTCTGTTGTCTTTTAAATATTCTTTTTTTTTCAAATTTTCAAACAATTAATTTCCCTTTTCTCTTCCCTCAAAACTGAGAAAAGAAAAAAAAATACTTATAATAAATATGCACAGTCAAGGAAAAAAAATCCTGCCCTTATCATGTCCAAAAATGTATGTATCTTTCTGTCTGTAACTTTTCTGTAATGGTGGTATCATTCTTCGTCATCAGTTGGTGAAATCATGATTAACCATTTTGTTGATCTGATTTCTTAAGTCTTTTAAAATTATGGATTTTTACAACATTTTATTATAAAAATTGTTTTCCTAGTTCTACTTACTTCACCCTGCAAGGGTTCATGTAAGTCTTACCAGGTATATCTGTAACGATATCTTTCATAATTTATTAAACTACAAGAATATTATGTTACATTCATGTACTATTCAGACTTTCCCAAACTGATGGTACCCATTTGCTTCTAATTCTTTGTTACTACATATATAAAAGGAACTCCTATAAATATTTTGGATCTATAGATTTTTTTTCCTACTTGAGGGTAATGAAAGGAATTAGTTTTACATAATGTCTATTATGAGCTAAGCAATATGTTAAGCAATTGACACATATCTCATTTGATCCTCATACCAACCCTGTCAGGTAGGTGCTATTATTATCTTCATTTTATAGTTAAGAAAACTGAGAATGCCAGAGGTTAAAGGACTTTCCCAGAGTTACATGGTTAGTAAGTGTCTGAGCTCGTCTTTGAACTCAGACCTTTCTTTTTCTAGACCTAACACCACAAATTGCCTCAGTCTTCTTTTGGTGTTTGGTGTCATATATATTTTTAAATCTAGCATATTGTTTGGTTTTGAATTTTTCTTCCACTTGTTTTTACATCACTTCTTTGTAAAAATATAGATAATATTTTGGAGATTAACCAAATAGTGAACTTGAACACACCTTAACTTTATAAGTTTACCATCCATCTGATTTTCTTTTCTCCATTTGGAAGATGTAAATCGAAAATCTCATTGTTCATTAAGACTTTTGTAAAGGTAGTATCTAAAACTTGAGAGGGCATTTCAGTTAAGGTTAAAATTCTCTAAAAACTATACATTAATGATTCAAACTAAGTCTAAATACTTGGCAGATGATCTGACCTGCAAGGTGGGGTAAATAATGAAATTAAATGGAGTGAAAATCTTTCAGAAATAGTGGAGAATAATCTTCTCCCTTGTTTTCAATGGGAATAGAAAAAAGGGATTTCTCCCATATATTCAAAGCACCAGTTAGAAGGGTATGACCCTGGCTTTTTCCAAGACTTCTAAAATTTAGAGGGCACTGACAGCACTTTCAGACCATCAACAGAATACCTGAGCTCAGCACAAGAGGCATACAGGTAGCCGGTAGGTACAGTGCTGAACCTAGAATGAGGAAGACCTAAACTCTAATCTATTCTGAGCTGCTTATTAGTTCTGTGACCCTGGAGGAGTAACTTAACCTCTGTATGTCTCAGTGTTCTCATCTGTAAAAATGAATATAAGAATCATAACCTCTACCTCCCAAGATTATTAAGTTAAAATGAGATAGTATGTGTCAAGTATCTTACAGACATTCAAACAACATACAAATTGTAGCTATTATTGCTAAATAGTAAAATAATTAACTAAAATAAGAAACTTCATCTTGCTTCTTTCTGGTCCAGTCCACCATGCTTCCCTCTCCTCACCTGAAGGCAGTCATCTCATCTATGAACTCAGGTTTTCCTGAAATCTGTATGATCTACCCACAGCTCAATTAATTGGGGGTGAGTTTTATACCACTTGTCCTTGCCGTAGGCAAAATAATGGCTATTCACAGGTGAGCATTTGCTGTCCTGCAAAGTATAACATTTCAGAGCTAGAAGAGAAAATCGCATGCCAATAAATCTATTTTTTTTCCTACTGAGAAAAGGCTTGATTCTCATGATTTTCATTTCATGTCACTTTTGATTGTGCATTCATTTTGTTTCCTCATTTTGGGGGCAATTCTTTATTTTGTGAGTCATTATCAATAAAAGTATTTTCCTCAGTTAAATTCAGACCATTCTGAATACTCCTGCCTGGGTGTTTTAATTCCAGTTTCGATAAAGCATGGTTGTTTTCCAGACATCTAGTTTCTATATGCTATTTTTAGGAAGTAATAAAAAGAAATCACAAAATTTTTCAAGAAAAGTGTACCAATCATCAATAGTATTAATTATTCAAGTATAATATGAACTTTAACAATGATGAGAAACCAAGTGTAGAAAAGAAGATTGTTCATATGATTCTTTGCTTTTAGTAAAAAAAAGAAACATATTCTTCAAATTGATTAATGTGTCTATTTATATTTTAAAGGAAAATTATTCTTTGAATGAATGTAACAACAGCCCAATTTAAATCAACAACCATTGGTTCAAAATTCCATTAGTCAGGGAAGAGAAATATATATATATATATATATATATATATATATATATATATATATATATATATATATCAACTAAAGCTTAAGACCAAATTGTAAGAACATGCTTATTTATGAAGGAGGCATAAGAGAAGCTAATCATTTAAGAATATTCTCCCAAATGTAAACCAGACAGCTGTTTGGATGTTCTCAGAGGAATGCTTCCCACAGCATCAACTTTTCATATGAATACATGGCCTCTTGGCCATCTCTGGCCCTGCCCATCTGTTTGGACAGCATGACTTTTGCTTACAAATTGACTTGACCATTGCCCTAAGACAGAAGTGAGAGTTTGTTTAGAGAGAGAGTTTGCCAAGTACTATTCATGCCATTGCTTCTGTAGGAAGTTACTTTTGTTTGCCAGCAATGGAAGCACTAATACCACACAGGTCTCTTTAAACTTCCTCACTTCTATAGAAATTCATCTGCCAAATTGACAAAACCTGAGCAGTAGAGAAATAGATAATATGACATTTAAGGAATTTTTCTGCAGCAACAAGTATATGTGCCAACAGATAAACATACTTATATTGGCAAATCTGGTTTCTTAAATTTGTCCAAATAGAATTTGACAAACTGCTTGGTCTAAAATTAGGAAGTGTGTGAGAAATGAACCAATAATGTCAATTAAAATTAATATGTATTTAACTGTGTAGGCTATAAATTATAGGCCAGGACAATACCTTCTAACTTTGGCTGAAGTTTACAGCATAATTTGTAAGAAGTCATTTTCCATATGTTTTGTTCCAGGAAACATTAATGTAACTCAGGGAAACTAGGAATCAGTACAAATTAACATTTAATAAAGAGTTTCCTTTTGTACATTTTCCACAATTGATTCGGATGAACCTCACAACAATCCTACAAGGTAAGTTTCATTCTATTTCCCATTTTCAGTCGAGGATCAAAGAGTAAGTGTTAGAACCTAATTGTTAAAGATACAATTCAAACCCAGATCCTCCTTATTCTAAAATTGATTACCATTTCTCTGATATTATGAAGAAAGAATCTTACTTAAATTTAACCTTAGAGTTGGTAGGAAAATTTTCTGCATTAAATATTTAGTCCTCTTCACTTTCTTGAAAAAAATATCAACGGAGAATTTGAAGATCTATTTTTTTTTCCATTTGTGTTATCAAGAACTTTTACTTATAGTATTTTACATAATGTGCATATATTTTTGTAATGTTTCATGTTGCAATGCAATGCACATTCATATTATTTACATATTTAGATATCGTGAATGCTACATTCATTTTTCAACTACACAAAATTCATACATCACATTTCAAAGCTGACTAATCTGATCATTATTCATGGCATTCTCTGTTCCCCTTCGTGTCTGGTTGAGTACTCATTTTGCAGTTAGCAGGCAGTTATTCCCCGTTACCTTCTTTCTTCCCTATTGCAACTAGGTTGCCTTAAAGATTACCTAGCCTCCTCTTGTTATAATAGATATTCCTTTGTAGTATTCCAGTAGCTCCTAAATTCTATGATTCTGTAAGAAAGGGAACAGAATGAACACTTAGAACAATATATTTTTGTGATGAGTTTATTGTTGGAAGGTACCTTAGATATCAAGTAGTTTGACCTCCTAAATTTACATGTATAGAAATTCAAACGTAAAAAGGCTTGGTAACTTGGCAAAGATTTAACAAGTATTAGTAGTAGTAATTGAACAACAGTAGTAATATTAGTGGAAGTAGTATTAGTATGTGTGTTTGTCCTTCATTGCCGCAGAAGACTATGCCATCAGAAAAATGATGACATGACTTGCACTTGACTTTGTTTTGAGTGAGGGAGGACTGTGCAAGGTCACCAGCCTCACTTCTCCTCCACAGCCATCTGCATCCAGTGACCAGATATTCATCAGAATGACTGGAGATGACCTAGGATGAGACAACTGGGGTTAAGTGATTTGCCCAAGGCCACACAGCTAGTGAGTTTCAAGTGTCTGAGGTGAGATTTGACTCAGGTCCTCCCGCCTCCTGCACTGGTGCTCTATCCTCTGCACCATCTAGCTGCCCAGTCCAAATCCAAGGCATCTCTTTGGGATAGAGACCTAGTAGTGGTATTACTTTGTGTCAAAGAGTTTTATAGCCTTTTGGGACCAGTTCCAAATTGTTCTCCAGCATGGTTGGACTAGTTCTGAATTGTTCATTATGATTCCGATTTTTCCACATCCCCTCCAGAATCTGTCATTCCCCTTTTCTGTCACATTGACTGAACTGAGATAGTGTGACATGTTACTTCAAAGATGTTTTCATTTCTCTAATCAACAGTGATTCATTGGACTTTCTCATTATTACTAATCACTTTGATATCTTCAATGAAACCTCCTGTTTATATCCCTTAACCATAATGAGAATCTTATTCATCTCGTCACGTGTCAGCAACTACATGACAAAGCATTTGGCTACCATGAAGTCATAGTTAATCCTGCTGTTTACTTGCACTTCAGTTCAGAGCACAGGGCACATTTCATCAACATCTGCCACAGTATTAGTAGTAGTAACTGTAGTAACAGCAGCAGTACCAGCAATGGTAGTAGTAGTAGTAGTAGTAGTAGTAGTAATAGTAGTAGCACTAGTAGCAGTAATAGTAGTGATGGTGGTGGTGGTGGCAGTGGTGATGATAGAAGTAAAAGTACTGATAGCTGATATTTATATATCTCTTTAAAGTTTGCAAGGCATTTTATCAAAGTTAACTCATTTGATCCTCATTAACAATAACCTTTGGAGATGGATGTTAATATAATTCCCAGCTAGGTGGTTCAGTGAATAGAGCACAGAGTTTGGAATCCTGGAAGACCTAAATTCAAATTTGGCCTCAGACACTTCCTAGCCATGTGACCCTGGGCAAGATACTTAATCCTATCTGCCTCACTTTTCTTATCTATAAAATGAACTGGAAAAAGAAGTGACATACCACTCTAGTACCTTTTCTAAGAAACAATAAATGGAGTCATGAAGAGTCAGAATTGAATAAAATGACCAAATAAGACTGAATAATAATAGCAGATGAAAAAAACAAAAAATAAAACAAAAGTACATAGAACCTGAAGTCCAATTTAAACTGATATTTTCCTGACTCCAAGTTCTATTCTGTATCTACTGTGTCATTTAACTTTCAAAGTCGGGATTTGAATCCAGGACCTTCAACTACCGATCCAGTGAGCTTTGCATTATGCAACTCCTCCTCTCTTTATATCTGGTTTGGCCTTTCAGAATCTCAGTGTTTGTGTATAATTTCATACAGTATTTGTCTATCGCACCAATGCCTACAGTGCCTACAGCAGCCATGAATATGCCAGCACAGGTCTGAACTGTGAAATACAGTAGACTCTCCCCATGGAAGACAGAACCAAAACATTTATTCAAACACCATGAAACAGAATCCCAACACCAGAAAGCCAAATCTATCACAGCAACAAAGAAAGTCATAGACAATAACAATGCAGAAGGCACTACTATCCCCAAGCCTTCACTCTTAGGCTTTCCACAATCCAGGTCCCTTAAATTACAAACAGGCTCTCCCACTCAAGTAAGTTGCTACCTTTTCAACTCCGACTCTTCTCTCACCAATTTCCTTACAGCTCTGCTCCAGATCTACCTCTTCCTGTTTTATCCTTCCTGCTCTACGTCTGTCTTTGTAGCAAAGTTATTGACTTTGTTCCATGTGGCTTGATTCCTCTGACAACATCTACAAAAACTGACCTCCTACATGCAAATCTCCCCAAGTTTACTAGGATATGTTTGACATATTGTCTCTATTTGCTATTAAAAGAAAGTAGTGTAAGCAATGAATTTTAACTTACAAAATCTATGCAAGATTTTTTAATTTTGTCTAAACAACTTGTCATTTAGACAAGTTTTACAAGTTGTGATTAAAAGTTACCCCTGATTTGTGACAATAACAGAATGGGAGAAGAGAAAAGGAATGATTTTCACTTCCCATGCCACATTTTCCTAAGACCAACCTGAGAGCTCCTAGAATTCACAGTTAATACTACAAATAGAAGCAGCAGCACAGCCGCAATAGCAATAGTTATTTGGCATCTCCCTCTGTCTAGACTATAGGTTTTATCACCCATAAAACATTGTTACAAATTATTTATCTTCATACTTGCTTTTAGCATCATCAAAACTCCTTAATCAAGGGACAAAATGAAAGCTCAGCAGCTGAGAAGTTGGCAGACATTGGCTCGTTAGATTTTCTCTCTCTTGTGGTTTGCTACTTGCTGTGGTGACCAGACTGCCATTTGTTTTCTCTCTATGAAGTTTGAACATTTTCCATGGAAGTTGCAGTTATGTAAGACCCTAGCAAAATGCTTAGGTGGTCTTGGGAAATGAAGGTGGAGCAGGGAAGGTGATCCCGGTACTGTAGCTCTATTTTAAAATAAAAATGTATTCTTTGCTTTTACAGAATCATCTGAGGGTTTCATTTTGATCAGCTCCTTAACCTCTACTTACCTCACTCCACCCATAGTATACTCCCAAGGCTAATACTTCTAATTCTATGTAAATAAAATACCTGTGGACCCAAGAAAGCTTTATACAAGGCTTACAATATCAAAGAATTAGTAATTTTTCATCATCTATTTTTATTTGTTCTCCTTTCATTGTGAGCCTCTCCTTAAAAAATATGGGAATTGTGTTTTACTCTGTATCAGAATTTAATTATTAATTTTAATTATTAACTTACTGTTCTTTTGACTGAATTGTTATTATTAATTATTCTTTTGGTTTATTTTTTTAGATCTCTCCCTTAATTCTGTTTATTTTGTATTGCCCAGATATTCAGGCATATAAGACTTGATTTTAAAATTTGAAGCAAACGAATCTCATTTTTTTCCCCCATTTCATGTTTAACTTAAGGTATCAGGGATAAATTTTGTATTTTGGAAATGCTGTAACTTTGCATGTGAATGTTTGGTATTTACATTAACTTTATCTTTTAATGTGTTTATTGCTCTTATGACCTGTTTTTTCACCCAGGCATTACTTAAGAACCAATATCTAAATCTCTATTCAATCATGTTAATTATATGTTTTTCTTTTAGTTTTGATATGTGACACTATTGCTTTTTCCCTCAGTGAGGTATTTGCTAATCAAGTCTTAATTATTTTTCTTTTGAATACCTTTTATGAAAATCCATTGGGGTAATTGTTATTCAAGGCCAAGCTTCTATTATATTAGCTCCTCTAAGATATTTGTTTATTAAAGTATCCCAATTGTTGCTTTTTCCCCTGTTGAGAATGTAGAGTGAGTCAAAGATTACTCTTTCATTCCTGTAAAATTTTCTAGTATTTGCCTTGTTGAATTTTTCTTTCTAGCTTAATTTGCATATCAAAGACTTAACTGAGGTTTATTTCCCTCTGTAGAAATTCCTCTGATTATTGTGAAATTTCAAATGACCATCTTTTGTCATCTTTAGTCCCCAAAAAGTATACTCAGCTTAGCTGGGTAGCAAATCTTGGAATGAAGCCCAAATTCCTGAGTATTTATATCCATCATTTTTAGCTTTATTCTACTTCACTACTTTTTTCATTCCTTTATTTTTATGAGGGAAGACCTTTTTTGGCTTATTTTGTTACCTTCTTTTTTATGGAAATTCCATTTGCATAGTTCTTAAATCAATACCTTTGTGCCTACTCCCTTCCTGTAGGTAATTACACTGAGATATTTATTAGTTAAAGCAATTATAATGTGCTTTTTATCCCTACTCAGAACTAATATTGTCAACAAACAGCAATTCATAATTAATGTTCCTTTTTTTCTGTCATGCTTTTTGAGATGGTGTAGTTGTCCTAAGTGCTCTAAGAAGTTCATCTACCTACTATCTTGCTAAAAATCTTCAGGTGTATTTTAAAGATGCATTTTCAGATATGCATATAATTTTAAATTATTCAAAATGAATAGATTACTTCTAGGATAATCCAAGACAATTTTAAATATCAGCATGTTTTTTGATTGTCTAGTAGTTGTAAGATGCTGGTACCAAATGATGAAATAACTGTATTGTATCTATAGTGGCTGTCATATTAGTGCTTTAAGATTTGCAAAGTGCTTTACAAATATTACCTCAATTAATCCTGATAACAGCTTTGTGTGGCATACACTATTAGTCATTCCCATTTTATAGATAAGGAATCTCAGGCTGAAGGAATTAAATGATTTGGTCTGATCTTACAGCCATTGTCTGACTGGATTTGAACTCAGGTCTTCCTGACTCCCTAACCAACACTCTATCCACTGTACCACCTAGTTGGCATAGCTGGTACAAAGCTATGAAATTCCTAATTGGTATACAAGGATCAATACCCTCAAATACTATTTATGATACTCATTAGTTGTGTAGTCATGGACAAATCTTATAGCCTCAGTGAGCATAGGCTTCAGAATATATACAATTTTTATAATATTTCTTTTATTTTCTATCCGCAGAGTTATGCATCCATTTTTTGAAACATTTCATTAATAAAAATAAGCAAATAATAAGTTATGGTTAAAATATCAAGATATTTAAAGATTTTCATAAATTTATAAGTCATAGATTAAGTTATCATAGAGGTTAGGTATATTCTGATCATGTCTTATTTAATTAGTCTTATAAAGGGCAACTATCATTATCTTTCACTTCTCATACCATTGTCAGATTCCAGAACTAAATCAATCAGTAAACATCTTTCAAGCATCTACAACAAATAAATATTATTGAAATAGATTGAAAGAACACACACTACCAAATGAATCAAGGGATTTTTTTTTCTCATTTTACTATGGACAATAAAAAAAAAAATCCTTTATGATACCAAATTAGCAATACAGAAAAATGTAGGATATAGGGAATTCTTGTGGGAAGAAGTTATGAATTGTGCTAATTGTTGGGGAAAGATGCAATGAAAGGTTAAAAAATAATGGTCTTTGGGATCTCTTAATCTAATGGTAGATGGAAACACACAAAGAGGAACTGAAAGGTGAGGGTGGAGGAAGTAGTAAGGTTCCTTACTCAGAAGAAGGATATAGTCCCACAGTGCAGAGGAAAATCATGAGGTGTCTTTTTGGACTCTCCTGCTGAAGTGGAGGATCTGGGAGGGGCTCTTTGAATGACTCTCTCCAATTAGGGGAAGGAAGGAGCCCAAGAAACAAGGAGTACTGAGGAAGTGTGGATTTGAACGCCCTATTGGCTTCACTTCATATGGTATTTATTTTATGTTTGTGATATAAAGATAATTGCAGGAAATCCACATTTTCCTCCTTTCATATAAATAACATGCTCACCTGTGTTACTTTCATCCTCACATTATTGGTATAAAAATCATTTTACTAAAAATGAAAAAATAAAAAACTATGTGATATAAAATAATTATAAAGAAAACAAAGTTCCTAAATCAAGTTTGCTAACTTCTATTTCCAGTCCTTGTTAAAATGAAAGATAATGCCATCTTGACTTTTCACAGCATGTGCTCCCATAAACAGATGTCCACTGCCTTGGGTGAACCTGTATACTGAGAAGTGTCTACTATCTGTATCATTAGTCTTGATCTGTTTTGTGAGACAATAATAATGAAGAACATTGAAGAACAAATTAGTCATCTGGTCTCTGCCACGTTTAAAGTTTATTATTTGAAATGGATATTCTTCATTCAAAAGGTAGAAAGGTAAAATAATCATTTAAATGTAATAAATTAAATACAATAATTATAATTATAATAATAACTGGAATTTATATAGCACTTTAAGGTTTGCAAAGTCCATTATAAATGTCATTTCATTTTATCCTCACAACAACCCTGTTTGATAAGTTCCATTATTATCTCTATTTTACATATGATGAAACTGAGACAGGTACAGATTCTGTAACTTCTTCAATATAAATCAGAAGGCTGAGTGTGGTTAGATTTGAACTCAGCATTTCTTGATTCCAGGTTCAGGGTTCCATCCACCTTTCCACCTAGTTTCATAAAGTATTTTGCGGATGACAAAGTACTTTACATGATCCTCACCATTATCCAGAGACCTACGTACTTATTTTAACTGTGAAAAAGGAGAAACCTAAGGCAGGAGAAGTCAGGGTCAAATGACAGTGGTCATTTGATCTGGGTGAGTAGTCTTGAAGCTAGAGTACTTATGATTCTAAGTTTTGCTATATCATTTCACTCTGCCTTTCAACATAGCATATAATATAAAATTACTTTTTTTTAAAAGAAATTCTGCTAACCTTATAGAAGTATCAAACTTGAATTTATATTTCTTCAATCTATCCATTGCCAGACTCAAGTCCTTTCAGAAGGTCTATGCTATTTCATTTCTGTATTCCCAACATAATTTCACATAATAAGTGCTTAACAAATATATTTTGAATTAATTTAAATCAAAAATATACATTGCCAAATGAACTGCAGAATTTTCTTTCATTTCACTACAAGCTTCTTAAAAAATAATATCAAATTAGGGATACCATCCCAAATTAGAAATAGATGTTGGACTTGTCAATTATATAGGGAGTTCTTTGGTGAAGAATTTCTTTTCAAAATGCAAGTTAGAATTTTATTTGAAAATTACATTCTTAGAGAATTTCCTACAGGACTGGGAATTGGAATGATTTGTATAGCATTAAACAGCCAGGATGTTTCAGCTCTCTGTTCTCCACAACAGGCTGTCCCAACTTATTCAACTTAATTAAATTTCAATCATTTATTACATATTTACTTTATTTAAGATATTGTATTAAATATAAAATCCTTAATTCCTTTCAAGGTGCTCTAGAACAGCTAACATGTGCTACGTCGTCTAATGAATATGAGAGAGAGCGTTACCATTGTAGGGCCTTTGATACATTTTGGGTAGCCAATAAATTTTAAACTGAAATAAGTTTACATGTGAGGTGTTGTAGAAAATAGAACATAAAGGTAGAATATAGCAACATGTCACATTATGATAAATTGTTGATACTCTCAAGTTTTGTCTTTTATTTAAGGTCTCCAAGATGCTTCCTCATGATGAAGAAATTGTCTTGGCTTCTTGGAGACTATATTATTAGGAAAAACAACTTGTGGCAGAACCTACAAAGCTAAAATAGATTTTAATTTAAGGGTGGAAATAGAATGAAAGTTATCTTGTATAAGAACCAGCCATTTTAAATTTGTAGAGGTTCACCAGATTGCTAGAAGGTTAATGGATAAACTTTATCTCTACAGTGACCCTTCAAGCTTGTCTATTTAATAATAGAGTGGTTTTAACCTGCTTTATTGAATGGAATAGCTACTATTTTTCTTAGTGCTACCATTACTACTACCAATAAAAAATACGGTTTTATTTCCCTTTAGTACAGGAAAGGGTGGATCTTCAGAGCTCCTCATTGAATAGAATTGTTTCCCAATTAACTTGGAGAAATAATGGGGTCCTTGTTAGTCTCTGATCAAATTGAAGGGTTCCTAGTGACTTAGGTATCACAGTATATGCCTATCAGTTTTGTGGATTGAATGTGGAGTCAAGTAAATGAATTCAAATATGGCCTCAAACATTAAATAGCTGAGTGACTTTGAGCAGGACACTTAAACTCTTTCTTCCTCAAGTTTCCTCATCTGTTCAATGGGTATAGTAATAGCACTTACCTCCTAGGATTGCTGAGAGGATGGAAAGATATAAGCACAGTTCACAGCTTTTGGAACATAGCAATTTTTCTATATCTATCTCGCTGCTTTGAAGAATCATCCAATCAATGATTAAAAGGTTTGTGTGATTGTTTGAAGGCAGTTGAGATAAAGAAAACTGCTAACTGAATTTCAGTGATGTCTTCCATTGGATCTATAAAAGAAAGTTTCTCTGTCACCTCTTTTTTTCTCACTAGGAAACTTCTCTAAGTTCTAGAGTACAAACTCTTAAATTCAGGATCCTTTGCCCTTGGCATATGGCCACCAAGAAACTCTCAAAATGATTGTTATCCAAGAAATTTCCCCTATCTGAAAGGTTAGATTATAGGATGACACTGACTTACCAAACTATATATAAGAGGTTAGGATTTAGTAACAAATAAGATTTATTCTTATATTTTTTTATGAACAAAATATTTCTTTTAGGAATGGTTAGGATTTGTTAGAAATGAATGGTGAGTCAAAGGCAAATAATTCTTTAGAAAAGGGATGTAAGGTTTTATACACGCAAAATTGAGAAGATAACCAAAAATTCTTTATTTTAGCCAATATATATAAAATTACTTGGGGTGTCTTTTGATATACGAATTCATTTTAACTGCTCTGATAATATAAAGATCTTGGAACTTAAAAGAAGAAAATGGCAAACATTTATGAGGGTGGAGGGAATGCATGTAAATTAAATTTTTTAATAGTATACTACAGCTTTAATTCTGTGCCTTACAGTCAGCTACATCCAAATGCCATCTTTCCACTTTAACAATTCTACAAAGATTAGACATGTGAACAGCTGCTAATAGTTAACTAGAATCATTTAATTATAAATTTCAGTTGTTTGTACTTTGGCTTAAAAATCCTATTCTCAAATTCTTTCAACATAGCCTGCTTTCCATGGGACAACCATAAAGACAGAGGGAAAGGGACACTTCTGTGCTGCTCTCATAATTTTATATTTTAAATAATTGAGAAAAATTGAGGAGCCAAGATGGCAGAGCAGAAAGACTCACGTATGTTGCTCCAAACCCACGGCCCATATATTTCCTGTAAAAAAAAACTCCCCAAAAATTCTGGAGCACTGCAAGGCACACAGAAACACAGTGTAAAATATCTCCATTCCAGAGAGCCCTGGAGAGACGTCCCCAGGGGTCCGTCATGATCCGCATACCAGAGTCCACCCCTGTGCTGCCCTGGACACGAGGTCCCAGAGGAGCAGATCTGAGCAGGCTTCAGGGATGGAACCTCCGGTGGCCAGGAAGGTCCCTCCACCCACAGGCGCCACAGGTCAGTGAGAGAGACTCCTTGGCTGGACGAGAGGGGAGCAGGGTGTCTCTGTGGCTTTGGAACCCTTGGGAGGCAGAGGCAGAGGCAGTGGCAGAGGCAGCAGCAGCCGGGAACTCCTGGAGCAGCAGGCAGAAGTTCAGGGCCATTACTGAAGGTCTCTGCATAAACACCCTGAGGGAACTGAGCCTGGGAGGTGGCCCTGCCCCAACCCTAGCACCTGAGCTTAGGCTCACATTAAATAGCAGCCGCACCCACCACGGAAAGCCCATTTGAATTTCAGACCCCAAGCACAAGCTGGGTGGATCTAGGCGGGGGTGGACAGGAATCTCAGAAGTCAAGTAACTGGTTGGGAAAATGCCCAGAAAAGGGAAGAAAAATAAAACTATAGAAAGATACTTTGATGGGGTACAGATGTTCCCGTCTTTCAATTCTGATGACGAGGAACTATTCTTACCATCAGGGAAAGACGTGGAGGTCGGGGCCTCTGTATCCCAGACATCCTAGGTGGATGCCTGGTGGGCTCAGGCCATGGAAGAGCTCAAAAAGTATTTTGAAAATCAAGTTAGACAGGTGAAGGAAAAACTGGGAAGAGAAATGAGAGAGATGTAAGAAAAGCATGAAAAACATGTCAATACCTTGTTAAAGGAGACCCCCAAAAATGCTGAAGAAAATAAAACCTTGAAAAATAGGCTCACTCAATTGGCAAAAGTGGTTCAAAAGTCAATGAGGAGAAGAATTCTTTCAAAAGCAGAATTAGACACATGGAAAAAGAGGTTCAAAAGCTCACTGAAGATAATAGTTCTCTCAAAATTAGAATGGAACAGATGGAGTCTAATGACTTTACGAAAAACCAAGAAATCACAAAACAAAACCAAAAGAATGAAAAAATGGAAGAGAATGTGAAATATCTCATTGGAAAAACAACTGACCTGGAAAATAGATCCAGGAGAGACAATTTAAAAATTATGGGACTACCTGAAAGTCACGATCAAAAAAAAGAGCCTAGACATCATCTTCCGTGAAATTATTGAGGAAAACTGCTCTGATATTCTAGAACCAGAGGGCAAAATAAGTATTGAAAGAATACATCAATCACCACCTGAAAGAGATCCAAAAAAAGAAACTGCTAAGAACATTGTGGCCAAATTCCAGAATTTCCAGGTCAAGGAGAAAATATTGCAGGCAGCTAGAAAGAAACAATTCCAATATTGTGGAAATACAATCAGGATAACTCAAGATCTAGCAGCTTCTACATTAAGGGATTGAAGGGCATGGAATAGGATATTCCAGAAGTCAAAGGAAATAGGAATCAAACGAAGAATCACCCACCCAGCAAAACTGAGTATAATACTTCAGGGGAAAATATGGTCTTTCAATGAAATTGAGGACTTTCAAGCATTCTTGATGAAAAGACCAGAGCTGAAAAGAAAATTTGACTTTCAAACACAAGAATGAGAAGAAGCATGAAAAAGAAAACAGCAAAGAGAAGTCATAAGGGACTTACCAAAAGTGAACTGTTTACATTCCCACATGGAAAGACAATATTTGTAACTCTTAAAAATTTTCAATATCTGGGTAGTTGGTGGGACAACACACATACACACACATGTACATGCATGCACACACACATACACACATGCATGCATATACAGAGAGCAGAGTGAATTGAATAGGATGGGATCATATCTTAAAAGAAATTCAGGTAAACGGTGAGAGAGAAATGTAGTGGGAGGACAGAGGGTGAAATGGAATGGGGTAAATTATATCTCATTCAAGAGGCAAGCAGGAGACTTTTTAGTGGAGGGAAGAAGAGGAGAGCTGAGAAAAAACAAGAAGCTTACCCTCATCACATTCGACTAGAGGAAGGAATAAAATGCACACTCATTTTGGTATGAAAACCTATCTTACAATACAGGAAAGTGGGGGAGAAGGTGATAAGTAGGTTAGGGGGGATGATGGAAGGGACGGCAGTGGGAGGAGGGAGCAATTTGAAGTCAACACTCGGGGAGGGACAGGATCAAAAGATAGAATAGAAACAATGGGGGGGCAGGATAAGATGGAGGGCAATAGAGTTAGTCTTACACAACATGACTACTATTGAAGTCATTTGCAAAACTACACAGATATGGCCTATATTGAATTGCCTGCCTTCCCAAAGGGAATGGGTGGGGAGGGAGAGATGGGGAGAATTTGGAACTTAAAGTTTTAGGAACAACTGGTTAGTATTGTTCTTGCTACCAGGAAATAAGAAATATAGTTAATGGGGAATAGAAAGTCATCTGGCCCTACAGGACAAAAGAGAAGATGGGAACAAGAGAAGGGAGGGGTGATGGAAGAGAGGGCAGATTGGTGATAAGGAAAATTAGAATACTCGGTGTATTGGGGTGGGGGGGGAGGGGACAAAAAGGGAGAAAATTTGGACCCAAAAATTTTGTGAAAATGAATGTAAAAAGTTAAATAAATTAATTTATATTAAAAAAATTTAAAAAATGAGAAAAATCTAGAAATAATCTCCCTCCTTCTGATACTATTTCTTTGAAAGTCCCTATTTTGAGGATATAAATGTATTACAGGTATTAGATAGCATCTACTTCAAATCATTTTAAAACCATAAAGTAGAAACATTGAAGCCAATTACTTCACTTACTAAATAAATTACCACTTGTAAAATAACTAATAATATTAATCCTATCATTTATATGTTTTTTTAAAGTGGGCAAAGCACTTTACACAGCATCTCATTTGATCTAATAAACAACCGTGTTAACTAGATTTTAATATTATCCATATTTCACAAATAAGGGTACTCAGGCAGGATTACTCAGGCAGGCTAAGTAATAGAGTACCCTAGTCAGATAGCTAATCAGTGCCTGAGATAAGATTGGAACTCGTCAGTTCTTCCTTTCTTCAAGTCTAACACTCTATCTACTTGTTTCCTGAAAAGTGGTATTGAAATGGGGAATCTGCAGCCTTGAGGCCACATATGGCCTTCTAGATCCTCAAGAGTATTCCTTTAACTTAATCCAAACTTCAGTATTAAAGAGCCACATTTGAGGAACTAAAGGGCCAAATGTGGCATTGAGGCCTCAGGTTCCCCAGCCCTAGATTAAAAGCTATTTGACATTACTTTCTATAAGACATATATATATATATATATATATATATATATATATATACACACACACACACACACACACACACACACACACACACACATATATATATATATATATATATATGTATGTATATGATCTATAATGTGGAACAAAATTTAGAAGTAGATAAATTTTCTTTAGACTCAGGCATGGGAGTTTATTACATAAAATATTTCCCTGTAAGATATATTTTTTTAGGAGCCAAGATGGTGGAGTAGAAAGACACTCATATGCTAGCTCCCGAACTCAGAGCCTGTAAAATACCTGTAAGGAGGAACTCCCGACAAGTTCTGGAGGAGAGGAAGCCCCAGAACAATGGAGTGGAGGATATTTCTGTTCCAGAGAGAAAAGAAAAACTGACACCAGGGGTCCATCACACACTGGACCCAGAGCGGAGCCTAGCCCTGCCCTGGCCATGTGACCCCAGGAGGAGCAGATCCGGGCTGGCTTCAGGGATGGAATCTCCAGTGGCCACGCGGTTCCCTCTGCCCACAGTTGCAAAGGTCAGTGAGAGGGCCTGTTTGGCGGGTCAAGAGGGAAGCAGGGTGTATCCATAAGTTGGGCCCCCTTGGGAGGCAGCAGCAGATGACAGGAGATCCCAAAGCAGACAAGAGCTCTGGTCCATTGTTGAAGGTCTCCACATAAAGCCCCTGAGGGAACTGAGCCCTGTGAGGTGGCCCTACTCCATCCTGAGAACCTGAATTTAATCTCACACACTGAACAGCAGCCCCGCCCCCCCATTGCTGAAAGCCCTGAGGCTGGGAAGCAGCATTTGAATCTCAGACCCCAAGCACTAGCTGAATGGATCTGGAAGTGAGGCAGGGGTGGAGAGGAATCTCAGAAGTCAAGTAAGGGGCTGGCAAAATGCCCAGAAAAGGGAAAAAATGTAAGACCATAGAAGGTTCCTTTCTTGGTGAACAGATATTTCCTCCTTTCATTTCTGATGAGGAAGAACAATGCTTACCATCAGGGAAAGACATAGAAGTTAAGGTTTCTGAATCCCAAACATCCAAAATAAATATTCAATGGGTTCAGGCCATGGAAGAGCTCAAAAAGGATTTTGAAAATCAAGTTAGACAGGTGGAGGAAAAACTGGGAAGGGAAATGAGAGAGATGCAAGAACAGTATGTAAAACAGGTCAATACCTTGCTAAAGGAGACCCAAAAAATTTCTGAAGAAAATACCACCTGGAAAAATAGGCTAACTCAATTGGCAAAAGAGATTCAAAAAGCCAGTGAGGAGAAGAATGCTTTCAAAAGCAGAATTAGCCAAATGGAAAAGGAGGTTCAAAAGCTCACTGAAGAAAATAGTTCTTTCAAAATTAGAATGGAACAGATGGAGGCTAATGACTTTATGAGAAACCAAGAAAACACAAAACAAAACCAAAAGCATAAAAAAAATGAAAGAGAATGTGAAATATCTCATTGAAAAAACAACTGACCTGGAAAATGGATCCAGGAGGGACAATCTAAAAATTATGGGACTACCTGAAAGATATGATCAAAACAAGAGCTTAGACATCATCTTTCATGAAATTATCAAGGAAAACTGCCCTGATATTCTAGAACCAGAAAGCAAAGTATGTATTCAAGGAATCCACCGATCACTGCCTGAAAGAGCCTCAAAAAGAGAAACTCCTAGGAACATTGTGGCCAAATTCCAGAATTCCCAGGTCAAGGAGAAAATATTGCAAGTAGCTAGAAAGAAACAATTCAGGTACTGTGGAAATACAATCAGGATAACACAGGATCTAGCACCTTCTACATTAAGGGATTAAAGGGCGTGGAATAGGATATTCCAGAAGTCAAAAGAACTAGGACTAAAACCAAGAATCACCTACCCACAAAAACTGAGTATAATACTTCAGGGGATAAAATGGTCCTTCAATGAAATAGAGGACTTTCAAGCATTCTTGATGAAAAGACTAGAGTTGAAAAGAAAATTTGACTTTCAAACACAAGAATGAGAAGAAGCATGAAAAACTAAACAGCCTAGAGAAGTCATAAGGGACTTACTAAAGTTGAAGTGTTTACATCCCTACATGGAAAGATAATATTCATAACTCTTGAAACTTTTCAGTATCTGGGTAGTTGGTGGGATTACACACACACACACATACATGCACACACTCATGTACACATACACACACTCATCCACACACAGAGACCGAGAGCACAGAGTGAATTGAATAGGATGGAATCATATCTTAATAAATTGAAGGTAAGTGGTGAAAGAGAAATGTATTGGGAAGACAGAGGGAGAAATGGAATGGGGATAATTATCTCTCATAGAAGAGGCAGGAAGGAGACTTTTAGTGGAGGGAAAAAGAGGGGAGCTGAGAAAAAAACATTAAGTTTACCCTCATCACATTGGACTAAAGGAAGGAATAAAATGCACACTCATTTTGGTATGAAAACCTATCTTACAATACAGGAAAGTTGGGGAGAAGGAGATAAGCAGGGTAGGGGAGATGATGGAAGGGAGGGCAATGGGAGGAGGGAGCAGTTTGAAATCAACACTCTTGGGGAGGGACAGGATCAAGAGAGAGAATAGAAGCCATGGGGGGCAGGATAGAATGGAGGGAAATATAGTTAGTCTTACACAACATAACTATTATGGAAGTCATTTGCAAAACTACACAGATATGGCCTATATTGAATTGCCTGCCTTCCCAAAGGGAATGAGCGGAGAGGGAGGGATGGGGAGCAGTTGGAACTCAAAGTTTTAGGAACAAGTGTTGGGTATTGTTTTTACTATTAGGAAATAAGTAATACAGGTAATCGGGAATAGAAAGTTATCTGGCCCTACAGGACAAAAGAGAAGATGGGGACAAGGAAAGGGAGGGATGATAGAAGAGAGGGCAGATTGGTGACAGGGGAAATTAGAAGGCTTGGTGTATTGGGGTGGGGGGAGCGGACAAATGGGGAGTAAATTAGGAACCCCAAATTTCGTGAAAATGAATGTAAAAAGTTAAATAAACAAATTTATTAAAATAAAAAGATAAAAGGAAAGGGGATTTAATCCAAAAAAAAAAGGTATATTTCCTTGGTGAAAAGTAAGGCCCTACTCTGAGCCAAACATTAAATAGTACTTTTATTTAGTCGGAACTTTATTTTCTTCATTTTACAGCAAAAGAAGCTAGGTCTCAAGCATGGTAGATTTATTGCTGAAGTTACATATAATTATACTTAATATCATACAATTCACCAACCTCTTGGGTCCTGTTTTATTACCTGTGAAAGAGTTTCTAATAAATACATAAAATGGTCTTATGCTCCTGTAAAATAATCGTGCAGTCTATATTGTGCTGGATAGAACGAACTTATAATATGAATATATTAGTACAATTTCAAAATTCTTTCCTATTTACATCTTTCCATTAGTTTTTTTTTTTTCTGTTCTATTATGTTGCATTACACTAACACAGGGGTGGGGCCTTCTAGGTCCTTGGTTGCAGTCTTTTGACAGAGTTCAAATTTTTCAGAAGAAATCTTTCTGTTAAGGGGATTTGTTCTCTGAAGTTTGTATTCAGTCAAAGGGCCACCCTACAGGGTCACATGTGATGTTGAGGCTGCAGGGCCCCCAACCTTGCACTAAAGCAAATAGCCAGTGTGTCACTTCTTTCCTTTCCCCTTATATTCATCACATTTTAATTAAAATTATATACCTACCTCAAATATCCTCTTTTTTTGAAAGTTGTCAAATGATGTAATTTTGAGCTTAGAGCTGAAAAAGTGTTTTTCATTGAAATTGGTTATTATACAAAAATCTTAAACTTTTATTATATGTATCAATACATACCAGATATATAAATGTTGTATATCTGAAATACTTGATTTTTCCATAGTTTAATTGTGCAATCATATTATAAAACTATTTTTCTTATACTATATTTAGTTTCATCTAATTGCCATATTAAATTATCATTAAAGTATTTCCATTTCTCTTCCAGTGACTTAAATGCAAACACCTGTAGTATTCTCTTTGATGTTATGTCATGCTATGATAAATCTGTCAAAAACATATTCACTTGCCCATGTACTTTAGACTGTAATTTATTTCCTTTTGTTCTTTCTGTCTATTTCCACCTCCCCATCATTTTACCATTACACTGACTTATTTCCCTTGAAGGCTGAAGACTCAAATCACCTCATGGGAATTTTTTTTTGAGTGGATTTTCACACACTCTCTGGTGAATATTCTCTAGGGAAATCCATGTTGTCTAAAGATCACTGAAGGTGAACAATAAGATCTTCTTATGTTATATTATCCTGAATTTGATGACTAAACATTAAACTTTTAAAAACTCTAGTTCTGTTTTTTTTCCATTCTTTTCCTTCTTTTTCTTTATCACTAGTGTCCCCCTTTTCACTATTCTTTTAGTTTCTATTCCTTTTCTCTGTCCAATGATGGGGCATTTTTATGTCTAAAGAATTTGAACTCAAAATGGATAAATCAAAGGTTAGCCAACAAATTTGTTCAAGGAAAAATAAATTCTATTTATGCATGAAACAACTTCATACGTGAATTGCATTTTTAAATTGCAGATCACTTGGAGTATCAAATAATTCAGTCATTAAATCATATCATGTTGCTGCTAAAAGAGACTTTAGGGAATATATAATTTTGCCCTTCTAGTTTACATATGAGAGCACATATGATGGAGTGTGCTACTATGGAAAGAGGGATAAATTTCAAATCACAAAATCTAATTTCAAATCCTGGCCCTATTATTTATTGCCTGTGTGACCTTGGCAAAGTCACTTAACCTCTTAGGATCTCAATTTCCTTATTTTTAAAATCAGCTGATGTGAATAGATAAATTTTGATGTTTTATTAACTCTAATTCTATCATCCTATAATCATATGAACAAAATGGCTTAGATAAGTAACTTGCAAAAGGTCACACTGGCTGTTAATGGTGCCAATTCTCCCTCCCATTCTCCATCTACTTTTCTATTCATGAATTGAAAGAAATGGTTAAACCAAGCATTATTATACTACATAGGTGAGATTTTGTTGGATGGCAGTGTAAGTGACAGGGATATAATTAGTATAGGGAACTTCCAGTAAGGAAACTCTCTTCACTGGTACATAGTGGCAACTCATCTGGGAACTGTGATCTTTAGAGAGTTGACCAGTATATCCAAAAGTTTAGTAACCTGATTATGGCCACATGGATATTATGTCAGTTGCAGAACCTGAAACTGGGTCCTCCTTTACTCCAAGATCAACGTCTCTCCATTATACCATGTCATATCGGATGAGATGCATACATAAATGACCCATTGACTAATGCAGAGGGCTTTTAACTATCACTAAAACAGTATATACATAATCATGTTTCAAGACAAAGCATACCCCCATGTGTATGTGTGTGTGTGTATGTGTGTGTGTGTGTGTATCCTTTGTCATTTAAAAGTTGTTTTCTCACATGACAAGGTAGGCATAATAAGTATTTTGAAAAGGGGATGATGAGATATGGTTTCCTCAAGGTCATCTAGCAAATGCATTTTGAAGACTAGATGTGAACCTAGAATTGAACCCAAATATCTTTTTTTTTTGTATTTTATTTTTTTTGTATTTTTTGATTTCAACATTCATTCCCGCATAATTTTGAATTCCAATTTTCTCTACATCTCTCCCCTCCCCCACCCATAATACCTTGCATTCTGATTACCCATTCCTTCAATGTACCATCCCTTCTATCACATCCCAACCTTCTCTTATCCCCATCTTCTCTCTTTTCTTGTAGGGCAAGATAAATTTCTATACCCCATTACCTATGTTTCTTATTTTCCAGTTATATGAAATAATAATTCTCAACATTTGTTTCTAATACTGTGAATTCCAACTCCTCTCCCTCACTCTCTATCCATCCCCATTGAGAAGGCAAACAATTAAATTTAGGTTATATATGTTTCAGTTTGCAAAAATCTTCCATAATAATCATGTTGTGTAATACTAACTATATTGCCCTCTATCCTACCCTGTACCCCACTTTTTAAAAATTCTTTCATTTGACCTTGTCCCTTCCCAAAATTGTTTACTTCTAGTTACTCCTTTCTCCCATTTGCCTCCCCTTCTATCATCCCCCTCACCCCACTTGTCCCCTCCTTCCCTACCATCTTATAGTGTAAGATAGATTTTCATACCAAATTTAGTGAGCATGTTATTCTCTCCTTAAGCCATATGTGAAGAGAGTAAGCTTCACTTTTTCCCTCTCAACTTCTCCCTTTTCTCCTCCATTGAACAAGATTTTTTCTTATCTCTTTTATGGGTTATAGCCTGCCCCATTCCATTTCTCCCTTTCTCCTCCAAGTATTTCCCTCCCTCTCCCCTTAATTTTTATTTTATTTTTTTTATGGATATCATCTCTTCTGATACAACTCAATCTGTACTCTCTGTCTATATATGTATGTGTATGTGTATATGTATATATATATGTATATATATATGTGTGTGTGTGTGTGTGTGTGTGTAATCCTTCCACCTACCCAAATACTGAGAAAAGCCTCAAGAGTTACAAGAATTAACTCTCCACGTAGGAATGTAAACAGTTGAACTTTTGAAAGTCTTTTATGATTTCTCTTTCCTTTTTCCTGTTTACTTTTTCATGCTTCTCTTGAATCTTGTGTTTGGAAGTCAAATTTTCCATACAGTTCTGGTCTTTTCATCATGAACGCTTGAAAGTCCTCTATATTATTGAATGACCATTTATTCCCTTGAAATGTTATACTCACTTTTGCTGGGTAGGTGATTCTTGGTTTTCATCCCAGTTCCTTTGACTTCTGCAAATCCTTTTTCCAAGCCCTTCAATCCCTTAATGTAGAAGCTGCCAGATCCTGTGTTATCCTGATTTTATTTCCACAATACTTGAATTGTTTCTTTCTTGCTGATTTCAATATTTTCTCCTTGATCTGGGAACTATGAAATTTGGCCACAATATTCTTAGGAGTTTCTCTTTTCACGTCTCTTTCAGGAGGTGATCAGTGGAATCTTTCATATTTCTTTTGCCCTCTGGTTCTAGAATATCAGGGCAGTTTTCCTTGATAATTTCATGAAAAATAATGTCTAAGCTCTTTTTTTGATCATGGCTTTCACGTAGTTCCATAATTTTAAAATTGTCTCTCTTGAATTCATTTTTCAGGTCAGTTGTTTTTCCAATGAGATGTTTCACATTACCTTCTATTTTTTGAAACTTCTGATTTTGTTTTCTAATTTCTTGGTTTATCTCATGGTTTTTAGTTTCCCTGAACTCAATTTTCTCTTTTAAAGAACTATTTTGTTCAGTGAGCTTTTGAACTTTCTTTTCCATTTGCTAATTCTGCTTTTAAAGCCTCCTTCTCCTCATTGGCTTTTTGGACCTCTTTTTTCCAATTGAGTTAGTCATTTTTTAAGGTGTTATTTTCCTCAGTATTTTTTTTTTGTTCTCCTTTAGCAGGCTGCTAACATGCTTCTCAAGCTCTTCTGTGGCCTGAGTCCATTTCATATTCATTTTGGAAGTACTGGAAGCAGAGGCCTTGACTTGTTCTGACAGTATGCCTTGTTCTTCCCCATCTGAAAGGATGGAAGGAAACACCTGTTCACCAAGAAAATAACCTTCTATGGTCTTATTTTTTTCCCTTTTTTGGGCATTTCCCTAGCCAGTTACTTGACTTCT
The DNA here is from genome assembly GCA_023548195.1 of Bettongia penicillata ogilbyi. NCBI lineage: Eukaryota > Metazoa > Chordata > Mammalia > Diprotodontia > Potoroidae > Bettongia > Bettongia penicillata. The sequence continues at coordinate 1,930,911 of JAJHZJ010000975.1, forward strand.
GAATCTGTTGTCAAAAGGAGCATCCTGGTACTCCTCCTCTCCTCTTTCTCAGTACTGTGCTCAAAGCAGTAGTTCAGAGCAGCTGCTGAGTTCCCCCAGAGCCTTTAAGCTGAGCTGCCTGGACAATGGACCCAGGCTGCTTCAGTGTAGCTGCCTGCTGCTGGCTGCTGTCGCTGCCGGTGGCTGGTAATGGGGGAACCCCATTCCTTTCTCTCCCAGCTGAGAAAACCCTCACACACTGACCTTTGGCACTTTCTTTGTTGCTTGTGGGTTGAAGGATCTGGGAATATCCCTGCTTGGAATTCTGCCTGGAGGTCTGTTCAGGTACTGTTCCTCCCAGTGCTGTGAGGCTAGGGCTGGGTGCCACTCTGATAAGCATCCTGTGAGATAGACATTTCCTGTCAGTCTTTCAGGTTACTTTTGGCTGGAAACCTCTTTCACTCTGTTGTTCTGTGGCTTCTACTACTCTAGAATTTGTTGAGAGTCATTTTTTACAGCTATTTTATGGGCTGTGGGGGAAGCACTAGAGTATATACATCTTTCTACTCTGCCATCTTGGATCCATCCCTCTGAACTCAAATTTCTTGACTCCAAGCAATGGTTGTTCATTCTACAGTTCAGCTGCCATATCTAAGACATCTGTTGGCACCATTATTCTAAGAGTAAAAGTGCTTATTGTTTCTAGAATCTAAACGTATCCTTTGAAAGTCCACATTATTTTTTACCCATTTTCTTCCACTAACCCCACATCAGTAATGTTATAAAAGAAGAATAGAACAAAAGAGGAAAAAGAAACTCCAAGAAAGGGAAAAAAAGATAAAATACAATGTTTTGATCTGTATTCAGACTACAGAGTTATTTCTCTGGATGCAGATAACTTTTTCCATCATGTGTCTTTTGGGGTTGCTTTAGGTCATTGCGTTGCTAAGAAGAGCTAAGTGTATTAAAGTTGATCATCACACAATATTGCCGTTACTGGGTATAATGTTCTCCTGATTACCTGCTCACTTCTCTCAGCATCAGTTCATATAAGTTTTTCCATATTTTGCTGAAATCTGCCTGCTCATCATTTCTTATGGAATAATAGTGTTCCATTACCCTCATATACCACAACTTGTTAAGTCATTCCTCAATTGGTAGACATCCCTTCAATTTCCAATTCTTTGCTAACACCAAAATAGCTGCTATAAATGTTTTTGTATATGTGAGACTTTTTCTCTTTTTTATCTCTTTGGGATACACATGGAGTTGTGGTATTGCTCCATCAAAAGAAAAATTTGATTGCCCTTTGGGTGTAATTTCTAATTGTTCTCTAGAATGGTTTGATCAGTTCACAATTCTATCAAAAATACATTAGTGTTCTGATTTTCCAAAATTTTCTCAATCATTTATGATTTTTCTGTTTTGTCTTGTTAGTCCATCTCATATGTGTGATGAGGTTCCTTAGAGTTGTTTAGATTTGCATTTTTCTAATCAATAGTGATTCAGAGCATTTTTTCATGTGACTATAGATAGTTTTTATTTCTTTCTCTGAAAACTGCCTGTTCATATCCTTTAGCCATTTATCAATTGGGGAATGTCTTGTCTTCTTATAAATTTGATGCAATACTCTATATTTTTGAGAAATGAGATCTTTGGGGAGCAGAGCCAAGATGGTGGAGTAGGAAAACACACATATGCTAGCTCTCTCCCCACAGTCCATGAAATACCTATAAAGAAAGACTCCCAACAAATTCTAGAGCCGCAGAAGCCACAGAACAATAGAGTGGAGGAGATTTCCAACCCAGGTGACCTGAAAGGCTGACAGGAAACATCTGTTGCACGGGATGCAGAACTGAGCCCAGCCCAGCCTCGGTCATGCAGTGCTCTGAGAAGAGGATGCAAACAGGGGTTGGGGGCAGAATCTCCAGTCACAGCAGCTGCAATACACGGATCCCTCAACCTACAGGCACCAAAGATCAGTGATAGGGTTTTTTCAGCTGGCCAAGAAGGGAGAAGGGTGAAGCGCCTTCCCATAGCTCCAGCCTCAGACAGTGGGTCATACAGGCCATGTTAGTCAGGCAGTAGTAGTTCCCACAGCAGCCTCTGGGGCAACTTGCATCCATTATTGCATCATAAAACCCCTGGGGGCATTGAAGAGTTGATTCTTACCTCAGCCCTGTGTAGAGGCCCTGCAGCAGTGAATCTTTATCTCACATTGAATGGAGGACCTGCCCCCAAAGCTTATCTGAATCTCAGCTTCCAGTGCTGGCTTGGCAGAACTGGAGGCAACGTAGTTGTGAAAAGGAAACTCTGCTAAGATTCTGGGCACAAAAATCTCTTCCTGATCCCAGACCAGTGTATACACTTGATTGTGCCACCTTGGAGGAACTGAGTTCTTACAGATCCCCAAAGCATACCCTGCTCTTGACAAAGGACCCAAAGGGCAAGTAAAAGGTTGGGAAAATGCCCAAAAAGGGGAAAAAAAGACTATAGAAGGCTACTTTCTTGGGGAACAGATATCTTCTCCCATCCTTTCAGATGAGGAACAACAATGCTTACCATCAAGGAAAGACATAGAAGTCAAGGCCTCTGTATCCCAAACATCTGAAATAGATATCCAATGGGCTCAGGCCATGGAAGAGCTCAAAAAGCATTTTGAAGATCAAGTAAGAGAGATGGAGGAAAAATTGGGAAGAGAAATGAGAGATATTCAAGAAAATCATGAAAAGCGGGTCAACACCTTGCCAAAGGAGACCCAAAAAAATGCTGAAGAAAATAATACCTTTAAAAATTGGCTAACCCAATTGGCAAAAGAGGTTCAAAAAACCAAGGAGGAGAAGAATGCTTTAAAAAGCAGAATTAGCCAAATGGAAAAGGAGATTCAAAAGGTCACTGAAAAAAAATAGTTCTTGAAGAATTAGAGTGGAACAGATGGAGGCTAAAGACTTTATGAGAAACCAAGAAATCACCAAACAAAACTGAAAGAATGAAAAAATGGAAGATAATGTGAAATATCTCATTGGAAAAACAACTGACCTGGGGAATGGATTTAAGAGAGACATTTTTAAAATTATGGAACTATGTGAAAGCCTAGACATCATCTTTCATGAAATTATCAATGAAATCTGCCCTGATATTCTAGAACTAAATAAATATTGAAAGAATCCACCAATCATTTCCTGAAAAAAATTAAAAAAAAAACCAAAAATGCCTAAGAACATCGTGGCAAAATTCGAGAGTTCCCAGGTCAAGGATAAAATATTGCAAGCAACTAGAAAGAAACAATTCAAGTATTGTGGAAATGCAATCAGGATAACACAAGATCTAGCAGCTTATATATTAAGGGACTGAAGGGCATGGAATATGATATTCCAGAAGTCAAAGTTACTAGGACTAAAACCAAGAATAGCCTACCCAGCAAAACTGAGTAAGCAAAACTTCAACGGAAAAAAAGATCTTTCAATGAAATAGAGGACCTTCAAGCATTCTTGATGAAAAGACCAGAGCTGAAAAGAAAATTTGACTTTCAAACACAAGAATCAAGAAAAGCATAAAAAAAGGTGAACAGGAAAGAGGAACCATAAGGGACTTACTACAGTTGAACTGTTTACGTTCCTACATAGAAAGACAATATTTGTAATTCTTGAAACTTATTTCAGTATCTGAATAGTTGTTGGGATTACACACACTCACACGCACAGGCTCTCTCCCCCCTTAATTTCATTTTTTTAAGATATGATCCCATCCTATTCGACTCACTCTGTGCTCTCTGTCTCTCTCTGTCTCTCTGTCTCTCTCTCTCTCTCTCTCTCTCTCTCTCTGTGCATGTGTGTGTGCATGTGTGTGTGTGAGTATGTGCAATCTAGAATTAAAGCAGCACAAAAGAAATGGAGGATGTTCAAATTTAGAGTAACCACCCCCAATATTCACATGAACTATTTGTGCTCAATCTGTGGTAGAGCATTCTGAGTTCATATTGGTCTTATCAGCCACAGCTGAACACACTGAAACTTCACTTTATTGTGGTGATATCATTTTGGTCCTCTTCAAGAATGAAGGAAAATAACCAACCAATCAGGTGTCTGATTACTGGCTTTGTGTACTGAGGCTTCAGGTGCATGCAATTAGAGGTGTGACAGCTTAACTATGCTGAACTGGGGTTCAAGTAGTTGTATTTGGCATTAACTGAGACCAGGTGGGCTTTTTCTGCATAACTCCAGGCCTATACTGAAGCATGAGGTGGTATGACCACCAGAGTCACCTGCCAGCCATGGATTGTGCTGAAGTGCATGGAGGTCAAGCCACTGAATGATACCTACCTTCCTGAGGCTGCACCAGCACACATGATGATTCTCTGAGCCTGAGTCTGGCATTTCCTCTGACCATAATAATGTATATGCGGAGTCCTGGTTTTGGCATTTGCCTGCTCCACCACTGTGAAGCTCAGGATCTCCTGCTTGTTTGCTGGCATGGGGCTTGTTGCTGGCTTGCTGAGATATTTCCTGTCCTGGAATGTGCCCTTCTTTTACCTGAGTGAGAGGAACTTTCTTGCCAATCCCCAAAGTTTGACACCATTTACTACATTATTTTACCTTAGTTTCTATGGCATTGCTCTTTCCAATCATTTTCCACTGCTTTGTTGGAATATTAACTACTTTTCACTCCTCCTAATCAGATGTGTGTGTGTGTGTGTGTGTGTGTGTGTGTGTGTGTGTGTATTATTAGGTTCTATCTTGAGGTCTCTTCTTTCTCTGTACTCTCTCTTTTGGTTCAGTCATTATGCAGATTACATGTCTGTGTGTGTGTAGACAGAGAAAGGGGAGGCAGAATCTGTATTTGTTTATGAGCCCCAAATCCAATCCTTAATTGCTTACTAAATATCTCCATTTGGAGGTTCAAAAGGCATAAAACCCAATGTTTCAAAAAGAATTCAATTCCTTTCTCAAAAGTCCTTGCCTAAAAATTCTGATTCTGAAATATTTTCCATTAATATTGTAGGTATCATCTTTCTTCTGTCTCACTCCCAGGTTTACAATCTCAGGCTCAATATCCATTTTTTACTCTCCCTTCTCTTCCTGTTTAATCACTAGTTAAGTCTTATTGTTTTCACCGCCAAAACATGTTTTGCATCGTTCCCCTCCCATTCATCCCACTTTAAGCCTTCATTGTGTCCTACCTGGGCTCATTGCTTCCAGTCTGTCCCCTTCCAATCCATCCTCTTTGTTTCACTGACAAAATAAAAAAATCTTCATCGTGTTCAATTTTTCCTCAATACTCCAATGGTGCTTTTGTTTTCTCTTTCTTATATTTGAGTTACTCATGTGTTTAAATAATATATCTCTCAGTAGCATGTAAGATTTTTGAACACCGACACTTTTGTGTTATTTATTTTTGTCTGTTTTAATTTAATGCCTAAAAATTTAAAGAACTTGAAATTTCAAGGATGTCTATTAATTGGGGAATGGTTGAACAAGTTATAGTATATGATAGTGATGGAGTGCTACCATGCTTTAAGAAGTTCTGAGCTCAACGATTTTGTTAAAACATGGAAACATTTGCATGAAATAATGAGCAGAGAAATGGACAGAATCAAAAATGCATATTATATATGTTAATAGTAATATTATTTTAAAATGATTTTTTAGTGCATGTTATTTTGTCTATTATAAATACCCAAATTAACTATAAAGAATATATGAAGAAAGATTCTGTCTATATCCAGAGGGGGTAAAAACTGATAAAGGGTATGTACTGAATTTAGACACATGTTTATGTATGTATGTGTTTATGCCTGATGGTAGCCATCACTAGGGCAGGGAGGAGGGGAAGGAAAAAAAAAATGAAGATCATCATTTTGTTGTATATTTGAAAAGAATGGCAAGTTGTGCATAGTAGATTTGCATTTTCATGCTTTAATGTGCTATGTTAGAGAAATGCTTATTTTATTTAATAGATTAAAAAGGAAATTAAAAATGGAAAACAAACAAAATGAAACAATAAAAATAAAGTTAAAATAGTTTAATGCCTAATACACATTTTAAAGTTTGAAAAGTATTTCACAACATAGATATATCACTTGAACCTACCAACAATGTAAGTATGTAATCTATGTACCAAATGTATGCCCTAAATGCAGCAGGGGCAGCTAGATGATGCAGTGAATAGAGCACCAGTGCAGGAGTCAGGAGGACCTGAGTTCAAATCTCACATCAGACACTTGACACTCATTAGCTGTGTCACCTTGGGCAAGTCACTTAACCCCAATTACCTCATCCTGGGTCATCTCCAGTCATCCTGATGAATATTTGGTCACTGGATTCAGATGACTCTGAAGAAGTGAAGCTGGTGATCTGCACAGCCTTCCCTCACTCAAAACAAAGTCAAGTGCAAGTCATGTCATCATTTCTCTGATGGCATGATCTTCTTTGGCAACAAAGGATGAACACACACACACACACATTAAATGCAGTGCTAACCTAACTACCAAAATGGAAACAAACCTAAAGAGTTGTTTGGCTCTTTCACATAGAAAGAAGCATTAGGTATGACTTAATCAGGCTTCTCCTAAAAGTCCATCAATCTATTCACTATGATCTGATGCTCAGCATTTTGCATAATACTTTTTGGTACATACTAGGTAATGCCCCTCAATAAAGAAGAGAGATGGGAATGTCATAAACATCACCATCAGAAAATCTACATATGGAGAGTCATTATATACAGCAATGACATGGTAAGGTTAGTAGACAGAGTCATGGACATGAAGTTAAAAAGAACTAAATTCAGACCATACTTAAAATACTTAAAGGTGTGTGATGCTGGACAAATCACTTAACCTCTCACAGTCCCAAGTCCCAATTTCTTCTGAGGATAATAATAGCACCATTTCACCAAGTATTATAAGGATCAAATGATATAATATGTAAAGTATTTTGTAAACTTTTTACTCATTACATAAATGGCAATTATTAGTTATTAAAATGCATACTTAGCATATATATAATTGTTATAGCATAATTATTATATGAATTAATTGCTCTGGATAAAATATATATTTTGTTTCACTGAACAGAATTGGGGAACCATCTTAGTATCCTTAAATTAGTTAGTTACTAATTTGCCTATGTGAAAATTCTCCCTCTTGCTTATAGAGATATCCATGATTTGGGAGGTATGTTCACAAATAATAAAGCAGAATGATTTCCAAGGTCTAAGCTAACTGTAATGTTTGAGGGAAAGGATGAAACTTATTAAAAGAGTCTTCTATTTTAATGATGTTTTGGGAACCATATCCACAGATGCTGAAAGGAAAAATCTTCATTTTGGTTTTCACCCTGATTCTTATCAGTCTTATCAAGACTCAGGACAAAGAGAATTAAAACCATTTTACTATAAGTACATCACTGTGGCAACATGTAGACTATGATCACTGAAGATCAACCATGGCTTCAAGGTGGGAACAGCTTTTATTGATAACTGAGATAATCCAGATAGGTCAACCTCAGCAAAATAGGTGGACTCTTGAATCTCCATGTCTCCCCAACGGAACAAGAATATGACAGTTTGCAGGTAGGGTTTCCTGATTGTGTGGAATACAGTGACCTTTACTCAAATTAAACTCAGCAGCTTCTCAAGGTAGAAGGCAAAAAGAAATTTATTACAATCTCATGAGAAGGGACACTTCCTGCAAGACCAAGGGATGTGTCAGCAAGGAAATGCACCTGAGAAGAGCATGGTACAACATTATATAATCCCTAATGTGGAAGCCTACTAGATTCTCTTCCCATTGACTGAGGTTCCAGGTGTACAATCTGAGCATGGCAATCTACCCCAGAGACAAAGGACATGGAAAGGATTGTTGCTCACCATTGAGGATTTTTGTTACCAAATATGGAACTTAAAGGAAGAATCCTAATGTGGCATTAAGGGGGTGGTGAAGGGGAAGTGAAGGGGGAGGGAGGTATACCTGGTCATGTGAACAGAACTTTGGTGGTTCTCCTCCATCCTGAAGCATTTTATTTGCATAAGGGGGATACTTAGCTATTTTAGCTTTGGCAGTAAGGGTGGGTGGATTCATGCATGAGGGAATCTTCACTTAAACTGATTTCACTCACTGATAAAGAGTAAGTGATACCAAAACTGCAGACTGGGTGTCTCCTTCCCTACTAGAGCTCTCTCAATGCTGTTAAGTAGGACTGAGAATAATGGGTAACTGAGTCACCACAACTTTCAACCTAGGCTCTAGCCACCTATTCTTCCATGTAAGTCTAATATATCTAAACCATTTCATCAAGAATGCTTCTCAAACATCAGAACACTCTAGGATTGTTCTGTACCTATGTGCACAAATGTACTTGTTGACTTAACTAGTCTCAAAAAGTGCATTCACCATTAAAACATACTTAACTTCCTTCCCAGGAATAGTTTATGCACTGGAAAAATATAGTTTAAAATTTCATGAAAACAAAAGTAATTGAAGGAGACTCATGCTCTGTAAGTCTCTGGAAGAATATTTATTTTTGTACTGGATACATCTCAGTGAAGTCATCTGAAGCTTAACTGTGGTTGACAATAAGCAAGTTCTTAAATGTTTATTTATTGTCAATGACAATGCTTATTTTTCTTTTACATAAGGATATAATTTCACCTGGTTTCTTGCTTGAGCTAGACATAGACTGAACTTTCCTTGTCTTAGTGTTGCTCCTTTATTTTGAATTTTATACAGTTCAAGTATGTAGATTCATAAAATACTGTCAATCATTTGAAATTTGAAGAGAAGGAAGAAATTTTCCAGAGATGAACAAACCGAACACCTGGGTAAAGGAAGCATCAGAGTAGTCTCTTAGTTTTGTTGACTGCAGATAGCTATGAGCTCCCTTGCCCCAACTCTAGAGCTACTAACAGCTTGAAGTTGTCCAGCTAGTCCAAAACAATTAAAAAAAAAACTGGTTTCACCTGGAGCCACTTGTTCTGATTAAAACTTACCACTCCCCAGTCCAGCCTTTGGCTATTTTGTAAAAGAACTTAACTCTCCTTGTTGCCGCCAGAGCTGAGCACCCAGTTGAAGTATATCTAAACCCTGCTCCTGTTACACCTTGGGGGCAATCCTTCAAGTAAGTGCTGAGTGTGTGTGTGTGTGTGTGTGTGTGTGTGTGTGTTCCTCCTTCATTGCCAAAGAAGACCATGACATCAGAGAAATAGTGACATCACTTGCACTTGACTTTGTTTTGAGTGAGGGAGGGTTGCCTTAATTAAAAACCTTTGTCATTGCTACTTAGGTAGTTCTCTTTTTAGACTGATGGTCTAGAGTTTTTTAAGGAAACAGTCAAATGCTATCCATGCAGCATTTTTGTTGTTCCTCTCGTTTTAAATCTTGGATAAAATTTTAAAAGTATTACTGAAATTTTTAATTGAAGATATTAATAAAAATAGCATAGTGGAAAATGTCATATTTTTCCAAATGTATTTCATTTGTAGTTTTCAGGAAAGCAAACACATTTTAAAACTCTTCAAACATTAAAATGTAAATGGGTATTTTTTCCACAATATTTATTTCATTATTTAACTATTTTGTCATAAATCAACAGGTTATAGATGCATGTGCAAAAAATTTGAATAGCTAAGATCAAATCAGACAAAAGCAAGTCAAATGCATGAATGTTCCAGTTCATATGGGAAAGGGATTAATTTTAATCTGATGGGTTGTAAAGGTCATGAGTAAGAGAAATATTTTAAATAGCAAAGAGGTAAATTTGGTTTGGCATAAAAAAACTGAAAAGTAGAGCTATTGAAATGTGGAATATATTTTGTTTTACTTTGATCTTTTTTGGCGGGAAGTAATTTTATTTGTCTTATTACAGGCTTTCAAGAAAAGGTTGAATGATCATTAGTGGGTATTGCACAAGAGTGATTCTTTTTTTCTGACACAGGTGAAATTTGATGGATGGCCATGAAGGTTTCTTTCCCCTCTGATATTTCAGGGTATATAAAAACATGAACCTATTTGATTCTTAATATTTCATTTTTGTTCCTACTAATTTGAGCATCAACTTGAAAAGTGTTGTATATATACATGTACACACATATGTATATATATATATATATACACATGTACATATATGTATGTGTGTATAATATTCAACCATTTGCTCATGATCATGCTATCCTAGCTAAGGACATTTATAAATAGTACTTAATTTTTTAAAATATCATACCCAATTCATTTAACAATGAGATGGAGAATATAAAACATACTGATTAAACTTATAATGATTTTTGTGAAAATTATACTTGCAAATTTCTAGGTCACCTAATAATAATAATATGGAGAACCTCACACTTTTTTTCCCATCCTCATGAACTCTCAAGCCTCTACAAATTAGGAATTGCATAAGAAAGAAAGCAATGTTATCTGTCTCTATGGTCTAGGATATTAAAAACCCTAATAAGGTAACAGTTTAATGAATCAACCACACAGATGGCTTTTATTGACCTCTAACATGTGCTCACCACTTAGAACTTGCTCTGCCATCTACCTCCATCTACCAGAAGCAAGACTGCCCAAGCTAAATCACAGGCTTTAAATAGAATTCTCATCTGTACTCTCCCTTGTACTACTCAGGGCTTTAAAACAAAGTGGTAGAAGTTCCCTTGGAGTGAAGTAAGAACAAAGTATCCATATGTACTATAACAGAAATCATCCAGAAAATAGAAAAATACAGTGAACTTGTGCAATACCTGTGTGTGACTGTATGTCACCACATCTGGCTGATAGAAAGATTGCATCATCTTGCCAGGGACATATCTGACTTCTAGAAGTCATATGGGGTAGAGAATGAGGCTGATGAAATCATGAATTGCTGAGAGTATAAAGAGCCTGAGATGACTTTGAGATATAACTCCCACAAATGCTTTCATCAAAGGAATAAAAAAAAAAAAATGATAGGTCAACATAAGAGAAAAAGATGGATAAATAACTAAATATCCTAGGAGGAAGGAAATTTATTTAAAACCAGAGTAATAAAATAAACCTAATGGAGAAGATATTAGTAATTAATGACAGAAGGAAATATGACCTCCATATTTATTTAATCCAGATAAATATGAATGACTATTGCAAGGCAAAGAAAAATGAATCAGTATATCTGATGAGGCAGAGAAATTCATGCATTCCCAGTCAAAGTAGGATGTTCCAAAATTATTTTGAAAAAGAAATAAATATTGTGAAAGTGAAATTTGTAGTCTGCACAGCAAAATCACTTGGCACAATATAAAAACTTGAACATATAGTGGTATGGCCAAAGAAGAAAAGGAAAAAAAAGTAACTGATTGGGAATATAAATATACAGAAATGAAGGACAATCTGGAAGAAAAGAAACAAAAAATAATAATGTTAATATAAAGTATCATACCCAAAGAACTAAAATATATTGATCTTAAAGACAGGATTCAAAGAGGTGACTTAAATATTATGCTATACCAGAAGAACACAGCAGTGAAAATATCTGAAGACCATATTGCAAAAGAATAAAAACAGTGACAATATAAGAAAACTTTCTAGTACTTCTGAACATGGAAAACAAAAGTTTATTAAAAAACTCAGAGATGATCTCCAGAAACAAATATTAAAATATAAGGAAAACAAACTATGAACACAAAATAATTCTGTACTGAGCAGAAATGGAAGGAGGGAGTGAAATAGTGTGTTCATAAAAGCAAAAGAGCTCAAAATACTACTCAGGTTTACCAATCCTGAAAAACTGAGCCAAATCAGCAATGAAAAAAAAGAGGAACATTCAATAAAAAAGGGAATTTAAAACACCCGTGTAAAGAAACAGCTCCTGAACAAATGATATACTTTAAATAAAAACGTGTAGTACAGAAATACAAGAAATGTAAAAGGTTAGATATTTAGTGAAATGTAGAATAGATTGGTTGGTTGTTGTCCTTCATTCTCGACAGAAACCAAAATAACATCACGATGCTATAGTCAAATTACAGTGTGTCTGACAGTGACTGATCAGACCACTAGGAAATCAAAATAACATCACTATGCTATAGTCAAATTACAGTGTGTCTGACTGTGACTGATCAGACCACCAGGAAATCAAAATGTTCCACAATGGAGGGGACACAACTTGTCCATGTGAACATTTGGGGTAGATTCTCTAAATTTGTACATCTCACATTTCTTTTGAGCTACTTCAATTCTGCTTTGCACCTTCTCTGATGAGGGTATGCCATGTTGACTGGTCCGGTGCCAGTGGCTCCCATGCTGCACAATCAATTCCAAAATTCTTAGGAGATACTTTGAGAGTGGTCTTGTAGCTCTTCTTCTGACCCTGATGTGAACACTTGTCCTATCTGAGGTCTCCATAAAATAGTGTTTTTGGCAAGCAAACATTTTACATTCAAACAACATAGCCAGTCCATTTGTGTTGTGCTCTCTGAAGTGGAGTTTGAATGCTTGGCAGTTTAGTTCTAGAAATGACCTTAGTGACTGGTATATTATCCTACCAGCTAGTGTTCAGAATCATCCTAAGACAATTCAGATGGAAGCAATTCAGTTTCCTGCCATGGTTCTGATTTCAAAAGCATATAGCAATGAAGTCAGCACGATGGCTTTGTACACCTTCAGTTTAGTAGTCAGTATAATACCTCTTCTCTCCCACACTTTTCTTCAGAGCCTTGCAAACACTGAACTAGCTCTGGCAATGTGTGGAACATTGTTATCAATTTGTCCATCCCTGGAAAGTACATTACCAAGCTAAGTGAACATATTCACAGCACTCAAAACTTATCCATTTGCTACAACCAGTGGTTGCACATATGGATGATGTGGTGGTGACTAATGGAGCATTCTGTTCACCTGAGGTTGAAGTCAATCCCTCCCTAGTTGAAGTTCTAACTGAAGAAGAGTTTTTTGAATGCTCCTTCCACGTGGCAAAACACATGTTGCTGATTCTTTTCCAGCTGAAATTTACAAAGTAGGGGGGACCATTACTCATGGAAAAGCTGACTGAAATTTTCTTAGTTATGTGGCAAGAGGAGCTTATCCCCCACAAGTTCAAGGATGTCTTCACTGTCCATCTCTATAAAGATAAAAGGAAATAGATTTCCCTTTGATAATCCCAGGAATATCTCTCTCTTAGTCATTACTGGCAAGATCCTTCCCAGAGTCGCTCTTAATAGACTGATCCTCAGGCTGGAGATGAGCATCTATCTGAGAGTCAGTGTGACTTCAGAAAGGGCCAAGGAACAGTCAATAGGTGCTTGGTGTCACACAACTCCAGGACAACTGCCAGGAGCAGAACAGAGGTCTGTTCACAGGATTTATAGTTCTGACCAAGGCTTCCATAGATTCTTATGGAGAATTATGTCATAATTTGGTAGCCTGGAGAAGTTCTTCAGTGTTGTACATCAATTACATGATGGTATGCTTGCCTGGTTTCTGCATAGTGGGTAGTGTTCTTGTGCTTTCCCAGTCACCAATGGAATAAAACAAGGCTGTGAGCCTGCTCCCATGCATGATATTTTCAGGGATGCTGTTAAATGCTTTCAATGAAGATGAATATGACATTAAGGTCAGCTTCCACCTTCATGGTGTATTATTCAGCTTGAAAAGACTATAAATCAAGACCAAAGTGGTAGGAGTGTTGGCACATGATTTTTTATTTATTTTTTTTACAAATGATTGTGCACTCAATGCAGCCTCTGAAGTTGAGATGCAACAAAGTATGGATCAATTCTCTGCTGCTTGTGATTATTTTGGCTTAACAATTAACAAGAAATATAAATGTGGCAACCATGAATCCTATCAAAAATGGAGGGGGGGTGGAGCCAAGATGGTGGAGTAGAAAGACTCACGTATGCTAGCTCCGAACCCACAGCCCATATATTTCCTGCAAGAAGAACTCCCCACAAATTCTGGATCACTGCAAGGCACGCAGAAACACAATGGAAAAGATCTCCGTTCCAGAGAGCCCTGGAGAGCGGTCCCCAGGGGTCTGTCACACTCCAGACAGCAGAGTCCACCACTGTGCTGCCCTGGCCATGGCCCCAGAGGAGCAGATCCAAGCAGGCTTCAGGGACGGAACCTCCAGTGGGTGGGAAGGAAGGTCCCTCCGCCCACAGGTGCTACAGGTCAGTGAGAGAAACGTCTGGGCTGGCCGAGAGGGGAGCGGTGGGGTCTCCATGCCTCAGGACCCCTTGGGAGGCAGTGGCAGAGAGAGCGGCAGAGGCAGCAGCAGTGGCAGCAGTGGCGGCCCGGGACTCCCCGAGCAGGCAGGCACAAGTTCAGCTCTCTGCATAAACCCCCTGAGGGAACTAAGCCTGGGAGACAGCCCTGCCCCCACCCGTCCCATTACTGCATGTCTCTGCATAAAGCCCCTGAGGGAACTGAGCCTGGGAGGTGGCCCTGCCCCCACCTGAGCACCAGAACTTAAGCTCACATTGAATAGCAGCCATGCCTGCTGTGGAAAGCCTATTTGAATCTCAGACCTCAAGCACTAGCTGGGCAGATCTAAGTGGGGGTAGACAGGAATCTCAGAACTCAAGTAACTGGCTGGGAAAATGCCCAGAAAAGGGAAGAAAAATAAGACTATAAAGAGTTACTTTGAGGGGGTACAAATGTTCCTGCCCTTCAATTCTGATGATGAGGAAATATTCTACCCATCAGGGAAAGATGTGGAGGTCAGGGCCTCTGCATCCCAGATGTCCCAGGGGGATGTCCGGTGGGCTCAGGCCATGGAAGAGATCAAAAAGGATTTTGAAAATCAAGTTATACAGGTGGAGGAAGAACTGGGAAGAGAAATGAGAGAGATGCAAGAAAAGCATGAAAAACGGGTCAATACCTTGCTAAAGGAGACCCAAAAAAAATGCTGAAGAAAATAACACCTTGAAAAATAGGCTCACCCAATTGGCAAAAGAGGTTCAAAAAGCCAATGAGGAGAAGAATGCTTTCAAAAGCAGAATTAGCCAAATGGAAAAAGAGGTTCAAAAGCTCACTGAAGAAAATACTTCTCTCAAAATTAGAATGGAACAGATGGAGTCTAAAGACTTTCTGATAAACCAAGAAATCACAAAACAAAAGCAAAAGAATGAAAAAATGGAAGAGCATGTGAAATATCACATTGGAAAAACAACTGACCTGGAACATAGATCCAGGAGAGACAATTTAAAAATTATGGGACTACCTGAAAGTCATGATCAAAAAAAGAGCCTAGACATCAGCTTTCTTGAAATTATCAAGGAAAATTGCCCTGATATTCTACAACCAGAGGACAAAATAAGTATTGAAAGAATCCATTGATCACTGCCTGAAAGAGATCCTAAAAGAGAAACTCCTAGGAACATTATGGCCAAATTTCAGAATTCCCAGATTAAGGAGAAAATATTGCAAGCAGCTAGAAAGAAACAATTCCAGTATTGTGGAAATACAATCAGGATAACTCAAGGTCTAGCAGCTTCTACATTAAGGGATCAAAGGGCATGGAATAAGATATTCCAGAAGTCAAAGGAACTAGGACTCAAACCAAGAATCACCTACCCAGCAAAACTGAGTATAATACTTCAGGGGAAAATATGGTCTTTCAATGAAACAGAAGACTTTCAAGCATTCTTGATGAAAAGACCAGAGCTGAAAAGAAAATTTGAATTTCAAACACAAGAATGAGAAGAAGCATGAAAAAGTAAACAGCAAAGAGAAGTAATAAAGGACTTACCAAAAGTGAACTGTTTACATTCCTACATGGAAAGACAATATTTGTAACTCTTAAAATTTTTCAGTATCTGGGTAGTTGGTGGGACCACACACACACACACACACACACACACACACACACACACACACATACACATGTACATGTGTGCATGCACACACACATACACACATGCACGCATATACAGAGACAGAGAGGACAGAGTGAATTGAATAGGATGGGACCATATCTTAAAAGAAATTAAGGTAAATGGTGAGAGAGAAATGTAGTGGGAGGAGAGAGGGTGAAATGGAATGGTGTAAATTATTTCTCATTCAAGCGGCAAGCAGGAGACTTTTTAGTGGCGGGAAAAAGAGGAGAGCTGAGAAAAAAAAAAACAAGAAGTTTACCCTCATCACATTTCACTAAAGGAAAGAATAAAATTCACACTCACTTTTCTATGAAAACCTATCTTACAGTACAGAAAAGTGGGAGAGAAGGAGATGAGTGGGGGCGGGTGATGATGGAAGGGAGGGCAACGGGAGGAAGGAGCAATTTGAAGTCAACACTCAGGGAAGGACAGGATTAAAAGACAGAATAGAAACAATGGGGGGCAGGATAGGATGGAGGCAAATACAGTTAGTCTTACACAACACGACTATTATCGAAGTCATTTGCAAAACTACACAGATAGGGTCTGTGTTGAATTGCCTGACTTCCCAAAGGGAATGGGTGGGGAGGGAGGGATGGGGAGAAGTTGGAACTCAAAGTTTTAGGAACAACTGGTTAGTATTGTTGATGCTACTAGGAAATAAGAAATACACTTAATGGGGAATAGAAAGTCATCTGGCCCTACAGGGCAAAGGAGAAGATGGGGAGAAGAGAAGGGAGGGATGATAGAAGAGAGGGCAGATTGGTGATAGGGAAAATTAGAATACTCGGTGTATTGGGGTGGGGGGAAGGGATAAAAGGAGAGAAAATTTGGAACCCAAAATTTTGTGAAAATAAATGTATAAATTTAAATTAAATAAATAAATTTTTATTAAAAAATAGAGATAACTTTAAGAGATTGCTTTTTAATTTTTTTAAATTAAACTTCAAATTTAATTAAACTTCAATTTTAAATTAAAAAGTTTTAAATATGCATATTTTTTTTTGAAATTAAAGTGGGGAAAAAAGGGTAAAAGAAACATCAAATAGCAGTGAGCAGTAGAAAACAACCTTGAAATATGAACTAAACCTTCCAATACCCAAATTACAAGTGAATCAATGTTTTGGCTTTGGTTTTTATTTGTTTTCCTGGAGTTAAACTACAGGATAAAGCACATGAAAGTCTAGTAGCAAAGAAAAAGATAGAGGGAAGTAATTGATATGCTTCATACAAGTTAAAATCTAACAGTGAAGAGGAAATAATTCTTGTAGCTTCTCAGCAAAGAGAAAAATGACAGGAGAATTAGTCAGAAAGTAAAAAATAGAATTAAAACTTTGGAAAGAAAAGAATTAGTATTTGTTCATTCTTGGAAAGACATACTATTGATGAACACTCCCAAGAGGGAAGGGAGATATTCCATAAAGGGTAATGGAAACATTGCATTATGGAATAATACAAAATCTATATGGATTTTATACTTTGATCATGCTTGCTAATTTAACTGATAGGAAATAAACGATCCTAGGAGCAATTGACACCCAGAAAGGTAGGAAGTTGACTAAGTAGACCATTCATTCATGTTTTTTTTTTTTTTTTAAATATTATGAAGTAGCATAGACGTACTTTTTATATTATAAAGAGCAGCTAAAATGAAAAGCAATTATTACATGCAATATGGGTACACTGAAATTTCCCGTAGTAAATGTGGGATTAAAGCAAAAATATCCACTTTGTTCACTATTATTTGATACAATTCTGCAAATAGTGGCAGGTGAAATAAAATGAGAAAGAAATTAAAGAAGCTTTAAAGGATGCTTAAAGAAGCATCCATAATTAATAGACAAAATTGTCTATATTCTTTGATAATAAGATATTTAATTTAGAAAATCATAGAGAATCAATGATACTCAATAATAACTAAGACAGTATCTCCAACATGATTGCAGGCTCCAAATAAATCCCTCAAAGATCAACGAGATTTTATGTATATATGCACACACACATATATATATATATATATATATGTATATATGAGTGTGCATATGTGTATGCATTTGCGTATATATATGCATGTGCACACACATACAGATACACACATGCACATATATGCACACATTAATATGCATACATATACTTTTACATACACATATATGTGTACACACTCATACATGCATACACATATGGGAACCAACCTAATAAAACACTCCAAATAATTTTACAGATTAAATTATAGAATATTCCTGGAGGAAAAAAGGAACAAATGAAATATCTGGAGGAATATTCAATGCCATGGATGGGTGGTGCCAATATAGAATATGCCAAAAGTATTTACACAATTTTAAGTGATTGAAGTTAAAAATTTTGCTAAAATTTTGAGGTCACACTGTAAAATAAAATGAACAATATTACCAACATTAATTTATAATTTTAATGATATTAATCAAATTATCAAAATTACATTTGTGTAACTTGATAAAAATTATACATTCATTTGTTAAATAAAAAGCTCTAGAATATAAAAGGAAATAATGAAGAAGTGAGAATGATTGGTGAAATATCACTTTTAGACCTCAAACTATAATTTAATTAAGCAAGGATCAAAACCTTTTGATACTAGATTAAAAAAAAAGGAAACAAATAGAAGAGACGAGAGTAATGAGGACAAAAAGGAAACTAAATAATAGAGTTCAATCAATCAGAAGATATAAATTAAATAGGGAAGATCCCACTATGTGATTAAAAACTACTGAAGGAGCCTGGAATGGCATTTATTAGTATTTAGACTTAGGCTAATAACATACTAGATTATATTCTATAATATATTGTAAATAGATATGTGCTCTTAATACTAAATATTATGTTCTGTAAAAAATAAAAAAGCAACAGTTTATCTACATTTCAAAGAAGATAGATGAAATAAGTAAATTTAGATGCATGAACCTGAAATGTTTCTACAGAAAAAGCTAATGAACCTAGGATAAGAAGGGAGAAAAACGTCTTTGTATCAAATTTGATAAAGGTTTGAAATCTAATACATATGAACAATCAACAGATTACATATACACATAGATATTTGTATACACAAAATGTATATATCTGACTGCATATATTCATGTTAAATTGCTTAGATAGAGAGGAAAGAAATATGGATACATTTATACATATAAATATAAACATATCCAAAGACCATTCTTGAATGGATAAAGGGTTAAAGGAAATGAATAAGTTTTTCTCAAAAGAATTGAAAACTGCTAACAACCATATTTTTTAAAATATGTGTTCCAAATCCCTAATATTAAGAAAAATGAACATTAAAAAACCCGGGATTTTATCTCACCCCCTGCAAATTGGTAAAGATGAGAAAAGACAGGGATGATAATATTGGAAGACTTGTAGAAATACACACTAGTGCATTGTTAGTGGAGCTATGAATCATTACAACCATTTGGAAAAACAATGTAGCATTTTATGAACCAAGAGATAAAAATAATCATATGCTTTGAAGTGGGAATTCTATTACTAGGTTTATAAAAGAAAACAAAAGATCCCCATGCACAGCAAAATCTTTATAGCAGTAGCTTTTGTAAGAACAAAGAATTAAAAATAAAGTAGATGCTCATCAAATGGAGAATAGCTAAAGAACTGTGACAGATCTAATGATTGGAATGATATCATGTGCTGTGTGAAATGAAAACAATGATAAACATTGAAAGAAAATTATAAAAATAATAATTATAATATTTGTTTGAATATTTATAGTGCATTAGAGTTGGGAATGTGCTTTAAAAATATGATTTCATTTTATTGTCCCAATAACCCTGAGGGTTATAATTAATTACTACTACTACTACTACTACTACTACTACTACTACTACTACTACTACTACTACTACTACTACTACTATTACTACTCTATCCTCATTTGAAAGGTGAGATAACTGAGACTGAGAGAGGCTAAGTGACTTTCCCAGGGACACACAGCATACAAATATCTGAGGCCATGGGAACTCTCTTCCTCATTCCAGGCCTGGTACTCTATCCATTGAAATACCTACTTGCATATTGGAGTTGTTGCAGTGTGATGTAAGTCAAAGAAAACAGCATCACAGTGAAGACATTAATGAAAATCAAATGATAATCACAAAAATTTGCAACATTATATATAACAAACATAGCTAAAAAAATATAAGAAGCTGCCCCCATGTCACCACTTTATAGAGATGGGAAGTCCACAAGTGATGCCTATCTCGCAGATTTTCAGATTTGGATTTTTGCTCATTGATTAGTCATGCTAATCAATGCTGATTTTTCCCTCTTCCTTCTTCTTTTTGCTTTAAAAGATTCCATTGATGTCTTAGAGTTATTTCATCTTAGGATTATGGGACAGTTATGATGAGGTAAAAAGATAACAGCATTAATAAAAATGAACTAGTTGTGTTATCTTGGGTTACTCAACTAACCTCTCCATGCTCAGACAACTTTCTAAGACAACATTTCAGAGCAAATGCCACCCTCCTCTGATAGTGGGTAGTTTTCATTGAGATCTCCCCACATAAGTGAGATCACACATCTAATTTAAAGAAAAAAAAACCCACAGAATTAGTTTCTTACTTGAAGATTTTTAGCTAGCATTTTATTATTGATAGTTTTTTGAGGACTTCATATCTACAGAGAACTCACTTGTCACAGAATTTCTAATTGTTAATCGTGGCTTCTAAAAATGATCTGTTTCATGATCCCATAGGGGTTGAACATATCCATCATTAAATCCAAGAAAGAACATATCCCAAGAAAGCAAAGGAGTTCAAGTGTTACCATCAACCAAAATATTCCAGGGATTGATAAAGATTCAATTTCAACCAATACTAACCTAGAACTAGAACTTGAAATGTGACCAAGAAGCATAATGAATTCAAGGAAACTTTTTTTTTCAAAAATACATATCTGACATTGCTGATGATTCTTTATTTTGCCTTCAATGATTATTGACTTGGTGCTACAGAGAGACTATTCACAAGTTGCATGCTATATTTATTGAATCAGAACTGTAGCCAATTTCAAACACCATGTTTTCACCATTTACTGTTATTTCCTTAGAGCAACTTTCTTAAATACTGTAACAGTAAGTACCCCAACATACACAGGGGGACCTGCTATCACAAGTTCTTAGATATGCACTCATAAAAGGAAAGGGAACTTTTGAGGGGTTAATCTAGCACAAGTATCAGAGAAAATCAGTCAAAATTTCAGAAAAATAAAAAATCAACAGACAGTGCTACCAAACTGCACGACAACTAACATACATACATCTTTATCAGAGAGTGAAGCACCAACATCTGAGTTTTCAAAAAGCCAGGAAAGGGGAAGAGTGGAAAGGGGGGCTGCTTAGTAGCCTCCCAGAGTCTCATTTGACACACAGCCCTTCTTCCAAAAACTAAGCCCCTAAAGTAAAACCTCACCCTCAGAGTATTAACAAGCATTTTAAAACCAGAGGGCATAACCCTCTGACCCAGTGGCTCAAGAGAAAATGAGGAAAGGTAATTGAGAGCCTTTTACAAAACAGATCCTGTAATCTAACTTTCCATTGTAGGCAGGCCCATCAATGGGTGGGAAATATCCTCCAAAGTTACATTCAAATAGAGAAGCATTAAACTTCTTGATGATACTAAAACAAAAACAGCAAAAGATCCTATTTAACTTGTCATTACAAATATGTAAAATTACTTATTCAGTGCCATACCAGTCAAACTACCAGATAATTATTTTCTAGAACTAGGAAAAATAATATCAAAACTCATCTGGAAGAACAAAAGGTTCAGAATATCAAGGGAATTAATGAACAGAAATTGTAAGGAAGATGGCCTAGCCCTACAAGATTTTAAATTGTCCTATAAAGCAGAAGTCATCAAAACCACTTGTTACTGGCTAATAAATAGAGTGGTAGACTTGTGGAATAAGTTAGATACTCAAGACACAGTAGTCAATGAATACAGCAATCTACTGTTTGATAAACCCAAGAACCGCAGCTTCTGGGATAAGAATTTACTGATTTATGAAAACAACTAGAAAAACTGGATAACAACCCAGCACAGGGATGGAGTAAAGAGGAGGGCAGCCCAACATGTGCCACAGCACAGCAAGGACAAGCCTGGAGTGTGCTTCAAGGCTCCATGCCACCCATAGCAGCTGTGGGTCCCAGATTCCTGAACCCAAAAATGCCAAAGAGAGCTCCAAAGGTCAATGAGAAAGCTCTTTCACTTGGTGAGAAGGGAATGCAGCAGTGTAGCCCTGGCCCCAGGCAGAACTTGCTTCCATTGTTGGAGATTTGGCCTAAAGTCCCTGGATAAATTGAGAAGCTGATATGAATGCCAACCCTGAGTAGGGAACCTGGGATGAGTACAAGTGCTGGCTGGCATGGTGGAGCTAGAGGAGGCTCTGGAGAGAGAATACTGCTCACAGACCAGAGCAAAGCCAGGAGAGGAATAAACTCCTCTCCCTCAACTGTGCCACCTTAGAAAAACTGAGAACTTACAGGTCCTCAGAGCATACCCTCCCCTTTAAAAAGTAGTAAAAAGCCAAATAAATGGTTGGGAAAAATCCCCCAAAAAAGGGCAAACAAATAAAACAATAGAAAGTTTCTTGTGAGCAAGTATTTCCTTCCATCCTTTTGGATGAGGAGGAGCAATTTAGGTCTTCCGAGGAAGATTTGAAAGTTGAGGCTTTTGCACACAAAACCTCCAAAATAAATATACAATAGTCTCAAGCCATGGAAGAGCTCAAAAAGGATTTCAACAAGTAAGAAAAGTGGAGGAAAACTGGGAAGAGAAATGAGAGCAATGCAAGAAAATCATGAAAACCAAGTATATAGCTTGCTAAAGGAGATGCAAAACAATGCTGAAGAAGACTGGATAACAGTATGGTGGAAACTGGGCATAGACCAATGCCTGACCCCATACACAAAAATTAAATCCTAATGAATACATTATCTAGGTATACATATTGAAACTATAAACAAATTAAGGGAGTAAGTAATGATGTATTTGTCAGATTTATGGAGAATGGAGAAATTTTTGACCAAACAAAAGATAGAAAACATTATGAAGTGTAAAATGGATAATTTTGATTACATGAAATGGAAAAGACTTTGTGCAAACAAACCCAATGCAACCAAGATTAGGAGGGAAGCATAAAACTGGGAAAGAGTTTTTGCAACTAGTGCCTGTGACAAAGGCCTCATTTCTAAAATATATAGAGTTGAGTCAAATGTAAAAGAATACAAGTCATTGCCCAATTGATAAATGGTCAAAGGATATGAACAGGCAGTTTTCAGAGGAAGAAATTAAAGCTATCCATAGTAACATGAAAAATGCTCCAAATCCCTATTGATTAGAGAGATGCAAATGAAAATAACTCTGAGGTACCACATCACACCTATAAGACTGGTAACATGACAAAATAGGAAGATGATAAATGTTGGAGAAAACGTGGGAGAGTTCGAACACTAATTCATAATTGGTGGAACTGTGGGCTGATCCAACAATTCTGAAGAGCAATTTGGAACTATGCCCAAAGGGCCAAAAAAGTGTGCATACCCTTTTACCCAGCAATATCACTTCTAGGACTGCACTCCAAAGAAATCGTAAAAATGGGGAAGGCTCCCACATGTACAAAAAGTTTTATAGCAACTCTCTTTGTGGTGGTCAAGAACTTAAAATCAAGGGGATGCCATTAATTGGTGAACAGTTGAACAAGTTGTTGTATGTGAATGAAATGGAATACTATTGTTCTATAAGAAATGATGAAGAGGAAGACTTCAGAGAGGCCTAGAAGAACTTATATAAACTGATGCTGAGTGAAGAGCAGAACCAAGGTAACTTTGTACACAGTAACAACCACTGTGTGTAGAGAATTTTTCTAGTTGACTCAGACCTTCAGAGCAATGCAAGGACCTAAAAAATTCCCAATGGGGTCTTGAGGCAAAATGCCTTCCACATCCAGAGAAAGAACTGTGGAATTGGATTGCAGAAGGAAGCAGACTATTTCGTCTTGTGTTATGTTTTGTTTTGATTTGTTTTTTTTTCATGATTTCTTCCATTCATTTTAATCCTTCTATGCAGCATGACTAAGGTGAAAATGTATTTAATAAGAATGTATATGTAAAATCTATATAAGATGGCACACTGTCTCAGGGAGAGGGGGGGAGTGGAGAGGGAAGGAGGGGATAGGGAAGGTGAGAAAATCTAAGATATGTGGAAATGATTGTAGGAAACTGAAAGCAAGTAAATGGATTTAAAAAAAAGCAACATAAAATTAATACCAGGATGTAAATTTTATGAATAACCATGGATAGAATCACAAGAAAGCAAAACTATAGAACAACTTTAATAGATGGACTAGGAATTGGCTTGACTCTAAAATTAAAAGGCTGCATTCTGAAACAATGAAATTCCCAATTCTCTTCAATTAAGAACATGATGATTTTCCATAATTTTTTTTTTCTTTTCAGATAACAAGCAGTTGTACTTTCACAATATAATTCCTCTTGGAGGGACTCTCTTAAATGCAATATTGACACAACCATGGAGATGGAAAATAAGAGACTAAGTCTTTAAATGAGCCAAGGACAATGGAGTGGTATATCCAATTTCTTTCTAGCAGAGACTTTACCAATTATCCACATTTGTTTTCAGAGGTCGGAAATCCAGATATCATATTGTACTAGAGTTAAGCTTGATCTCATAATTAATTTCCTTGAAAGAATAAAAAAAGCAATTGTATCAATAAAACTTCTCTCAAGTACTCAAATAACATTTTAAACATTACTTTTGTGCTAACTGTAATGCTAAGTGATGAGTATACAAAGAAAATGTCAACAGAAAATCCCTGGACTCAAGGAGTTCGTATTCTATGCATTGAATCAGTGTTTCACACGTTAGAGGCAACATAAAGGAGGGAGAAAAGGCACAAGCATTTAGTATGACTCTACTATGGTGTCAGACACTATGCTAAGTCTGTTACAAAAGTATTATATCACCTGTTCCTTACAAAAACTCAGGGAAGGTGGGCTATTATTATCTCCATTTTTCAACTGAGGAAAATGAGGCAGAGAGAGGTTACATGACTTGCCCAGGGTCACAAAGCTAATAAAAAACAGGAGGCCAGATTTAAATTGATTTCTTAGACCCATCTCTCTATTTAAACTGCCACCTAGCTGCATGTTTGGTGGTAAATAGAGTGCCATCCTTTATGTCAGGAAGTTATGGGTTCAGATTGACATTCTCAAAACCAGCAATATAAATACGGAAAAGTCTCTTATAACCTGAGTTTCTCTTTACTTTCTAAAGCATGAATCTTCTATACTGATGAAATCACAGTGGGGAAATCTAAGAAATGTCACTGGTGTAATTGTTCAACATCCTTTCCCTCCTTATGACTATTTATTTTATATTTCTTTTTTCAAATGACTCCATTATCTGTTATTCTGAATAATGCCTCACAACTGACAACTATGATAAGGTAACTTGTCCTTCTAGAGATATTGAAGTGTCATTCATAAAATGAAAAGTAACTCAAATCAGAAATTATGAAGAAAAATAACCTTTTCCTAGAACTCTCAAATTGTGAGTTTGACTAATACACCCAGTTACAGAAATGGGGCAAAATACTCACAAAATCTTCTGCTCATCAGCTAGAACTTTTTTTTTTAATATTCCAGATTTTAATTTCTTAACTAAGTAAGCAGAGGCATTTATGTCTATATTTAGACACCAGTTTTGATTTCTTTGTGTTTTTTGGAAGAATTACATGTTCCTAAATAGAGCTATACAGAAACCTAAAGGCATTAGCAAATAATGGATTTGTTTTTTCAGTGACTCTGTGATCAATTAACTAAAATTTTTGAAATTTTGAATTATTGAACTATTGAATTTTAGACCCACCACCACTAATAACAAGATGTATTTGTTTTTTGGCCAGTTCTTAAAAGCTAAATAGGGAATATTGGTAAAGAGAAAGAGAAATTCCCTACTTACTCCATTACTAAAATAACACCATCCAAGAAGGTTATTATTAAGCACATGTGTTGGCTGTGATTTCAAAAAGTGAAGAAAAATGACTGGGGCTGGGAAACACTGGTTTCCATCTGCTCAGGGAGCATACTTTGTATCATGTCTTTCAAACAAAAAAAAATTTCTTTTGAATACTAAAGTAAAACATAAAGATAAAAAATACTATTTTGCTTGTATTGTTAATGAAAGTCATGTTCCAAGCACAGTGTTAAGTATTGCAGGCATTAGAACAGTGTATAAAATTAGTCTTGTTCCAAGACAACCTCAGAGGCCAATGAATCCAGCAAACAGTTCATGTCCTTACCAGTTCAAGGTCTAAGCTTCTGCTCTCTGACCACTGCTAAAATTTTAGACCCCAGATTGTGGAGTCAACCCTTCTGTCTTGTCCTAATGAGATATACTTGACTTATTGAGATCCACGAATCAGACTAGTATGATGATTACAGAAGAAGAGAGAGGGAGAGGAGGCAAAAGGCTTCTTAAAATACTATCTATGTTAATAGATGAAGGAAAGAGTTCCTAGTAGGAAAGAATGTAAGAAAAATGGAGAAGGGATTCAATTATGTTGTTCTCTTGGAGCTCTCTTCTAAAGTGGCCTCATCAGATTCTCTATCTACCAGCTCAATGGGTGGAGATCTATGAAACTGAGTACCCTGGAGGAAAGCACAGGGGCAGAAGACCTAATCGGGTGTCTGTGAAAGACAAATGGAATTCTATAGTATGTGAAAGACAAAGGAATTCTATTATAAACTGCGCAGTACAATACAAAAGAAAACAGACAACTACTGGGAGGACTGAGAGGACAGTAGAGTAGGTGATAAGCTACAAAGTATTTTTCGTTTTCCCTCAATATTTTGTCAGGAGAAATTCCTATCCTATCTCACGAATCTATTTTGTCCTGAAAGTCAGTTTAGGAATAGAAAATGTAGAAAACTGCAGTGAATGTAGAAGTGGAGTTGCAAATAATGTATATTATGAAAAGAGAACAGGCCTGGTTTCAGAACCTTCTTGGAGAATCCCATGAACAGTGAGTCAACTTTTTACCCCTATCTACTAATGGCCAGTTGTTTAGCCCTATCTACTAATGACCATAGGTCTTGCCTAACACTTGTGCTTTGGAGGGAACAAAAAATAGGTAGTAATGGCAAGGTCTATATCAGTACTTTCTGGTAGAGAAAGGAAGGGACAAATTTTAAGACACTAGATTACAATAAGAATATCATAGAATTAGATATTGCAGCACCAGTGAGACTGCTAAAATCTGATACAGGCTGGTAAAGGTAGAAAAACAAATGAGGAATAAATCTTTGGGAAAAAAATCAACATGATGAATACTTACATTGCGAAGAAGGAAATTGACTGAGAAACTTCCAAGAATGGTAAAATACTATAATACCATCTACAAGCTCTTCAAAAGTCATGGTGATGAAATTGTGAATATACCCAGAATGGTTAAGAGAAATTAAAATTAGGGAAAAAATATGAAAAATAAAGACAAATTGAACTTTTATGGAATTTTTTCAAAGTCAAATCAGAGAGTAAAACATTTAGAACAAGTAATGGAAATGCTTTCTAGAATAATAAATGAATTTTTTTAAAAAAAGAGGAATTAAGCATTCAAATAAAAATACAGAGGATAGAGGACAATTAATTGAACAAATTCAAAAAATAACACAATTGAAAGATACCCAAGAGTTTACACATAAGACTATGGCTTGAAAACAGGATTTGAATAGATAATCTAAGGAGTATAGGTCCTGGGGGAGAGGGGACAGCCTGAATGTCAGATCAGAAAAATACACAAGAAAATTCAGTCAAATTATTGGAAATGGATATCAAAAATACAGAGATTAAAAGAATATATAGAATTTGGACAGAAAGAAAAATCACTATTTTTGTCATCAGCAAGAATTTGTTGAGAACTTATTATAGGTAAGTTGCAATGATAAATACTGGGGGTATAAATAATAAGAAAAAAAAGATAATCTCTTTCCTCTAGAAACTTTCATTCTAATGTGTGAAACAAAACTTAAAAGAGATCTGAAATTTTGGGGCAGGGCAGATAAAAGTAAGGACAGCAGGGCATAATGTGTAAGTCCAGTAAGAAATGAAACCAGGAGATGAAGGAATGACATATGTATTGAGTCCTTTCTCAAAATGGAGGCTGTAGGAAGAACTCATCAATGTGAGAAGGGGACAACTAGGGTAGAGGGATCTTCCAGTTTGAATTCAACTCCCTTAATAAAAACATGATTGAAATTTGATCCTAAATCATTAAGCAATATTATAGGCAACCAAGAAAAACATTTCACATTTCAGAAAATGTAATTAGAATATGGAAGTATTGCTCCTCATTTATGAAAAATGAAAGGAAAAATTAGATTATATTAAAAAAAGACAAGCTTTCTCCCTCTCCCAGTATATCCTTTCAAGTAGAAAGTAACAATCAGTGAAAGAATTGACATTAACAAAAAGAAACTGAAAGGAGAAGGTAAATCTGCATAAAAATACCAAAGAGAAGAATAAAAAGATTCAAATAGCAATGAAAGACTAAAAACCAAAATGTTTTTGTTTCTAGGGCTAGACGTAGCTTATAAATATAGGAGTTTGTTATATTTGCAAGGATACTCATGTTCATGTTTCTAGGTCTAGACACAGCTTAAGAATATTCCCATATAGTTTGAGAGACATTTAAAAATCAGAGTAAACATTTTTGGGCCAATGGATCTAAGGAACAAAAGATAAATAAATTAGATAAATCCAGAGTCGGGATAGGAAGATGAATTAACATTTTTTTTTAATAAAAAAAACAAAACAAAACATGTTGCCTCCTTAGTAATTTCTTTTCCTTCTCTTACTTTTGAAATAGCAGAAAGTGTGTGGGCCTGTATATGTGGGGATAGGAGTGGGGAACCAGAGCACTTAAAAAGACTAAAAATGAAAAGTAACTGAGAGGCTTTCAGTTTCTTCTCTTGCCTTTGGGAAAGTACAAAAGTAAGGCTAGACTATTTGAGAGGAATTCAGTGGGATGTAGGATCATAGACTGAACTCTTAAAGGGGTCTTATAGGGCATCTTGTACAAATTCTTTAGTTTTACAGATAAGAAAACTAAGGCCCAGATCAAATAAGCAATGACTGGAAAAACTGAGATTCAAACCTAGGTCTTTTGATCTAATGAGATAGGTACTATATAACTGCTTATCCCTTTTCCTTCCCACCCATTACTTTGACTCATTTTACAGCTTTTTCTACTTCTTCATGCTGACAGATTCATATGGAATATGGTATGACATTAAAAGGAATAAATGATGATAAAATAGGCAAGTAGGACCAGTTCCCTCAAATTTGCGTTAGCAAATTATTGCTGCTAGCTATGAATTCATATTCTTAGAAATGAACATTTTTCAGCATTGCAAAAATGATCAAGCAATATGAAGTACCATTTTTAATCAAAAATTAGGTAAAATATCAAGGTTAGGAAGGATTTCACATTTTTGGCAGTTAGAAGACATCCTGAATTTTTTGCCAGAAGGGTAGATTTGATAGAATAACTGTGAGATGAGGAAATTTTTGGAGTAAAACACAAAATGCCATGTTCCAATTTGTCAGAACTATGGCACAGGTTAAACTGAGAGGTAGGTTATCTTGAAGACAATAAGACAGAAAGACTTTTAGATAGTCCTAAGGATTGCATAAAACTAGCAAACTCATTCATTCACTTTATTAATCTATTTGTTTAGGGTAGGATGGACAGAGAAAAGAGCACAGGTTTTGGAGTCAGTCCTGGGTTCAAATTGTACCTCTAACATTTTGTAGTGAAATGACTAAAAAATTTTCACATTAAATGAAATCACAACCACATAGACTGACAAGTGTTTGGACAGGAGACAAAAGCGGACCTGCAACACAGCAAGACACTACAGAGAATGACTACCGAATGAATAGTATATAGAGAGAGAATTTGTAAAGAAATGTGCATCATGTGGTAGACATTGGTATAGCATGAATATACCTGGACATTAATACTATGATTAATGGCATCTTCAAATAAAAAAGACACACACTGTATATTCAAGTGAATGAGCAACATATGTTTTATTTATAAATTTCAAATTAAGGGAGATGGGACTTGGCAAAATGAGTCTTGAGATGTGCCAACTCAAAGACACATGGGAAAAAGTTTGGACCACTTAAATAAATACAAATAAGGAAAGATTTATACCTCTCTCTTCTCATATTCTCTCCATGGACTTGATCAGAATTCAGTAATTTGAAAATAAGTGGAAACTGTCTTTGCTAGCATAAAATTGAGTTTTGATTAAATCGGAAACATGAATGGGTATTATGGAGAAAGCATTAAAGGAAACAGAAATTGTGGGAATATGAGACTGACAGAGAGGGTGTTGGAAGGAAAATTTTTAGCATGTGTTTGTTGAGATACTAATAAGAAAACAGAGAGTTAAAGAAATTATAAGAATTGCTATTTTTAGAAGTAAATCATGTGCTTTTGAACATAAGATTTGTAGTTCTCTCCCCATATGTCCCTGAATGTACTTCCTTGTTCATGTAAAGGAGCAGAAGCTATTCTCATATTCCTTGCTAATAATACAATATAATACAAAGGATATTTTTTTAAGCATCTGCAATGTGAGGAATACTGTACTAGGTGCTGAAACTCCTTCTAAGTCCTGTTACAATCTAATTAACCAGATTTGTGTTGGACCCAATGAAAAAAAGAGTGCTGATTATGGTTAAGACTCATGTTTTGAAATGTCCACGGTGACCAACAGAATTGACTCTGTACTATCTTACATTTTTCTTTTTTGTTAAGCAGGGATACAATATTTCACATTGAGGAATAACTTTTCATTGGACAAAACACATTATATGCATTAGCTCATTTAATCCTCACATGCCTGTGAAGTAGATATTTATTGTTCCTGGAGAACATAAATGATTTGCCCAAGATCATGTGGTTAAGTAACAGAAAAAAGAGATTTCAAATAAAGGCCTCTCTAATTCCAAATTCTAGGACTATTTTCACTACCTGGTATTGGTCCATTTCATGATGGAATAAAATTGGGAATACTGATTGAGGAATTATGGGCTAATACAGTCCATTTTCTATCCTCAGTCATACTCACTTATAATTATTGCAATTATAATTATAATTATCATTACCATAAGGAACTCCCAACAAAAGAAATGATTTCTACCAATCTTGATTATCTTCTGCTTTTTGATTTATGGTATTAGAGAACTGTGTTGGTCTCCAGGAATTTAAGAATATGTCTAGGGTCAGAAGATCTGTATGTGTGTGTGTGACGATAATTTAAAATGGAGAGATACTTCTCCTTCATAGGCCTATATAACCTGCCTGGGTCACATAAGTCTGAGTGACACAGAGTCTGTGGTATAAGGAGTTTGCTGAATGGGTGGAACAGGAAGGGTGGTGCAGGAAGAGGCAAAGCTAAAATACAGCCGAGAGGAAGTTAGTCTTGAGAGCAGTAAGAGATAGGAAGGATGCAGGCTCCTGTCTATCATGAGTAAAAGAGCTTGTTTGTGACTTTAGGAAGGCCTGCTTGTAATTTGTTTAATGGTTTGTGAGAAGCCTGACAAGGGGAATACTTGGGGATGGTGTTGTTCTCTGCATTATTATTCTGTATAGAGTTTTTGTTGCTGTGATGGATTTGACTTCCTGATATCTGAATAAATGTTTTTGTTCTGTTTTCCTTGCAAAGAGTCTCTGGTAATTTATGATTCAGAATTTTGCCAGGATACTAAAGGATATGGTATGTGTTCTGAATATTGCATTGGTGCTACAGTGTAAGATGAAGAACTTTATTCTGTGTTCCTGATTCCACAGGTACTTCTCTACCTACCATCCCATACTACTTTTTGAATTGGAAAATTGTTATTGTTAATTTAAAATTATCTTTTAAACTCCACTCTAAAGCCATGCAGTGAATGAAGCACAATTTAGATGACAAGTTGATTGATTAGATTACTTTTGATTGCAAAACCTATTCCTGATTTATGGTACTCCCCATCACTTAAGTTCAATCCAAAAAGAAAAATGTCCAGTTTTGACTTTGTAAGCCGGCCTTAATTTGCCAGCCTTGTTTCCTTTAGGGCTTCTATTTGGATGGGATACCTGCTGAGCTGTTTGTCTTTCAGGTCTACTGGACTTTGTGTGTGTCCATAAGTATGTGCATGTTCTATGTACCAATGGTAAGTGGAATCATCTTGGTGAAACTTTTGTTCATTTTGTTTATGTGATTTGACTATAGGGGTAGCATCCCTGGCTGCCATGGTAAGCAGACCAGGTTTAGGTTAGGTAAAGTAGATGACTTTTAGAGAACTTTTATTTGGTTGTTTTCTCACATCTAAAGGTGAACAGTGCAGTCCCTCAAAAGGTTGGTGAGATACCCAGGTAACTGCCAAATGCTGCTCTTGCTCCAGTCCAGTGAGAAGAATACCCTATGACCTGAGTAACCTACAAGCAAGTATGTGACTACAGCTCTCATTGTATCTGCATCTGTTGCTTCATCACTTATCCATCACTACAAACTTCGGAGTAGGTGAAAATGGCAAAATCTTATGAGTAATTTTTTTTAATTCATATATAAATTGCATTTAAGTGATGCAGAATTGAGTGAAGTCATCAGCCTCACTCTTTCTTCCAGTCATTAAAATCCTGGGACTTAACAAAAGTGAAGACAATAGGTGATGTCTTAGGATGCAGTGGATGATCTTGGGCATCTTCCATTTCTAACCAAACTCTAAGCACTCTGAAATACTTGCTTCTGCTGCCTTCATGACCCTTGGAAAAAAAAAAAAATCTTCCCTTTCCACAAGGAGAAGTCTTCACATATTTGGTGCAGACACCACCTAACTCAGTGGATTTAGACCCATTGGTTACCCTGAACCTGATTTAGTATTTGATGAAAAGGTTTACCGGGGTGTGATTGCTTTGTATGCTACAGGTCTTAGAGCCACAGGTGAGAGTTGGATAACAGGTTGGATACCCAAGGGAGAAAGCATCCCTCACAAGGGCTCAGCAGAGCTCATATCAGAGATCTTTCCTTTACATTCATACACCCTTGCTAGGTAAAGATCAGAGTACATACCGAGAGGGTAGTGAGCACACCACTTCCCAGGTCACACTACCTTTGAAGCACTAAAACCTTAACGAATCCACCTCCCCAAGAACTAGCTCTGAAAAGTACAAATGGAAAAATGTTGAAGCTTGGGACAGTCTCTCTTCCCCAAAGTGACCACAACTCTTTAAAGTTCAAAGTCAAGAAAAAAGTTGGATAAATGAGCAAACAACAACAGCAATCTCAGAACATGGACACAAAATTTACTACTGTGACAGGGAAGATCAACACACAGATTCAGAAGAAAACAACATGAAAGCAGGTATAGTCAAAGTAACAAAGGGAGAAAAAAGCAAATTGGATACAAACCCAAAAAATTTCCTCAAAGAGATTTTAAAAAGAGATGAGAGAAAGAGGGAAGGTGTGTGTGGGGGGGTGGGGGAAGGGGGGAGGCAGGCGGGCTGGGACTGTGCTCAGTTGCTGGCACTGCTGCTGCCATTACGTCAGCCACTCAGTTTCTGCTGCTAGGTGAGGATCCAGAACGGGAGACAAACTGCTTTAGGAGCAGACTGGATCGAATTTAGTGCAACATTACTACCAATTATTTGAAAATGACAGAACTCAACTATGAGCAATATACATTGGTGTATCTTGCCTTACATGGGAAAGACAGCAATTCCAAGGCAAAGCAGCCATTACAGAGGAATTGTCTAGCCTTCTATTTCAGAAAATATAACAGAGTAATACAGCACTGGACCACCAGTCCACCCCTAAGAGCTGTATACTCAGTATGGTGGTGGGCCAATCTAAAGGCTGATGAAGACACTTTTCATGAGATTCCATGAGAAATTTCTATTAAATAATATCAATGATTCTTGGGTGTGCACCAATGAGATGTTCAAGCTAGTGCAGTGCTGTACAACTTTAGTTGAGCCTCCTTTTCTCAAGGTTCCCTCACTGTTTCCTTCTCTCTCCTCTTCTTGATATTATTTACACTTTCCCTCCCCAGAACCCTCAGAACAATTCAAATATCATAAACAAGCCTGCAAGGCCACAATGCAAGATACTCCAGTTGTGGCAGTGGCATCACTATTTGAGTGTGTTTTGCATAATGTTTGGATGTTAGACTACCTGCATCTGATAGAAGTTTGTGTTGTACCAGTGCATGTCTTGGAAAGACTAAGTAGTGCAAAAGGTTGTCTTTTTTATAATGTATTGACAAGTTGCTCTAGCAAGCAAAGGAAATGAAGGAGAAAGCAGCAGTTGCATGTGAAGCCCATATCTTGATTTGTTCAGTTGTTCCAATGCCTCATTGTACAATAAAACCATGAAAATAAATAAATAAATGAATAAATGGATAGATAAATAAATGAAGCATAATAATAGCGGAGGAAAAAATTAGGGAAAGAGATGAGTGATGCATGAAAATTAAGAGGAAAAAAGGAATAGCTTGGTAAAATAGTCAAAATAGCTTGGTAAAAATACTAAAAAAAAGAACTTTATAAAAACAAACAAACAGAATGGACAAAATTATAAAAAAGGTATAAAGTTCATCGAGGAAAAGGACTTCTTAAAAACAGGATTGGTCAAATGGGAAAAGAGGTGCAAATACTCACTGAAGTAAATAATTCCTTAAAAATTAGAGTTAGACAAGTGGAGGTTAATGACTTGATGAGACATCAATGCACAGTAAAGCAAAATTAAAATATGAACAGAAGAAAATGTAAAATATCTGATTTTATAAACAAATTACCTATAACATAAATTGAAGAGAGATAATTTGAGAATTATTACAGTACTTGAAAGCTAAGGTAAAAAAAAAGAGCCTAGATATCAAATTTCAAGAAATTGAAAAGAAAAATTGTAGTAATATCATAGAAAAAGAAGAGAAATAGAAATTGAAAGAATCATTCAATCATTTACTGAAAGTGATCTGAAAAGGAAAACTCAGAGAAATATAATAGTGAAATTTTATAACTCCTAGTCCAAGGAAAAAATAGTTCAAGTAGTAAAAAAGAAACCATTCAAATAACATGGAGTCACAGTTAGGATTACACAAGATTTGGCAGCTTACGTATTAAAGAAGAGGAGTGTTTGGAATATACTATTCCAAAGGGTAAAGAAGTTAGGATTACAACCAAGGATAACCCATGCAGCAAACCGGAATATAATTCTTCAGGTGAAAAAACACACATATATTTAATGAAATAGAGGACCTTCAAGCATTACTAGTGAAGAAATCAAAACTGAAAAGAAAATCTGACCTTCAAACAGAAGTCTCAATTACGTTATATTACATTAAGATGAAAAGTTTTTGCACAAATGAACTCAATGCAACCAAGATTAGGAGGGAAGCAGAAAAAGTGGAAAGAATTTTTGAGGCCTTTATCAGGCCTCATTTCTAAAATACATAGAGAACTGAATCAAGTGTACAAGAATACAAGTTATTCCCCAGTTGATAAATGAACAAAGCATATGAACAGAGAGTTTTCAGAGAGAACTTAAAGCTATCTATAATCATAAGAAAAAAATACTCTAAATCATTATTGATTAGAGAGATGCAAACCAAAACACCTCTGAAGTTCCACATCACACCTATCAGGTTTGCTAATATGAAAGAACAAGAAAATGATAAATGTTGGAGAAGATGTGGGAGAGAGTTGGAACTCTAATTCATTCCTGGTGAAACTATGAGCTGATTCAACCTTTCTAGAGAGCAATTGGGAATTGTGCTCAAAGGGTTACAAAAATGTACATACCCTTTGACCCAGCAATATTGCTTCTAGAACTCTATCCCAAAGATCTGAAAGAAATGGAAAAGGATCCCACATGTACCAAAATATTTTTAGCAACTATCTTTGTGGTGGCCAAAAGCTGGAAATCCAGGGGATGTCCATTAAATGGGGAATGGCTGAACAATTGTAGCATATGAATGTAATGGAATACTATTGTGCTATGAGAAACGATGAACAGCAAGACTAGAGAAATTTGAAAAAAATTACATGAACTGATGTTGAGTGAAAGGACCAGAACCAGGAGAACTTTGTATATACCAATCACCACAGTGTGTGAGACATTTTTCTGGTAGACTCAGTACTTCATTAAAAAGCATGGACTTAAAAAATTTCCAATGAACTCTTGAGGCAAAATGCCTTCCACATCCAGAGAAAGAACTATGGAATTGGATCACAGGGAGAAACAGATCATTTTCTTTTGCATTATGTTTTATTTTATGGTTTCTTCCATTCATTTTAATTCTTCTATGCAATATATATTTGATGGGAAAGTACATATAGAGCCTGTATAAAATTTTACACTATCTTAGACATACAGTGGGGAGGGAGGACAAAAAGTCTGTGATATGGAAGTGATTGTTGAACGCTGAAAACAAATAAAATAATTTAACTTAAAAAAAGAACCATAAAAATGTAAAAATCAAAGAGAAATCATAAGGAATTAAATACAGATAAACTCCTTCTGTTCTTATAAGGGCAGATGATACATATAATTCTTAAGAATAGTATCATTATTGGAGCAATTAGAATGAGTCTACGTTGGCAGAGAACATGGTTGTGAATCAATTATATTGAGATGACCTCAAAAAAAAATGAAAGGGTGAGAAAGAGAAATGCATTGGGAAAGGGAAGAAGGAAGAAAAGTGCAGAAGTTATTTTACATAAAAAAGGAAAAGAAAGAATATCTTTTATCATGGAAAAGAAAATGGGAGGTAGTGACAATTCATGTCTGAACCACACTCTCATCAGAATTGGTTAAAAGAGGGAAGAATATATCTACACACTCAGTTGATTATGAAAATCTATCTTACCCAACAGAGAAATAATAATGGAAGGGATAAGAGAAAGAGAATCCATAAGATAAATTATTAAATAAACAAACAAACAGATGAAATAAATTAAAGGAAGAAATATTCAAAAGTAAAACAGATTTGTGAGGAATAAAGAGAGAAACAGAACAGAGAGACAGAGAAAATGATGGATAAACAGAAGAAAAAAAGGTGAAGATAGTACATAGTAATCATAACTGTGAAAGTGAGTAAGATGAACTCACTCTATAAAATAGAAGCAGATAACAAAATGTATTAGAAATAGAATCCAATAATATATTCTTTACAAAAGAAACACTTCAAATAGAAAAACACACAGAGAATTAAAATAAAGGGCTGGAGTAGAATCTATTATGCTTCAGCTAAGTTGAAAGGGCAGGGGGAGCAAACATGATCTCAGATAAAGCAAAAGCAAAAATAGACCTGATAAAAAGGATAAACAGGAAAGCTACATTTTGTTATAATTTACTTAGACTATAAAGTGATTTCAATACTCAACATGTCTACACCAAATGGTTAAACATTCATTTGAAATATCCAAATAAAGAAAACCAGTGCAGGAAAATTAGAAGGAAAACAGGAAATTGAGGGAGAGGAAATTCATGGCAAGATTTTTTTTTTTCTGATAAAGGCCTCATTTTGCAAATATATACAAACTAAATTTCATTTTTTAAAAAAATAAGAGCAACTTCCCAATTGAGAAATGGTCCAAGGATATGAACAGAAAGATTTCAGAAGAAGAAATGAAAGTTATCAACAATTTTATTAAAATACTCTAAATTGCTATTGATTGGAGAAATGCTACTGTCTATATTCAAAAGAGGTCAAAAAAGGGGAAAAAAAGAAAAGATCCATTTGTATAAAAATATTTATAGCAGCTCTTTTTTAGTGGCAAAGAATTGGAAATTGAGCCATTAATTGGGGGAAAGTTGTGGTATATGATGTATCACTAAGCACTCCAGTCAAGCCTTCTATCACAGGTTGTTCGATCTGCATTCATAAAGGGAAAGGCAACTTTTTTAATCAAGCATATGTATCAATCCTTTAACCAAGCACATATATCATTCACCAAGTTCAGAGGAGTCAGCATGCTGAGCTTCAAAGAAAATACAAAGAAACTGAAAATGAACTCTGCCTGAATTCAACAAACAGTTGAACCCCAACTGTCTGGCCATAGTCACCAGAGAAGGAAGCACTGACATCTGGGTTTGCAAAGCTAGAGGGCTCTTTAAAGCAGCTTCCCACAGCCTTCATCTGTCCAAATAAACATTTCCAGTCAGTAAGCCCTAAAGTAAAATCTTACCCTCAGAATGTTTATACACGTTTTAGAGTGAGAGGGCATCACATCCCTTTAGAACTAGTGCCTCATTAACAAAAGGCATGGACCTTCCTACAAATCTTCCCAGGCCAGACAATGGGTGGAAAAGATTCTCCGTAATTACATTCAAATAGAGGAATTATACTTCTTGAGTATACTACAACAAAAACAAGAAAAGATGCTATTTTACTTGACCTTACATATGATTGGTATGTGCTATAAAAACTGATGATCAGGATGGTTTCAGGAAAAACCTGGAAAAGCTTATATGAACTGATGCAGAATTAAATGAGCAAAATCAGATTGCAATAGCAAGTAACTGATTTTGAAACGATGATCAATTCTGAAAGATTTAAATGCTCAGATCAATACAATGATCTAAGACAACTTCAGTAGACTCATGATGCAACACATTGTCCAACTCAAGAGAGAACAAATGAATTCGGAGTGCAAGTTGAAGTATATTTTTTTTTCCATTTTCTCTATTTTTCTTGCTTTTGTGAAATAAGGTAAGTAAAGAAATATTTTTTTTTCATGATTTTATATGTGCAGTTGATATAACATTGCTTGCCTTTTAAAAGGAGGAGGGGCTTCAGGGAAGGAGAGAATTTATCATTCAATATTTTTTTAAAAAATGATGATTTAAAATTAATTAATCATGGATCTATCACCTATCGATTTAAGTTAAACCATTTTTAATTGCTCTATTCAGACCTCCACTTTTCTTTTTTTTTCTGAAGTAGTGTCAATTCTTTTTAAATATAAATTTATTTATTTAACTTTTTACATTCATTTTCACAAAATTTTGGGTTCCAAATTTTCTCCCCTTTTATCCCCTCCCCCCACCCCAATACACCGAGCATTTTAATTTTCCCTATCACCAATCTGCCCTCTCTTCCATCATCCCTCCCTTCTCTTGTCCCCATCTTCTCTTTTGTCCTGTAGGGCCAGATGACTTTCTATTCCCCATTAACTGTATTACTTATTTCCTAGTAGCAAGAACAATATTGAACAGTTTTTCCTAAAACTTTGAGTACCAACTTCTCCCCATCTCTCCCTCCCCACCCATTCCATTTGGGAAGGCAGGCAATTCAATATAGGCCCTATCTGTGTAGTTTTACAAATGACTTCAATTGTAGTCATGTTGTGTAAGACTAACTCTATTTCCCTCCATCCTATCCTGCCCCCCCATTGTTTCTATTCTGTCTTTTGATCCTGTCCCTCCCCGAGTGTTGACTTCAAATTGCTCCCTCCTCCCATTGCCCTCACTTCCATCATCCCCCCTACCCTGCTTATCACCTTCTCCCCCACTTTCCTGTATTGTAAGATAGGTTTTCATACCAAAATGAGTGTGCATTTTATTCCTTCCTTTACCTGAATGTGATGAGGGTAAACTTTATGTTTTTTCTCAGCTCTCCTCTTTTTCCCTCCACTAAAAAGTCTACTGCTTGCCTCTTGAATGAGATGTAATTTACCCCATTCCATTTCACCCTCTCTCCTGCCACTACATTTCTCTCTCACCATTTACCTTAATTTCTTTTAAGATATGGTCCCATCCTATTCAGTTCACTCTGTGCTCCCTGTCTCTGTGTGTAAGTGCATGTGTGTATGTGTGTGTACATGTGTGTGTGTATGTGTGTGTGCATGTGTGTGTGTGTATGTGTGTGTGTGGTCCCACCAAATACCCAGATACTGAAAAGTTTTAATAGTTACAAATATTCTCTTTCCATGTAGGAATGTAAACAGTTCACTTTTGGTAAGTCCCTTATGACTTCTCTTTGTTGTTTACTTTTTCATGCTTCCTCTCATTCTTGTGTTTGAAAGTCAAATTTTCTTTTCAGCTCTGGTCTTTTCGTCAAGAATGCTTGAAAGTCCTCTGTTTCATTGAAAGACCATATTTTCCCCTGAAGTATTATACTCAGTTTTGCTGGGTAGGTGATTCTTGGTTTGAGTCCTAGTTCCTTTGACTTCTGGAATATCCTATTCCAAGCCCTTCGATTCCTTAATGTAAAAGCTGCTAGATCTTATGTTATCCTGATTGTGTTTCCACGATACTGGAATTGTTTCTTTCTAGCTGCTTGAAGATTTTCTCCTTGACCTGGGAGTTCTGGAATTTGGCCACAATGTTCCTAGGAGTTTCTCTTTTTGGATCTCTTTCAGGTGGTGATCAATGGATTCCTTGAATACTTATTTTGCCCTCTGGTTGCAGAATCTCAGGGCAGTTTTGCTTGAAAATTTCATGAAAGATGATGTCTAGGCTCTTTTTTTTGATCATGGCTTTCAGGTAGTCCCATAATTTTTAAATTGTCTCTCCTGGATCTATTTTCCAGGTCAGTTGTATTTTCAAATGAGATATTTCACATTCTCTTCCATTTTTTCATTCTTTTGGTTTTGTTTGGTGATTTCTTGGTTTCTCAGAAAGTCATTAGCCTCCATCTGTTCCATTCTAATCTTGAGAGAACTATTATCTTCATTGAGCTTTTGAACCTCTTTTTCCGTTTGGCTAATTTTGCTTTTGAAAGCATTCTTCTCCTCATTGGCTTTTTGAACCTCTTTTGCGAATTGAGTGAGCCTATTTTTCAAGGTGTTATTTTCTTCAGCATTTTTTTGGGTCTCCTTTAGCAAGGTATTGACCCGTTTTTCATGCTTTTCTTGCATCTCTCTCATTTCTCTTCCCAGTTTTTCCTCCACCTGTCTAACTTGATTTTCAAAATCCTTTTTGAGCTCTTCCATGGCCCGAGCACACCAGACATCCACCTCGGATATCTGGGATACAGAGGCCCCGACTTCCACATCTTTCCCTGATGGTAAGAATTGTTCCTCCTCATCAGAAATGAAAGGCAGGAACATCTGTCCCCCAAGAAAGTAGCTTTCTATGGTCTTATTTTTCTTCCCTTTTCTGGGCATTTTCCCAGCCAGTTACTTGACTTCTGAAATTCCTCTCTACCCCCATCTAGATCTGCCCAGCTAGTGCTTGCGGTGGGAGATTCAAATGCTGCTCCCCACCCTCAGGGCTTTCTGTGGCTGGGAGTGGCTGCTATTCAATGTGAGCTTAAGTTCTGGTGGTTAGGTGGGGGCAGGGACACCTCCCAGGCTCAGTTCCCTCAGGGGGTTTAGGCAGAGATCTTCAGTAATGGATCTGAGGTCTGTCTGCTCCCGGAGCTCCTGGCCACTGCTGCCTCTGCCGCTGCCTCCACAGGGGTTCCGAGTTATGGAGACACCCTGCTTCCCTCTTGGCCAGCCCAGAAGTCTCTCTCGCTGACCTGTATCGCCTGTGGGTGGAGGGACCTTCGTGGCTGCTGTTGGCTCCGGCCCTGAAGCCTGCTCAGATCTGCTCCTCTGGGGCCCTGCGGCCAGGGCAGCTCAGGGTTGGGCTCCGCATCTTTTGTGCCACGGACCCCTGGGGAAAGTATTCCAGGGCTCTCTGGAACAGAAATCTCTTCCACTGTGTTTCTGTGTGGCTTGCTCTGCTCCAGAATTTGTGGGGAGTTCTTTTCACAGGAAATTTATGGGCTGTGGGTTTGGAGCTAGCATATGTGAGTCTTTCTACTCTGCCATCTTGGCTCCTCCCCTCAGATCTCCATTTTTCCCTTGTACTTCAACTGCACAAAACAGTAATTCTTTGTAGAATTTTCATATTGACCCCTTTTGAACTCAGCTACTCCAGAATATAATAAATATAGCTCCATTAACCTTATTTACATATTTTGTTAGGCTTCACCCTTCACTGTTAAACTTCTTCAGGCTTCCTATTTCTAAACTGAAGGTATATCACTATTTTTTATGTGTCCTCATTTGGCCATTCCTTTCTCTTGCTGTCCATTTCAGTTGGACTTCCTTGGATTTTCTCCAGTTTTGCTATTGGATGACTGATTTAAAGCTAAAAGAAGTCCTAGGTGTCCCTCATTTTCCAGGTGAGGAAACTGATAATTGTAGAAGTTATGCTTTGATCAGGGTCTTATAGCTGGTAAGTATATGAAATAGAATTCAAACTCAGGACTTCCTAATTTTAATCCAGTACCCTATCTCTTTACAGTATGCTGCCTTTCAGCTTGTCATATAAGATTTTGCCCTTGATGAGTCATTTTAGTCATCCCCGCTCTTTGCAACATTATTTGTGGTTTTGTTGGCAAAGATACTACAGTGGTTTGTCATTTCCTTCTCCAGATAATTTTATAGATAAGGAAACTTAGGCAAACAGGATTAAGCAACTTACCCAGGCTTACACACCAGTAAGTGTTTGAGGACAGATGTAAACTCAAGAAGATGAGTGCTCCTGACTCCAGGCTCAGCACTCTATCCACTGTGCCACTTAGCTAAGTAGCAGAACTAGGATTCATACCCAAGTTATATGATTCCAAAATTGAATCTTCTGTGCACTGCCCCACTCTGCTTCTAGTCTCCCAATACATGTCCTCCTTATAACCACTGTCCTCTGAAATCTCTCACTCCCCACTATCATATGTCCCTATTTAATTCTTGTTGGCATATATTTCTTTCCTCCTCCTTCCTTGTACTTACCTTCTCAGGAAGACAGTAGTTAAGGAGAGATAAGGTGGATACATTCAGACATGACATGAATAGACAGAATTCACAGAATAAAAATCTTTCATGGAGTACATCAATCATTTGGCTAGAGAGAACTTTGGAGCACAGAGATGATATAGGGTTGTAATATGGGGCTCTGTTCATCAGCTGACAAGTGAGGGAAGGAATGATCCCTCTAAATATAAAGTAGGTAAGATTTCATGAGCGGTGACCATATTTCTTTTTTTTTTAAGTGAATCCCCCTCCTATTTCAAGCTCTTCTTTTTTAATGAGATCCATTATTTCATAGGTGTTAGGAATGTTTGACAACGAAAGTTTCCTTATAACACTGGACTATATTCTAGTAGTAGATTATAGTAGTATATAATAGATTCTAAAGCTATTATTATCATTGAAGACACGGCAGAATAAAAGATGTATCCTAGAAGGTGACATTACATAAATGGTACATAGGTGCTACACAAATGTTGGCTATTTTCAAAATATACATTTAAAAATCTAGGAGCTGAAGAAGTTTGCATAATTTGCCTGCTAAATATCATATCTCATGGACAGCAGAGAAAACTGATGTGGAACAGTGACTGACAACATCTTATTATAGCTGAGGAAAGGTTTAGAAGTTATTTATTGTTATTATTACTGTGATTAAAAGGTACAACAAAACCAGTCAGGTATTCTAGGGAAGAGGAAGATTATCTTGGGTGCTTTAGAGCTTTTGTTGAAATGGAAAGAGAAGAGTTCCTCTAAACTGGATGGTCCTTTGCCTTAAACCACTTGATCCAAATAAC
Organism: Bettongia penicillata ogilbyi; assembly: GCA_023548195.1. NCBI lineage: Eukaryota > Metazoa > Chordata > Mammalia > Diprotodontia > Potoroidae > Bettongia > Bettongia penicillata. The sequence goes on from JAJHZJ010000975.1 coordinate 1,974,407, forward strand.
CATCAATTTCTTTTGGGTAAAATAATAGTGGACTTAGAGACAATTGGGCAGGGACATTGACGATTTTCTGAGCTTCTGGACGCATGTTTGGTGCTAAAGCAGGCAAGAAGTGCCAACCAAGTGCTAAGAAGAAGATAGTATACTACAAAATTCCCTCTGAGTCACATTAATAGAGATGATAAAGACCTAGTAGGACAAGTGAAAGGGAAAGATTTCTGATGGCAGGGAAAACTTCTATGAGGCTAAAGTCACAAGGATGAAGGAATGTAGTTACATTTAGAAATGGAACCACCTGTGTCTGGAGTTTCATTGAGAGCTGTAAATGGCCTTTGTCATGGAAAGCTGTTCTCTTCCAGGGTTATAATGGAGACCTAATTCCTTAGGAAATGGAATGATCAGTGAGAAGCTGAGTAGAGTTGCAAGTAGAATGGAGAGCAGGGAAAGATTTTGTACAAAGCAGGATACTTTTGGTGATCTTAGCTGGAAACTGAAAAGAAACAAGAAATGAGAACTACAGAAGCTGAGGATGTCTGAAGTTACCATGAGCTGACATTTGAGTAACACATCACATAGGAAAACAGAGAAAACTGAGGGGGAACAGTGACTCACAATATCTACTTAGAATTGAGGCAAAATACATTAGTCATCTGCAAGCAGAGTACCAAAGGAGAAGTGAGCTATAGATTTAGAGATGCTTTGTATATTAGCTGAGAAACCATGAAGAATACCATCCATTCCCTTCCTACCTGTGCTTTACCCCATTTGGACTTCAATACCATGCCCCCTCATGGGTACTTTCATTCCACCTCCAACATCACCACCAGCAACAACTCTTTGACAAAGTTACTTGCAAAAGGAGAAACATTTATGAGATTTGTTCCTCAGTTCATATGCTGGTTGTGCTACTTACTACTTCTTTAACCTTACAGAAATCATTTCACATCAAAGGTTCCATTTTCTCATCGGTAAAATGCAGAGTTTAGAGTAGATGACTCCTGAGTTTGCAAGCAATTCTAAATGTATGACTTTATGATTCTATGAATTAAGAAGATCACAGATTCTCAGAGTAGGGAAGAGATAAATATTTCAAGGACTTTCTGCTTTCTTTGTGTGACATGAGACCCAAGATACTGACAGTAGGTTTTGGTGTATGTATCAATGGTGCCAGACAGTCACTGTAATTATAACTTGTTTTAGGACATTATAATTGATTAAAAGCTTTCCTACTGATAATGTTCTCAATGACATATTTTTTGTGGTTTTTGTTGCTGTTAGTTAAGTCCTGACAAAAGATACCAAAGAAATAAGAGATAAAGCCCTTATCCTCAAGCATCTGCAGATACAAACTCAAATAAGTGACAACAGATAAAAAGCAATTAATTAGCCCAATTTAAATGTCAGAATACAAAATAAATTTCAGTAGCTTTATCCTCTGATATAGACAGACACTAGGCACTTTAAAATATTGGGAATTTCAAGTGTTTATGTGCTGTCCTTTAAAACAAACCTTTAGAATTCCTTTGAAGTTTTTCCCCACTGAAATTCTTAGAGGAATAAGTTATCATGACTGCAATGGAAGCATTGCAAGACTACAATTACTTGCATGTGTCCTACACTTCCTCTCATGGCAGCCAAACTTTAAAATTCTAATTTAAGATTTCTCTTTTGCACCGAACTCTTTTATGCAGATGCTGTCAGAAGAATTTAAGAGCATATCATGTTCCCTACTTCCCATATCTTTTTTTTAAATAATAAAAATAATAGATTGAGTTGACTATAGTTCACTAAATAAATATGGTCTTACAGGTAAAAAAAGACCAAATTTCTTTCTTCTTGGTATATGATTGAAGCTACTTCATCTTACTTACTTTATTTTTTAATGTGTCAAGTTAACATTGTGAAACTCTATAGAACAAAACTTTCCACTATACATCTCCACCATGGACTATAATTTTAGCTGTAAAATCATAGGGTCACTTGTCAATTTCTTGTTTACTCAAGAGAAATGCCATCAATTTATTGAAAGACTTTATGAGAATAATGTGAAAAATCTGCTTAAGAACGTAGAATGAAGATGTCTAACAGTTTTGTTTACATCTATTCTAGGACATAAAGCTAACATAGTTCTACTGAAAAGAACATAACACTGTTTCCATTTGCCATATATATATATATATATATATATATATATATATATATATATACATATATATATATATGTGTGTGTGTGTGTATGTGTGTGTGTATATGTATGTATTTGTATATGTATGTATGTTTATATATATGTTTATTTTTTGAAAATTGGAGATATGTATATATATATATATATACATAGATACATACATATATATAAAATAAAAATAACTCAGCTTTAAAACAAAATTCTTTCTGAGCTTTTTAACTAAGCCTTTAGGTGTAAACTCATGCAAATGTGATCTCACCTTTTGGCTGGGAAATCCTTCCAGTTTGCCAAATAACATTCCTATATGTAACTTTTTATGTGCAATTTGCTCTCTTCTGTACTTCTCTAATGATGAGATTTTTTTTTTTTCTGGTGGGTTGAAGGCCACTGCAGAAAATAACAACCTAGCACAAGGGAATATAGCATAACTGATAATTTCACAGGAAAAAAATACCGAGATTTGACTTATCATGAGCTCTTAGTGAAAGCAATACCCTTGCCTAAAGCATACAAGCAAAACTGAAGACACATTTATATATCTATATCTATTTGTATCTATATCTATCCATATCTAGATAGATAGTACTAGATAGATAGATAGATAGATAGATAGATAGATAGATAGATAGATAGATAGATAGATAGATGCTGGTGTTTGGAGTGGATGCCATCTATTTCTTCTTCCAGTTAATTCTTCCCTCATGAGGAATTTTATTCATTTCTTCCAAAACTGAGAGAGAGAGAGAGAGAGAGAGACAGACAGACAGACAGACAGACAGACAGACAGACAGACAGACAGAAAGAGAGCAATCTGATTGCATTTTAGGAAAAAAACATTTATAAATAGAAAATGTGCAAAATTAAATTAAGCAATTTGCCATTTGCTTCTTAAAAAAATAAGGTAGCGTCACATTCCAATGCTGTTGTTTTGTTTCTACCAGAAAGTGTGTGTTCATGTATAGTATAAATTATCAGCACGTGATTCATTTCATATTCAGCCTCTGCTTTTCTTTTTAGCAGCTGTGGGTTTGATTTGGAGTACCAGATGCTCCTTTGAAATTTTCCATTTGACCTAACAATTCCCTACTTCAAAATAAGCCTGGTATTAATAATTTCTTCCCCTGATCAGAATCTCCATGAGTCCTCCACTGGCAAAAGAATAAAGTCCAGACTCTTTATCCATGATTTCATGGGCTTTGTCCAGGTTTTGTTGCAATCTCTACTGTCTCAGCCTATGTAGATCTAGAGGATGAAGTACTATCAAAGATGTCAAACATAGGAAGAATTTAATTAGGTGGGAAAAGGCTCAAATGTGGAGACACATACTAGGAAAATATGATATTGTAATAGGGGAGAAAAAATAAAGTATGTATATATGTTCCAAATCTTGTAACTCCTGCTTTAAAGACTTACTGAATGACCACAGTACTGACATGGTATCTAGTTCTAAGGGATAAAAACAATAACTATCCTAATAAAATGCTCATCCCACACTGTGCTGGCATCAGGGCTCTCTGTAGGGAGCAGAAAGTAGTATACAGAGTCTATCAACTAAGTACAGTAAGTACAAGGCACATTTTTGAATATTTTTCTCGATTCCTATATCTCCTATTGATTTCCAGTTATTTATTGATTGGAAATTTTGCATTTTAAGGTCATAGTCATTCTATGCCAAAACAGGAACCAAAGGCTCCAGAGCTAAGATACTGGCATTCAAAGCTCTCCACCCTCCAGCCCTAATCCGCAAAACCCTAACTTGCTCCTATCATTCCCCCTAATTATTGTGCTATATCTATTCTGCCCTTTGCAGGTAAAGTCCATTACAAGGTTATCTACTCTCAAAGATATCAAAGAAAGAGGAAAAGAAACCATTTGTACAAAATAAAATATGTATAGTAGCTCTTTTTGTGCTAGCAAAAAAAATTGTAAGAAGAGATGTTCATCAGTTGGAGAAAGAATAAATATGTCATGGTATATGATTGTGATGGAATACTATTGTGCTATAAAAAATGGTGAGAGAGGGCTGGAGCCAAAATGGCAGAGTGAGAACAACTACTCAACTAAGCTCTTAGACAAGCTCTTCCAGATACCTCTAGAAAGGGAATCTGAATGGATTTTGGAGGGGCAGAATCCAATAATAGACAGACCCCCATCCCAGGACAGACTGGAATGTCGACGGGAAGGATCTGTGGCAGGAGGCTGGAGGAGTACACAGCTCACAGAACACAGGCTGTACTAGGGCTTTCGCTGCCATGGCAAGGCTGAGCAGTATGCTCTGAGCCATGTAAGGCAGCAGCCACACTGCAGAATCCTAGGCATATCAGCCCAGGATGGGAGTCAAGCAGAGTCAAACAAGTGAGACCTGTGGAGTCCCAGGTATCTTCAGTGGCTGCTCCTGAGACTATCAACCCACGTATTAAATGTCTGTAAGTCACCTACTTGAACTTCCTGGAGAAAGATAGTGGAGTGATGGGTAAATGTTCTCCCTCTTTCCTTGTTGACTTTGAAAGACATATATTTCCCCGCAAAAAAAATCCTGAAACAGTGGGATCACCTTAAGGGACTAACAGGCTCTTAGCATGTGAGGCTAGAAACATCGTTAAAGAGAGTCCCTCCTGTTGTGGCTGAAGGTGTCCAGTGAAAGGCCAGAACTTTCCCAGACAGTCTCATCTCAGCAAACTGGGAGAAGATCATGAGCTCCAGGAGGATGAAGTATGCAGCTGCCCACAATAGGACCCTAGGTGTGCCTCAGAACCTCAGGGGAATCAGGAAAACACTAGTGCAGACAGGATCATCAACCACTGAGCTTGCTTATGCTCTAGAAAAGCAGAAGAGACCTGCTCTTGCCCAACCATCTCTTCCCCACACTGAAAACAGCTAGCAAAATGGAAACAACAGGGAAACCCAGAAAGACTTCATCTGGCCTCTGCTTTCTCACAACAGCCAACTCAGTACCAGGTAAGCTGCAGCATTTTAGCTTTTATCTGAAAGAAGCAGAGGTCACAACACAAAAAACCTCAGATTCAAGACACAAGAACTGTGGGACAGAGCCCCTTGAGTCCCAAAAGCAAAGATCTACTTTAAAGACCAGAAAAAGAGTTAACATCAAGAGTAAGAAACGAAGAAGAAAAGAAAAGACCATAGAATCTCTCTATGAGGACAAGGACAAAAACACCAGTACCAAAGAGGTCAGCATTGAGACTGTACTCCCATCGGAAACTTCAGAAGGGAATAGGAACTGGTCTGAAGCCCGAGGAGCATTCATGGAAGAGCTGAATAAGGATTTCAAAAGCCAAATTAGAAAAATAGAAGAAAAATTGGCCAAGATTTTAAAAATATGAAAAAAGAAATCACAGAAGAATGTAAAAAGAAAATTGGACAAAGAGAAAATAAACCCCCAAATCTAACTGGGAAAATTGGAGAAATGGAAATACGAAAACTAACTGGAGAAAATAACTACATAAAAGGAACAATTGGACAGATGGAAAAGGAGATACAAAAGTTAACTGAAAAAAGCAATTTGACAAAAATTAGAATCGAGGAAGTACAAGATAATAACTCTGTGAGACATCAAGAATCAATAAAACAGAAACTAATGAATGAAAAGATAGAAAAAAATGCAAAATGTATAATTGGAAAAACACTGTTCTGGAAAATAGATCCAGGACAGAAAAATCTAAGAATTATTGGTCCACCTGAAAATCAGGATAAAAAGAAAAGAGCCAAGACAATATCTTCCAGGAATTCATCGAGGAAAAGTGCCCAAAAGTCCTAGATCCTGAGGGCAAAATAATTATTGAAAAAATCCACCATTCACCTCCCTAAAAGAATCCCAAACTGAAAACAAAAAGAAATATCATTACCAAATTCCAGAGCTATCAAGTGAAGGAGAAAATCCTGCAGGTAGCCAGAAAGAAATCATTCAAATACCAAGGAGCTACAGTCAGGATCACACAGGAATTTACACCTTCTACATTAAAAGATCAAAAGAATTGGAATATGATATTCCATAAGAAAAGGAGCTGGGTCTACAAGCAAAGATCAATTACCTAGCAAAGTTGAGCATAATTTTCAGGCAAAGAGGTGGACATTCAATATAATAAAGGATTTCCAGACTTGCATGATGAAAAGGCAAGAGTTCAATTGAAAATTGGATCTTCAAACAAAAGTCTTAAGAGACGCATAAAAAGGTAACCAGAAGGAAGAAAAATTTGTTATTCAATATGGGCAAATTGTTTACCTCCCTATAAGGGAAAATGGTACTTGTTAATCTTGAGCATTGCATACTTATCATGATATATAACAGGGATATAAATAGATAGAAGGAGTGGGTATAATGTAAATGATGTCAGGTTAAAAATGTGATTTAAGGGTGTGAAGGGATTGTAACCAGAGATGTGAAAAGGAGGAGGCAGAAAATTGTAAATCCCATCACAGGAAGAGGCACAGAAATATATTATAGTAGAGGGAAAGAGGGGAGGGAGATGAGCATTGTTTGGGATTTACTCTCATATGATTTGGTACAAGGAGGGAACCAACAAACTCATTTAAATATAGAAATCTAACTAACTCTATTTTCAGTAGGAGGGGAAGGAGGAAAGAAAAAGGAGGGGAGGCTGAAAGGGAGGGAAGAAGTAGTAAGGATAAAGGGAAGTAAAAGGAAGGGAGGTTGAAAGAAGGAAGAGAAGACTGAGGAAGGCAATAGTCAAAAATTAAAACAATTATGGAAGGGAAGGGTGAAGGGAGAACTAAAACCATAAATGAGGGGAAAAGGGATGAAGGGAAAGATATATATATATATATATATATATATATATATATATATATATTAATCATAACTGTGAATATAATGGGATGAACTCTCCTATAAAACAGAGATGGATAACAAAATGGATTAAAAACTGCAATTGGACAATCTGTTTACAAGAAACACATTTGAACTGGGGGCATACACATAGGGTAAAGGTAAACAGCTGGAGGAGAATATATTTTGCTTAATCTGATGTAAAAAAACAGGGGTAGCATTCCTAATCTCAGAAAAAGCAAATGCGGAAATAAATCTAATCAAAAGAGATAAGGAAGGAAACTATGTTCTGCTAAAAGGAACCCTAGACAATGAAGCAATATCATTACTAAACATATATGTTCCAAGTTGTATAGCATCCAGATTCTTAGAGGAGACGTTAGGGGGGCTGTAGAAAGAAATAGACTATACCAGTGGAGGACCTCAACCTCCCCCTCTCTGAACTTGATAAATCTAACCTCAAAATAAACAAGAAAGAAGCTAAGGAGGTAAATAAAACTCTGGATAAGGCAGATATGATGAACCTCTAGGGAAAATTGAATGGGGATGGGAAGGAATATACCTTTTTCTCAGCGTTAGATGGTACATATACAAAAACTGACCATGTTCTAGGGCATAAAATCCTCACAATTCGGTGCAGAAAGTCAAAGATAGTCAATGCATCCTTCTCAGATCATAATGCAACAAAATGCATATGTAATCAAAGGCTATGGAAACATAAACCAAAAACTAGTGGGAAACTAAAGAATCTAATCCTAAAACATGAGTGGGCTAAATGAAAACTCATAGAAACACTCCACAACTTCAGTCAAGAGAATGACAATAATGACACAACATACCATTTCTTATGGGATATGATAAAAGCAGTTCTTATGGGACGATTAAATCTTTTAGTGCCTAAATGAATGAAATACAGAAAGAGGTAATCAATGAATTGGGCATTCAGCTGAAAAAACTCCAAAAAGAACAAACTGAAAATCCCCAAGGAAATGTCAAATTAGAAACGCTGAAAACCAAAGAAAAAATTAAGAAAACTGAAATTAAGAAAACTATTAAACTAATAAACAAAACTGAGTTGATTTTATGAAAAACCAATAAAATTGACAAAAGGTTTGTTAACTTGATAAAAAAAAATGGAAAGAAGAAAACCAAATTACCAATATCCAAAATGAAAAGGCTGAACAAACCTATAATGAGGAGGAAATTAAAACAATAATTAGAAATTACTTTGGACAACTGTATGCTCCCAAATTCAACAATCCAAATGAGATGGGTGACTATTTTAAAAAATATCAATTGCCCAGATTAACAGAAAAGGAAGTTGAATACTTAAATAACCCCTCTCACAAAAAGAAATTGAACAAGCTATCAATGGACTCCCTAAGAAAAAATCTCCAGGGCCAGGTGGATTTACAAGTGAATTCTATGAAACATTTGAAGAAGAGGTAATTCCAATACTATGTAGACAATTTGGGGAAATTGCTGAAGAAGGAGCCCTACCAAACTCTTTTTATGATACTAATATGGTTCTGTTACCTAAACCAGGAAGTACCAAAACAGGGAAAGAAAATTCTAGACCAATTTCTCTAATGAATATAGATGCAAAAACTGCAAATACGATATTAGCAAAAGAGATACAGCAACTTATCATGAGAAAAATACATTTTGACCAGGTAGAATTTATACCATGAATGCAGGGCTGGTTCAATATTAGAAAAAACTATTAGTATTATTGATCATATCGAAAACACAACTAACAGAAACTATATGATCATCTCAACAGGTGCAGAAAAAGCTTTCAGGAAAATACACCACCCATTCCTTTTGAGAACAATGTGAAGCATAGGAATAATTGAAACTTTCCATAAAATCATAAACAGTATCTACCTAAATCCATCAGCAAGCATTATGTGCAATGGGGACAAGTTAATGCATTTCCATTGTTCAGGGGTGAAACAAGGATGTCCATTATCACCACTATTATTCAGTATGGTACTAGATATTGTAAGCTATAGCAGTAAGAGAAGAAAGAGAAATTGAAAGAATTAGAATAGGCAAAGAAATAGCTAAGTTATCTCTCTTGGCAGATGATATAATGATGTACTTAGATAAACCCAGAGAATAAAGTAAACTACTTTAAATAATAAACAACTTTGGTAAAGTTGCAGATTACAAAATAGACCCACAGAAATCATCTGCATTTCTATATCTTACTAACAAAGCCTAACAACAAGAGATAGAAAGAGAAATCCCAATTAAAGCTAGGGTAGATATTATAAAATATTTGAGAGTCTACCTGCCAAAAGAAACCCAGGGACTCTATGAACATAATTACAAAACACTTTCCAGACAAATAAGGTCAGATCTAAGTAAGCAGAAAAATGTCAGTTCCTCATGAGTAGGCTCAGCCAATATAATAAAAATGACAATTCTACCTAAATTAATTTGTTTACTAAGTGCCATACCAGTTCAACTATCAGTTTTATAGAACTAGGAAAAGAAATATCAAAATTCACCTGGAAAAACAAAAGGTCCAAAATATCAAGGGAACTAATGAAAAGTAATGCTGGGGAAGGAGGTCTACCCCTACCACAATTCATATTATACTATAAAGCAGCAATTATCAAAACCACTTGGTTCTGCCTGAGAAACAGAGGAGTACACAAGTGGAATAGATTAAGTACTCAAGATGCAGTAGTCAATGAATATAGCAATCTACTGTTTGATAACCCAAGGACTCCTACTTCTGGTATAAGAACACACTGTTAGACAAAAAATGTCTGGGAAAACTGCATAACATTATGGTGAAAAATGGGCATAGAGCAATGCCTGGCATGGTACACAAGAATAAAGTCCAAATGGGTACATGATGTAGGTATAAAGATTGATACTATAAAACATTAGTGGAACAACAAATAGTGTGCTTGTCAGATTTATAGAGAGTGGAGAAAACAAGAGATAGAAAACATTGTGAAGTGCAAAATGAATAATTTTGATTACATTAAATTGAAAAATTTTTGCACAAACAAACCCAATGCAGCCAAGTTTCTGAGGGAGCCAGAAAAATTGGAAATATTTTTGCTCCTAGTCTCTGTTAGAAAGATTTCATTTCTAAAATATAGAGAGAGCTGAGTCAAATTTAGAGGATTACAAGTCATTCCCCAATTGATAAACTGTCAAAGAACATGAACAGGGAGTTTCCAGAGGAAGAAATTAAAACTGTCTATAGTTAGATGACAAAATGCTCTAAATCACTATTGATTAGAGAGATGCAAATCAAAGCAACGCTGAGGTACCATATCACACCTATCAGACTGACTAACATGATAAAACAGGAAGATGATAAACGGTGGAGATGTGGGAGAGTTGGAACACTAACTCATTGTTGGTGGAGTTAGGAGCTGTTCCAACCTTTCTGGAGAGCAATTTGGAATTATGTGGTGCACGTGGCACAGTGGATAGAGCACCAGTGCAAGAGTCAGGAGTACCTGAGTTCAAATTTCCCTTCAGACACTTGACACTTACTAGCTGTGTGACCTTGGGCAAGTCACTTAACCCCAATTGCTTCATCCTGGGTTATCTCCAGTCATCCTGATGAATATCTGGTCACTGGATTCAGATGACTGTGGAGAAGTGAGTCTGGTGACCTGCACAGCCCTCCCTCACTCAAAACAAAAAGTCAAATGCAGGTCATGTCATTATTTCTCTGATGGCATGGCCTTCTTTTGTAACGAAGGAGGAACACACACAAAAACAACTCCTTCTTAGTCTCGTTTGCTGGCCTCTCAACCATACCAGGCATTCAAACTATAGGTGTCCTACAGGGTTCTGTCCTGGAACCTCTATTTTTATCCCCTCTATACAACTTTAATTAGTGATCTTATCAGTTTCCATGAATTTCATTATACTCTGTGCTGAAGATTCTCATATTTACTTAGTCTGCTCCAAACTTTTTGCTGACCTTTAACAATACATTTCCAATTGCCTTTCAGACATCTCAAGCTGAATTTCCAGTAGACTTCTTAAACTCAACATATGCAAAATGGAATTTATATCTTTCCCTCCTTGAAAGCAAGACCTACATCTATATCTTTATTTCTATATGTCCTTAAAGTGCCCAAAGGACTTCATTGCTTATAGTAGAACTTCAGTTTGACTTTTAGTATAACAAACTAATGGCACATAAATAAAGGCAATGTAAGGCACCAGAAATTGTATGATTGGTGTCAAAAGAAATGTGTTTGAATCTTTTCCACTTTCTTAGCTGCATGACCTCAGAGAAGTAACTTAACCTGTCTTGAAGATGTTAACTTCTTGATTTATAAAATTAATGGTTGTACCACAACACAAGGTAAAAGATAGAGGGAGGCACAAATAACTGGAAGACAAGCTTCATGTTTAAGGTAGTGATTTTGCTGAGTTTTGAGAAAAACAAGGGACTTCAAGGGGCATGTTCTATTTATTTAAAATAATGTCCTCTTAAAAATTCATCGTTCATCCAAAACACATTTATCTCAATTTGTAGGTAAAATATGTGGTAGAATGAGTTATGTGATCCAATGAATTCTATTTGGATGTATTCAAAGTAATGCATATGACATACTAACATGATATCTCAAACTATGTATGTAACTTTATTTGAGTGGTAGCTTTGAGGGACTGATTCAATACACTGAGACAACTATGATTAAATCTCATAAATTTCATTAAGACTCTCCTCTCATGAAAACTCTTTAGAGGAATATTGGTTCTTTAATGTTCAACATATTACAATGTCTTCATGTAACTTTATTAACTTTATTTTTCTATAACTTGACATCAACAATGTGGAAACAATACATATTCAGGAAACATCCTTTTTTACAATCTTCTGAGTATTAAATTCAGCAAATCCAAGAATATAACTGTATAGTTTATAATAAATTTGGTCTAATGCTCTAATACAAATATAACCCCAATATCCATAAACATTTGAGAAACCAATCCTGTTTTAAAACTATTTTCTGCCATAGTTGAGTATAGAGGGAGAAAAAGAAAATAAAATCTCTTTGAAAAGAAAAAAAAATTAGCAGGTTGCCTATAGCAGCTTGAAAAATCTTTTACAGAAGGAGAGGCCAACACAACATAGATATTCTTAGTCATTGTACTAATGAGAGTAACAGGAGAAAGAAAAGTCACAGTGCTCTTGGAAAACAGAAGAATCAGCCTAATTATGATTTAATATAGCTATTTGCATTATTTTTTTAAAATTATGTGATGCAATGTATTATCTAAAATCAGTGTAAGTTCAAATAATAATGTCTATTATATTATATGAATTTAACTTCCAATGACAGAACTAATAGTGCAATATTTTAAATGTTTACTTAACTTAAAAGCCAGTCAAATGCATTTTTGGTCATGAGCAATTTTGAAATAGAAATATTTGTTATGAATATTTCATTTTGAAAAAAAAATTGGGCACCTAAAACGAACATATTTTGTATTCTACTGTTACCATTAAAAACTCCCACCCAGCATGCATTCACCTCCCCCCTGCCTCCAGGTGCAGTGCCACCTCCTCTCTCTCTTAAGGGTTTAAACTTGCCACTTGAAAGTTCACCATGGGTGATGATATTGCTGCTGTTGTTGTTGACAATGACTCTGGCATGTGCAAAGCTGGCTTTGCCAGAAACAATGCCCCTCGGGCCGTCTTCCCCCCATTGTTGGGAGCCCCAGGCATGAGGGTGTGTTGGTAGGTATGGGCCAAAAAGACAGCTACGTGGGGGATGAGGCCCAGAGCAAGAGAGATATTCTGACCCTGAAGTACTCCATTGAACTTGGTATTGTTACCAACTGGGATGACATTCAGAAGATCTGCTATCATACTTTCTACAATAAGCTCCGCATGGCCCCTGAAGAACACCCTGTGCTGCTCACAGAAGCCCCCCTGAACCCCAAAGCCAACAGACAAAAGATGACTCTGATAAAGTTTGAGACCTTCAACACCCCAGCCATGTATGTTGCCATCCAGGCTGTGCTGTCCCTGTATGCCTCTGGTCATACCACTACTATTGTGATGGTGTGACTCACACTGTGCCCATTATGAAGGTCATGCCCTTTCCCATGCCATCCTCTCTCTGGATGTGGCTGACCCATGATCTGACGGACTACCTCATGAAGATCCGGTCTGAGAGAGGGTACAATTTCACTACCACAGCTGAGAGGCAAATTGTGTGTGACTTCAAGGAGAAGCTGTTACGTGGCCCTAGACTTTGAGCAGGAGATGGCTACTGCTGCTTCTAGCTCCTCTCTGGAAAAGAGCTATGAGGTCCCTGATGGGCAGGTTATCACCATTGGCAATGAGAGTTTCTGGTGCCCAGAAGCTCTCTTCCAGCCATCTTTCTTAGGTATGGAATCCTGTGGAATCCATGAAACTACCTTCAACTCAAACATGAAGTGTGATGTTGATATCTTCAAGTATTTGTATACCAATATCGTATTGTCTAGTGGTACCACCATGTACCCAGGCATTGTCGACAGGATGCAGAAGGAGATTACAGCCCTAGCTCCCAGCACAATGAAAATCAATATCATCATCCCATCTGTCTGGATTGGAGGCTCCATCCTGGTGTCTCTTTCCACCTTCCAGCAGATACTGACCAGCAAAGAGAAGTATAATGAATCCAAGCCCTCCATTGTCCACCACAAATGCTTCTAAATGGACATTTTTTTTTATTTTTATTTTTTTTGTCAAAAGGGTGTGACATGATAATTGCCCAAAAAAAGAGATGGGATTGGTATGGCTTTATTTGTTTTTGTTTGTTTGTTTGTTTTGTTTTGTTTTGGGATTTTTGGTGCTTGACTCAGGATTTAAAAACTGGAAGGGTGAAGGTGATGATGAGTCTAAGTATGTTGGAGGCAAACATCTCCAAAATTCTACAGTGCGTCTTCAGGACTCTTCATTGTACATTTGTGTTGTTTTTTTTTTTTTTCATAGTCATTCCAAATATTGTATAATGCATTGTTACAGAGAAATTAGCTCTGTAAAAGGAGCTAAGTAACAAATCCAGATGGGAAGGGGGAAGGGGAAGGTACTAGTATTGCTTTACTTATAAATTAATGTAATCCTTTATAAAAACTTTTTGTATCTTTTACCTTAACATTTGTTCCTTTATTTTAATTGTCAGTCATATTGAATGGCCCCCTAAATTTCATCCCTGTCCCCAACAGAGATGTAAACGAAGACTTCACAGTCTCCTTGAAAGTTTTATGAGATTGCTACTTGGGGGAGGGGAGGAGCTTTACCCATACACTGACTTAAGAAAAGTTCAAATAAAAGTACACAGGTTAAAGAAAAAAAAAAAGAATTATATTGCACTGTCAATGTTAACAAAACAAAAATTAAAAAAATAATCTCCATTATATATGTTTAATAAAAATATTGTAGTAATGATAAACATTGAGATATCCAAAATTTCATTTGTACTGTTAAATTGTAGCCACAGAGGGTAGTTATGCTATTTTCTCTTAAGGGTTCTAAGGGTAACCATGTGATTAAGGTATCTATCATGCCTGCTAGCTTGAGCCTCCATTCCAGTAAGTTTTCCCCAATATCAATAGCTAGTTAATATCCCATTGATTTCATCAATGTAATTAATTAAAGCTCTAATATATATATATATATATATATATATATATATACTGTTTTATGGAAAGGAATGACAATAATAACTTTTTACAAAGGGATATTTAGTGAGAAAGATATAGTAAGTACCATAGTATCAAAAAAAAATCCTATTTGAACCATTTGCTTTCTATCAACTCAACTATAGTAGAGTAGATGCAAACTTAAAGCTATCAGACAAAGTATTTGCTCTATCATATGAACTTGAAAATGTGGCATAGTCAATGAACTTATTGCTTCCTTGTTGAAAAGCATGTTATATCAGTCCTACAATCCATTGCTGGGCTGAATCAATAAAGTTGCTGCTCTGGACTATATTTGCACACTAGACTAGGCTGGTGACCAACTATGGTAGGGACTCCTATCTTTAGACCTCTGTTCCTTCAAATTTTTGAAAGCTCATAAGACCCTGTAACAAATAAAAGGAAAAAGACAACAAAAGGCAGCACACCTGAGGAAGCACACATTCAAAAGCTAACCTCTGGTGTGGAGAGTAAGGGAGAGCAGCTCCCCTCTTCCCTACCACTAACCCTCAAGAACACAGAGAATTATTCTTATTGCTCATGGCAAAAAGGAAGGGAGAAGAGTGAAATAATTTCTGCTTGGGTCCTTTGTATTAACGCATTTTCAACTCATTCGCAAATTTATTTTTTCTGATTCTCTTTCAGAAGTATTAAATAAGCTGCATAGTAGAGTAACTGGGCTTCCCTTTTTGAAGTTGGATGTTACATTACAATATATATTTTATATACTTCATGTAAGTATTATTTTTTCCCTATCTCATATTCATGATGTCTATATCTAAAACAATGCACTGTATAATAGTCTCTTTTGCAAGTTAGCTATATATTTTCACACTTCTGTAGCCATTTTATATACAAGGCAAGTGAAATAAAGAATATATCCTAAAGTGGAGATCAAATGTAGGTCTTTTTATGTTCCATCTCACTAAATAGTTAGGCAGCTGAGCAAAATACAGAGGAATCAGGAAACTACAGGAATGGGTAGGTGTTGAAAAATCTGCGATTAACTGTGTCTTAGTTTAGAGAGGGCCTATTGAATACTGGAAGCTTCTTCTGCCTTTTAAATCAAGTAGGTCATCCCCAGTAATTATTACATTAAAATTATGAGCCTAAGTACATATACAAATAATTCCTACCCTCAGAAAGCTTACATCCTACTGAATTCTTTAACATGAATGCAAGGAAATACAAATAATTTCAGGGAGGGAAGAGCTTTAACTGCTATAGTGGAGGTAAGATCAAGAAAGACTTCATATATAAGGTGATGTTTGAGATCAACTGTAAAGGAAGATATGCATTAATATTGATTTAAAGGCCTAGAAACTACTTTCCTATATAATAATTATTGTACTAAGACTTTAGTAAAACTTCAAGTTATATAGGATTTTAAGTTTTGCAAAGTAATATATTGGCTATTTCCTTTGAACTTCATAACAGTGTAAAGGTACTGCAATCATTCACATCAGTTATCTGTATCCTTACATACATTTACCAGATAAATACAACTTGTTCCTTCTCACCCAAATTTCCCAAATCCTTTCTTCATTGAAGTTTCATGTTCATGTGAGGGGAAAGTATTGAAGGAAAGGGGAAGGGCAGAAATGTGTGTGTGTGTGTGTGTGTGTGTGTGTTTGTATGTGTATGTGCAAGAGAAAGAGAGTTTTCATTATGAGAAAATTATACCAGCTTTAAGTCTTATTCTTACTCTAATGTTATCTAATTAAGTGATTCTGGACAAATGACTTCATTTCTTTGACCCTTACCTTTTGATGCCTAGGTAAAATAGGCACTAGGGGCTGGGTTTGATCATTTCTAAGGTCCATTATACTTCTAATTCACATGATCCTTTAGTAATATAAATCTGTCTTTTAACACTTAACAAATGAATATGGGAGACACTTATAAGATAAAATTTTTGAAATCCCAGTAACCGTCAAATAATTTTTCAGATCACCCCAGTTTCCCAGACAGAAATTTGTGTCATGATGGCATTTGACAATATCATTGATAGCCTTCAAATTATATTATATTGCATTTATTACAGCAGGGGAGGAGGCAATATTTTTAGATTCATCTTGAGTAATGTATTTCCATGGCAACCTCATATTTTCACTGTTTCTATTATCCAGAACTTTGTAACATTAATAATAAACGGAAATAGCTACTGATTGGCTTAGGGCCAAAGGCATGTTCCTTGTTCTAGACTAGAAGAATAAAAAGTGTGGTTTCTCCAAGGATATACCTTCTATTTTGCTTCTTAAATGAAATTTCTATAGAAATACATTACAGTTGTGCACAGGTCTCTGAAAGATTATTTTTTAAATGACTTTTAAGCTAGTACATCCATCAGAGAAGAAATAAAATGTGAAAAACTAACTATTTATAGATCACATTCTTACTTTTTAGGACAAGATGGAAAAGGGATTCAACATTCACTTTCAAGAACACTATTTAAGTAGTTTAATACTTTTATTTTGAATGAATGCTAGAAGGAATTTTAGCTCATAAATTTAGTTTGTCCTGTATTTTCCCATGAGCCAATTGGAACACACATCACCTGTGGTAAAAGTTAAAAATTATATGACTTTATATGTTCACAGACTTTAGTGTGCAATAGGTTTCATGTCAGAAGCCCTGAATTTATAGTGCTTTAGGCAGAAAATAGTTTTCTATGATATTAAAAATGTAATTAATAAGCCCTGATTATAAACTTTATGTTTGATAGTGCTCTATAGTTTATAAGGCATTTTAGTATGTATTAGTTCAATTTATCCCTGTTAGGAAATTAGGACTCATTATTTCCATTCATTAGAAAAGAACTTGAGATGGGGAATTTTAGCTATCCTTACACTGTCTTTTACCCAGGTATTCTGACTTTAATTCCTTGTCTTTCATGTAAGTTTATGATTCTGCATAATTGTGTAGTGTTTTATACTTTCTTTCAGTGTTTATAAAAATTGAAGATTTTATGACCATTACTTTTAGATGTGACAAAAAGAGCATGCTTAAGAAGTCTAGACTGTATCAAGGAAAGCTTTGGAAGAAAATGGTAGAAACTGTGTAATAAATTATTGCAGGTTGAACAATTTTAATACCTAAACAAGTACCTAGAAAGATTTAATCAATGACTGGTCTTGCAGATATAAATCTTTCTATCTTTAATAAACTTACATGACAAAACTACTACTACAAATGTAAGCCCAAAAACATCTCTGAAAATTCAACACTTAAATGTACTGAAAGTGGATCATTATAGACTCTTCCCTATAATCAAATATACGTAAGACTGATTCACAAATAACTCATAACATTCCTTTAAATAGTGTTGTTGCTCACACATTTTTTAGTTGTTTGCAACTCTTTGTGACCCCATTTGTGGATATCTCAGCAGGAATACTGAATTGTCTTGCCATATCCCTCTCCAGCTCATTTTCCAGATGAGGAAACTGAGGAAAACAGGTTTAAGTGATATGTCTAGGGTCACACAGTTAGTAAGTGTATGTAGCCAGATTTGAACACTCAGGTCTTCCCAGGTCCAGTGTTCTACACTGTACCACCTACCTGCCCCTTTTGTTACTTTGCCAGATGCTCACAGTCTCCAAACTAAGTAGAATGATAAACTCTTAAATTAAAGGTAGTGGAAAAAATCAAAACCATGTGGGAACAGGATAAGATACATATAATCCCCATCCTACTGTATGTTACTGGAGTTATCCCAAACATGTATTCCATGAGCCTAGGAAGATGAACTTACACCCTAATGGGGAAAGAACAATCATTCATTAAACCCCTAGAATATGTCAGACACTGTGCTAAGCACCTTATAAATATTATTTCCTTTGTTCTTTACAACACTATGAGTGTTTTTATTATTCCAGTTTTACAGTTAAAGAAATTGAGAGCAGTTAAATGACTTACCTAGAGCCATATACCTAGTAATTGTCTGAGGAAAGTTTTCAAATCCAGGTGCAGTGCTCTACACACTGTACCACTAAGCTACCTCAATAATTGAATTTAAGCTCAAAAATTAGTTATTTTATCCACTTGTATGGATTTTTATCCACCATTTAGCCATTATTTTATCCATCCATTTTATCCACCTACAATGTGGTCCACTGAATGTGAAACATGAATGAATAAAAGTTAAATAAAAAAGTGGTCTCAATGGTTTCCTTTTTAAAATTTAATATTTAGTTTAACATTTGAAACTCTGATGAAAAATCATATGAACAAAAAGAACATAAATACTTTATTGGGTAGACTACTTTGCCCTTCATGACTTTTATTGCATATTTGATTTGTGGCTACAGAGTCATTTGTTTCATAAGCCTCTCATTAACTTGCCTACATATTTACCTTTAAAATCAGTGCATTATCTTCCCTTCAGTATGATCATGACACCTGGATCTCTCATAGACCAGATTTTATACAGAGCAGTGTTTAATAAGTGCTTATCTTAAAATGAAAGTAACATTTCCCCACCAGAATATCAAAACACTTTATTCTCATTTGTGTTTCATATCAGAGTGATTTTTTGTCTTTACTTTTGAATTCATCAATATAGGGAGCTTTGAGAAATGAAGTTATTTAGCTATTCCACAAATCCTCATCTTAGAGAGCTACCTTCAGTGACTTATCCAAAATTATGTAGAAAGTGTGTATTAGATATGGGACTTGAAAACAGATCTTCTTGACTTTGAGACTCTTTCTTTTTGTTGCATCATGATACGCCCCTGGTATAGAATATCATTATAATGATGATGAAATAATATTTCTCATCCTTCCCATTACTATTTCTGTTTTAACGTTGCTTCTGCAGTACCTTGCCTACAAGTACCATGTAAATTTTCTACTTGAATAATTGAATTTTATTTCATAAGCTATATATAAAAATATCTGTGATCTCATTAGAGTAGGGAATTCCTTCAACTCAGACAGATTACAAACCGTATATGACTTTGTAGATATAATTTGGTAAATTTCTTGAACCACTTAGAGGTTAAAAAATTTGTCCAATATCACACAGACAGTGGTAGCATTTGACATAGCATTTGAATACAACTATTTCTTACTTAAATCCCAACCCTTAATCCACTAGATCATTGTCATCATGATGTCTCTTCTGTAGCCACACAGAAAGCAAAATGAAAATATATGATCAATAATAATGGTGACTTTGAACTGGACTGTGCTACTGGTCCTAAAATAATGGAAATCACTACATAACTAGACTAAGTAGAAAAAGCATTATAAATGACTATAAGAATATCTAAAATGGTCCTATGCTACTTTATGTATTCAATTCAATTTATTTAAGCAAAGAGAGTCAAAAACTGATTTAAAGATGCACCTGAAAAAAGTAACAAACAAAAACAAGAACAAAATTCAGATAATGTTGTATGGAACATGTCTCCAAAACACTGGCTGTCTAGGATGATAGTCAGTGAAGAAGGGATTTGGCTTTTTAAAAGGGAGGTACCAGAAAAAAATTCAATCAAAAGGTCAGCAGCTTGAAATTAAATATCAATTATTATTTCTGTATGTTTTGTAAAATGGTATTATTTTTACAATTGAGTCATTTTAGCCACATGCACTAAAAAAATCAAAAACGGCAAGTATTCAATGATATCTTCAATTAGGAATGATAGTGAGAGCTTATAATGATAATTCAAAAAGAAAAATAAATCATCTCAGAATGGAAGTTCACTGAGAGTAGGTGTTTTATTGTTGATTGTTTGATATTATATCACAATAATTATTATGGATAAACAGCTGACCTCAATGATAGGAAAACCTATATTGAACTCTTTCCTTTGACATATAGTGCTTGTGTATCCCTGAACAGACCATGAAAGTTCACAATAGTTGAGTCAGATTTCAACAGATTACTCAAAAAGCATTGAAATAGGACATGTTCTATACCAGTGACTGTGCTGAGGGATAAGGATACAAAGAAGGAAGGAATACTCTCTACATTCAAGAAACTCACATCTTAATGTGGGAGATAACAAGAAAAAAAAATGTGTATACAAGTATATATATATATATATATATATATATATATATATATATATATATATATATATATATATAATAAATGAGAGGAAATCTCAGAAGGAAAATATGAAAGCCCTTATGGCAAGTTGGGGGAAGGATGGAGGATGACAAAAGTAAAAAACTAAAAAGTCTCCTGCAAGTGGTATCTGAGCTGTCATCATATATATATATATATATATGTATATATATATATATATGTATATATATATGTATGTATGTATGTATATTTGTGTGTATATATATATATATATATATATGTGTGTGTGTGTGTGTATGTTCATTTAACAGGTATTTACTTTTTCTCCTACCTACCTTCTCCTTATTTGAGTTGAAGTTTGAAAGAAGCCCAGGAATCCAAGGGCTAAAGTTGAGGAGGGAGGATATTTCAGGCATTAGGAACAGCCAGTGTAAGGAAATGATATCAAGGGGAAAAATATCTTGTTAAAAGAACAAGAAATAATTGGAGTTACCAGATGATATAGAACATGGAGAGATGCAAAGTGGAGAAGATTTAAAATTGAAATTAAAAGAAGGAAGATTTTTTATTTCATCCTGGATATAGCAGAAAGCTCCCAGAGTTTACTGAGTCAGACAAGTGATTTAGGAAGGTCACTTTGGAAGATTTAAGGTAGAGAGACTAACCAGCTGTCACAACCATCCAAGTATGAGGGGTTGGAAGACTGACAGGATGTTGTATGAGTTAAGAAAAAGGAACATATAAGACAGATATTGTGAAAGCAAAATCAAGAAAATGTAGTAGGGAGGAGCCAAGATGGCAGAGTAGAAGGACTCATGTATGCTACCTCCTAATCCACAGCCCATAAATTTTCTGTAAAAAGAACTCCCCACAAATTCTGGAGCAGTGCAAACCACGCAGCAACGCAGTGGAAGAGATTTCCGTTCCAGAGACCCTGAAAAACTGCCACCAAAGGTCCATCGCACACTGGACAGCAGACCCCAGCCCTGCCCTGCCCTGGCTATGTGGACCGAGAGGAGCAGATCCAAGCAGACTTCAGGGACAGAATCTCTGGCGGGTGTGAAGGTCCCTCCATCCACAGGCACTACAGGTCCGTGAGTGAGATGTCTGGGCTGGCCAAGAGGGGAGCTGGGTGTCTCCGTGACTCGGGCCCCCTCGGGAGGCTGCAGCAGAGGCAGCGGCAGAGCCAGCGGCAGAAGCAGGGGCGGAGGCAAGACTCCTGGAGCAAGCAGGAGCTCCATTACCAAAGGTCTCTGCATAAAGCCCCTGAGGGAACAGAGCCTGGGAGGTGGCCCTGCCTCCATCCGAGCACCAGAACTTAAGCTCACATTGAATAGCAGCTGTGCCTGCCCAGGAAAGCCCATTTGAATCTCGGACTCCAAGCACTAGCTGGGCGGATCTAGGTGGGAGTGGAGAGGAATCTCAGAAGTTAAGTAATTGGCTGGGAAAATGCCCATAAAAAGGAAGAAAAATAAGACCATAGAAGGCTACATTCTTTGGGAACAGATGTTTCCTCCTTTCATTTATGATGGGAAGGAACAATTCTTGCCATCAGGGAAAGACGTGGAGGTCAGGGCCTCTGTATCCCAGACATCTGAGGTGGTTGTCTGGTGGGCTCAGGCCATGGAAGAGCTCAAAAAGGATTTTGAAAATCAAGTTAGACAGGTGGAGGAGGAACTGGGAAGATAAATGAGAGAGATGCAAGAAAACCATGAAATACCTTGCTAAAGGACTGAAGAAAGGACTTGCTAAAGGACTTCCTGAAGAAAATAACACCTTGAAAAATAGGCTCACTCAATTGGAAAAAGAGGTTCAAAAAGCCAATCAGGAGAAGAATGCTTTCAAAAGCAGAATTAGCCAAATGGAAAAAGAGGTTCAAAAGCTCACTGAAGAAAATAGTTCTCTCAAAACTAGAATGGAACAGGTGAAGGCTAATGACTTTCTGAGAAACCAAAAAATCACGAAACAAAAACAAAAGGATGAAAAAATGGAAGAGAATGTGAAATATCTCATGGGAAAAACGACTGACCAGGAAAATAGATCCAGGAGAAACAATTTAAAAATTATGGGACTACCTGAAAGCCATGATCAAAAAAAGAGCCTAGACATCATCTTTCATGGAATTATCAAGGAAAACTGCCCTGATATTCTAGAACCAGCAAAATAAATATTGAGCAATCCATTGATCACTGCCTGAAAGAGACTCAAAAAGAGAAACCCCTAGGAACATTGTGGCCAAATTTCAGAATTCCCAGGTCAAGGAGAAAATATTGAAAGCAGCTAGAAAGAAACAATTCCACTATTGTGGAAATGAAATCAGGATAGCACAAGGTCTAGCAGCTTCCACATTAAGGGATCAAAGGGCGTGGAATAGGATATTCCAGAAGTCAAAGGAACTAGGACTCAAACCAAGAATCACCTACCCCGCTAAACTGAGTATAAAACTTCAGGGGAAAATATGATCTTTCAATGAAACAGAGGACTTTCAAGGATTCTTGATGAAAAAACCAGAACTGAAAAGAAAATTTGACTTTCAAACACAAGAATGAGAAGAAGCATTAAAAAGTAAACAGCAAAGAGAAGTCATAAGGGACTTACAAAAGGTGAACTGTTTACATTCCTACATGGAAAGACAATATTTGTAACTTTTAAAACTTTTCAGTATCTGGGTAGTTGGTGGGACTACACACACACATACACATACACACGTGTGCTCACACACACATGTACACGTGTGTTGGCACACACATACACACATGCACGCACATACAGAGACAGAGACCACAGAGTGAATTGAATAGGATGGGATCATATCTTAAAAGAAATTCAGGTAAACGGTGAGAGAGAAATGTAGTGGGAGGAGAGAGGGTGAAATGTAATGGGGTAAATTATATCTCATTCAAGAGGCAAGAAGGAGACTTTTTAGTGGAGGGAAAAAGAGGAGAGCTGAGAAAAAAACAATAAGCTTACCCTCATCACATTCGACTAAAGGAAGGAATAAAATGCACACTCATTTTGGTATGAAAACCTATCTTACAATACAGGAAAGTGGGGGAGAAGGAGATAAGCAGGGTGGGGGGGATGATGGAAGGGAGGGCAATGGGAGGAGGGAGCAATTTGAAGTCAACATTCAGGGAGGGACAGGATCAAAAGACAGAATAGAAGCAATGGGGGGCAGGATAGGATGGAGGGAAATAGAGTTACTCTTACACAACACGACTATTATCGAAGTCATTTGCAAACCTACACAGATATGGCCTATATTGAATTGCCTGCCTTCACAAAGGGAATGGGTGGGGAGGGAGGGATGGGGAGAATTAGGAACTCAAAGTTTTAGGAACAACTGTTGAGTATTCTTCTTGCTACTAGGAAATAAGGAATACAGTTCATGGGGAATAGAAAGTCATCTGGCCCTACAGGACGAAAGAGAAGATGGGGACAAGAGAAGGAAGCGATTATAGAAGAGAGGTCAGATTGGTGATAGGGAAAATTAGAATGCTCGGTGTATTGGGGTGGGGGAGGGGATAAATGGGGAGACAATTTGGAACCCAAAATTTTGTGAAAATGAATGTAAAAAGTTAAATAAATAAATTTATGTTAAGAGGAAAAAAAGAGAAAAAAAGAAAGAAAATGTGGCAGAAATGAATAAAGACTGATCAAGAAGTAGGGATGAATGAGGAGGAAATCTGTTGGAGAAGACAGAATGAAGTGTTATCAAGGAAATACTGTATAAAGGTTTACATATTAGAAGGAATAGAGATCTCTCTTTATGTGAGACATGAATATACAAAATAGGCAAAAGACAAAATACAGAAAGAGGACACTGGAGTAGTACCCAATGAATAGGAGGGAAAAATAGAGGAATATTAGAAAAAATCTTTGAATTTCAGTGAAGTGAGATCCTGAGCTTAGAGAATCAGGGAGGTGGTGGCAAAAACGTTTGAGAAGGAATAAACAGATAATTGCCATGTTGCATGAGAGTCCAGATGAGATTAAGTAACATACATTTTTAGTGGACCCAGTGAGCTCAGTTTCTTGATTCTATTTTCCAGCTCATATCTATAGAGGCAAAGGAGGTGTATGGTAGGAGATAGATAAATTGTAATCAGCAATAAGATAAAGGGGTAAGTGTCTACTGTAGAGTGTGGGACAAAATTGATTTGATTAGTAATGGAGTCAAACTAGAGAACAGAGGAGAATAGAGCTACTATAAGGGTAATAGCTTAAAAAAAGAAGGAATGATACGATTGCTACAGTGAGGACAAAGAACAAAGTTAAGGGTCATAAAATAGAAAGGAAAATGGAATAATGAAATAGTCCGATAAAATAAAGGAATGTAAGAGTTCTTGAACACACCAGTAAGACAACTGTGGGGATGGGAATATCAATTATTTGACCATTTTTATATATCTCAAATTATTTTGGTGGTCATGAGAATTGACGAGATTGAAGAACTGAGAAGTTAAGCATACTCAGTGGATCAGATCATGAAATCCCATAGTATGAAGATAGGAGGTGGAATTATGAGAACAAATGTGAGCCAGACACTAAACTCATTGAGGAAGGAAGGGAACCAGTAGCTAATAACTCTTTAAAGTTTCATTGAAAGATATATTTGGATTGAACCAATCTAAACTGGACAGAGTCAGTAAATGATGGAAAAGGGGGAGCCTAGAAGTGAAAATGGGGAGCAAGGTGTCATCAAAAGGAATCTAGGTCTTGGTGAAGATCAGAAGATAGAAGGAATGAAAAGATAAAAAAAAAAGCTTTATGATGAAAACAAGTTTGTTAATTATGGTGCAGGGTTTTTAAGACTATATGTTCCAGAAAAAGAGCTAATCTGCATTGCTAGGGGGTTTCATCATCCAGGTGATATTCCCTATACCGCTGAAATCACATTCCTTGTTTCCTGTATTACCTCCAGTGTTTAGCACAGTGCCAGCCATACTATCTCCAGTGTCTAGCAGAGTGCCAGCTATATGCTATATCCTTAACAAATGATCAATGATTGCTGATTGACAGAATAATCTTACGTAGAAGAATTTTTAGTATATGTGAGAGATATGTATTGATTAGTCTACATAAATCAGTAAAGGTTTTCATTCAATGTGTTTAGTTAAGAAAATCATTTTTTCCCTTCTGACTGAGGAAATGAGAGGTTTTCTATCTTCATTTATTTTTTTTACCTTTAACAAAAGCTAGTTATTTCATTTTAATAGCCTGCTTATGATTTATTTGTGAAAATCAAATTATCTCTGAAATAAGTTGATGAATTTCTTTTTTCCCCATTGAAAGAATTTGTGATCTAAATATGCATCTATATAAATACTTCATTGCATCTGAGATCTCATACATTCAACTCCATTCCAAGTATATGTATTCATTGCTAGCACAAGACTCTAAATCACAGAAAATTGCAATGCAAAAAGTACACACAGATAATTCCATATATGTTTTCTTATTAAGTCATTGTGTATACACCCCAAGAAGTCAGAGTTCACTTATATCATCAGTTCTATCCCAATCTAATTACTTTGTCTTATCATAAAACCCTGACCTATATGTATTTTTAAGACTGCCAACATTATCACATGGGACAAAGCAAACTTTGTAGCAATTCAAGAAGTTCTGTGTATCTGAGGCTGAGAGTGTACATTCAGATCATAGCATGAAATAGATTTTTTGCTACCTTAAATAAAATATTTGAGATCTTCAAATTAAGATTTTGATCAGAGAGTGAGTGTTTTTCCTAGGGTTTATGCTTTAATTCAATCTTCATTTCTCTTAGCAATGGATTATGACAATCATGAAAGATATATTAGATCAAAATTCATTCTTTAAATGAAATTCTATTCAATTATATGGATTAAAATATATAATTATGTACATTGAAGTATGTAAAAGAATACAATTCAGTTTTTTCATTGGCTTAGTGTTGATTCACCTATAGATAGGGAATTATGGTCTGATTAAATCTCAGATATTGAATAAGATTCTGAATTTGGCTATATAGAAATCAATTCTCAAAGATGCTTTAAGGCGTAGGAGTGAATTGGCATCTTTTTATTACTTGTATGAAATGAAAACAGTAATTTTAACATGAAATCCTAGGAAGAGAGAAAACAACGTATATTATATGTTTTAGGTGGAATTGTTAGGTAACAAAGAGAGAACAGATTATACACACACACACACACACACACACATATACATATGTATATACACATATACATAGTAGGAATAGGTTGCAGTAGATAGTGTTCTGGGCCTCAAATCAAGACAACATCTTTCTGAATTCGAAACTAGCCTCAGACACCTGCTAGCTGTGTGATACCGGGCACATCACTTAACCATGTTTGCTTCAGGTCCTTGTCTCCAAAATGAGCTGGAGAAGCATGTAGCAAAGGATCCCAATATCTTTGTCAAGAAAACCTCATACGGGGTCACAAAGAGTTGGGCACTACTGATATTACTAAACAAAAATTGGTAGATAGATAGATTGACAGATAGATGATATAGATGTACGGAAGAAGTATGTTAATTAATTCAGTATAGATATTAAGTTACCTATAAGTATCAAAAAAAATAACCATCAAAGTTAATAAATATTATTTAATGCACTTAGTGGTTCCAAGTAATATTAATGAAGAATCTGTTTTCAAATATCACCTCTGATAGAGGCAGTATTGTACGCATTAAGCCAAAATGCAGATTATGACCCATGAATAGTCTGTTTGTTGCCAGATTTTCAAATAGTTTGTTGTATCTTCAACACTGAAACATTTTTACACTTACTTTTGTTTTCCTCCATTTCTGTTCTCCTGTATGTTTTCTCTGTGTTTCTGTCTCTGTCTGTCTCTGCCTCTGCCTGTCTCCCTGTCTGCCTGCCTTTCTCTCTCTCTCTCTCTCTCTCTCTCTCTCTCTCTCTCTCTCTCTCTCTCTCTCTCTCTCTCTCTCTCTCTCTCTTTCTCTCTCTCTCCTTCCCTCTTTCTGTCTCTCTTCCTCCTCCCTCTCCTCCACCTCTGACTTCACCTTACCACACTCCTTTTTTAGCTTATCATTAATGTGATTTCTCATAATTGTAAGTGTTGCACAAAGATCTGTCCTGTGGTCTTTCCTATTCTTTCTTCATAGAGTCTTTCTTGGCAAGTTACAGATATGTGAGATTATAATCATCATTTCTAGGTAGATAATATACTGGTAAATATAATCAACTGTTTTTTTTTTTTTTTCCTGTGCTTCAATCGCAATCAGCAAATGCAATTCTTTCAAACATTCCTGCTGAACAGAGTGGAATTAAAAAACAAACATTCAAACACAAGATTCAGATGAAGCATAAAAATGTAAACATGAAAGAAAAGTCATAAGAGTCTTAATTGGTTTAAACTGTTTATATTCCTAAGTGAAAAGATGATGCATGCAAATCTGAAGAACTTTATCACTTTTAAGGTAGATAGAGTCTATGTAGAGAGAGACATGGATATGCGTCAACTATTTTGACCCAAAAAAAGAGAAAGTTTTAGAACGAACGATGAACTGGAATAAGGAGAAAGGAAGAAGAAAGGGGAAAACTATTTCACATAAAAGAGAGGTACAAGGAAGAGCTTTTAGAGTGTCAGGAGAAATGGAGGGGTGGTGGGTAGCACTTGAATATCATAGGAGTTTGTTCAGACAGAATATATATATATACCTACACTCAATTGGGAATAGAAATATAACTTACTCATCAAGGAAGTATTAAAGGAAGGGAATAACAAAGAGAGTTTCTACAAGGAAGGGTGGATTAAAGGAGGCAGTAGTTAAAATAAAAATAGACTTAATTTTTCTGCAAAGTGTTTTCTTATTTATTTTTATTTTTCAATGTTCACTTTTTATTAATTATTTTTATTTTCAGTGTTCTACAATCACTACCATATACCTTAGATGTTTTTCCTCCCTACCCCTTCGCTCTCCAAGACTGCATACTGTTTTATATAGGTTCTACACACATGTTCCTATTATATACATTTTCATTATAATGCTGTGTAGAAGAATTAAAATGAGAAATCACATAGGAGAAATCACATAACAAAGAAAACGTAATACATGCACGAACATACACACACACACACACACACACACACACACACACAAATAGAATCCCATAGTTCTTTCTCTGGATGTGGAAGGCATTTTGCCTTAAAAGAACATTGGGAATTTTTTTTTAAGTCCTTGCATTGCAATGAAGTTCCAAGTCTACAAAAAGAAACTTTTGCACACTGTGGTCAATGCTGTGCACAAAGTTCTCCTGGTTCTTCTCCTTTCTCTCAGAATCAGATTATATAGGTCTCTCCAAGTCTCTGAAATCTTGCTACTCATCATTTCTTATAGCACAATAGTATTCCATTACATCCATATACCATAATTGATTCAGTCATTTCCCAATTGATGGACATCCCCTTGATTTCCAGTTTTTGGCCACCACAAACAATGCTGCTATAAATATTTTTTACATGTGAGACCCTTTCCCATTTTTATGATCTCTTGGGGATACAGTCCTAGAAGCATTATTGATGGGTCAAAGGTTATGCATATTTTTGTACCTCTCTGACCTTATTTCCAAATTGCTCTCCAGGAAATTGGATCAGCTCACAGTTCCAGCAACAATGGATTAGTGTTCCAACTCTCGCACATCCTCTCCAAAATATATCATCTTCCTGTTCTGTCATGTTTGCCAATGTAGTAGGTGTGATGTGGTACATTAGAGTTGTTTTGATTTGCATCTTTCTAATCAGTAGTGATTTAGAGCACTTTTTCACATGACCATCCAAACTGTCCATTCTCTGCAAACTCTCTGCAAACTGTCCCCTCTGCAAACTGTCTGTTCATATCCTTTAACCACTTAGCAATTGGGGAATGACTTGTATTTTTATACATTTGACTCAGTTCTCTATACATTCTAAAAATTAGGCCTCTATCACAGACACTAGTTGCAACATTTTTTTCCTGGTTTTCTGCTTCCCTCCTAATCTTGGTTGCACTGGGTTTGGTTGTGCAAAAACTTTTCAGTTTAATGTAATCAAAAGTATCCACCTTGCACTTCATAGTGCTTCTATCTTTCCTTTGGTCAAAAATTCTTCCCTTCTCCATAAATCTGATAAATATACTATTCTTTTCTTTACCAATTTTTCCATAGTATCACTCTTCATACCTAGATCAGGTAACCATTTGGAATTTATTCTTATGCATGGTGTCAGACATTGGTCTATGCCTACTTCCACCACACTATTATCCAGTTTTCACAGCAAGCTTTGTTGAGCAGTGGGTTCTTATCCCAGAAGCTGGGGTCCTTGGGTTTATCAAACAGGAGGTTGCTATATTCCTTGCCTACTCTATCTTGAGTACCTAGAATATTCCACTTGTCTACCTTTCTGTTTCTTAGCCAGTACCAAGTGGTTTTGATAGTTGCTGCTTTATAACACCGTTTGAGATCTGGTAGACCTAGACCACCTTGCCTAGCGTTTCTTTTCATTAATCCCCTTGATATTATGGACCTTTTGTACTTCCAGATGAATTTTAATATTGTTTTTCCAGCTCTAGAAATTAAGTATCTGATAGTTTAATTGGTATGGCACTAAAAAAGTAAATTAATTTAGGTAGAATTGTCATTTTTATCGTATTTGCTGGGCTTATCCACGAGCAACTGATGTTTTTCCACTTAATTAAATTTGACTTTGTGCAATTTTGTTCATGTAGTCCCTGGATTTGTTTTGGCAGGTAAACTCCCAAATATTTTGTAGTGTCTACCATAATATTAAATGGGATTTTACTTTCTATTTCTTGCTTTCTGGCTTTGTTACTAATATATAGAAATGCAGAAGATTTGTGTGGGTTTATTTTGTAACCAGCAACTTTGCCAAAGTTGTTTATTATTTTAAGTAGTTTTTTACTTAAATCTCTGGGATTCTCTAAGTATACTATCATATCATCTGCAAAAAGAGTGTTAACTTAGTTTCTTTTTTGCCTATTCTAATTACTTCAATTTCTTTATCTTGTTTAATTGCTAATATTTTTAGTACCATATTGAATAATAGTGGTGATAATGGACACCTTTGTTTCACCCCTTATCTTTTTGGAAATTCATCTAGCTTATCTCCATTGCATATAATGCTTGCTGAAGGTTTAGGTAGATACTGCTAATCACTTTATGGAAAGTTTCCTTTATTCCCATGTTCTCCAGTGTTTTTAATAAGAATGGGTGTTGTGTTTTGTTAAAAACTTTTTCTGAATCTATTGAGATAATCATGTGGTTTCTGTTACTTATGCTGTTGATACGATCAATAATGCTAATAGTTTTCCTAGTATTGGTCCAGCCTTGCGTTCCTTGTATGAATCTTACCTGATCATAATGTATTATTCTGGTGATAATTTTCTCTATTCTTTTTGCTAAAATCTTAACAACATGTTACTGGATTATGACTTTTAATCCATTCTACTATCCGTCTCTATTTCATGGGAGAGTTCATTCCATTCACATTCATAGTTATGATTACAATCTGTGTCTTTCTCTACATCCTCTTTCTACCACTTGTGCTTTTAGTTCTCCTGTCTCCCTTCCCCTCCTCAATAGAGTTTTCACTTTTGACCACCAACTCCACATTCTTCCCTTTCCTATTTCATCCCCATTTTTCCCTTTTACCCTTACTACTTCTTCCCTCCCATTTATCTGCCCCTCCCCTTTCTTCCACCTTCCCCTCCCACTACCTATAGATCTAGTAGATTAATACACTTAATTAAGTTTGTTGTTCCTTCCTTGAACCAAATCAGATTACCATACCTCTCAAAGAATGATTATCTCTAGAGCTGGATAAAATAATATCAAAATTCATTTGAAAAAAAGAAAAGGTCCAGAATATCAAAGGGACTAATGAAAGAAATGCTTGGGAAGGTGGCCTAGCGCTACCAGACCTCAAATTGTATTATAACGCAGCAATTATCAAAACCACTTGGTACTGGCTAAGAAACAGAGGGGTAGACAAATGGAATAGACTTGATACTCAAGACACAGTAAGCAAGGAATATAGCAACTTCCTGTTTGATAAACCCAAAGATCCCAGCTTCTGGGATAAGAACTCACTGTTTGACAAAAATTGCTGGGAAAAACTGGTTAATTGTGTGGCAGAAATTAGGCATAGACCCATGCCTGACACCATACACAAGAATAAAGTCCAAATGGGTACATGATTTATGTATAAAGATTGATACCATGAATAAACTGGAGAAGCAAGGAATAGTGTATTTATCAGATTTATGGAGAGGGGAAGAATTTTTTTCTAAAGAAACGATAGAAAGGCATTATGAAATGCAAGATGGATAATTTTGATTATTTCAAACTGAAAAGTTTTTGCACAACTAAACCCAATGCAACCAAAATTCGGAGGGGTGTAGTAAATTGGGAAAAAATTTTATGGCTAAGCTCGGGGATAAAGGCCTCATTTCTAGAATATATAGTGAACTGACTCAAATATATAACGATACAAGTCATTCCCCAATTGATAAATGGTCAAAGGATAGGAACAATTTTCATGGGAAGAAATCAAAGATATCTGTAATCATATGAAAAAGTGCTCTAAATCACTATTGATTAGAGAGATGCAAGTCAAAACAACTCTGAGGTACCACATCACACCTATAAGATTGGCAAACATGACAGAACAAGAAAATATTAAATGCTGGAGAGAATGTGGAAGAGTTGGAACACTAATTCATTGTTCGTGGAGCTGTGAGATCATCCAACCCTTCTGGAGAACGGTTTGGAACTATGCCCAAAGGGCTACAAAAATGTGCATACCCTTTGACTCAGCAATATCGCTACTAGGACTGTATCCCCAAGAGATTTATAAAAACGGGAAAGGGTCCCACATGTATGAAAATATTTATAGCAGCACTCTTTGTGGTAGCCAAAAACTGGAAGTCAAGGGGATACCCATCAATTGGGGAATGGCTGAATAAATTATGGTATATGAATGTAATGGAGTACTATTGTGCCATAAGAAATGATGAACAAAAAGACTTCAGGGAGGCCTGGAAGGACTTATATGACCTGATGCTGAGCGAAAGGAGCAGAACCAGGAGAACTTTGTGCACAGCAACAACCACAGTGTGTGAGAGTTTTTTTCTGGTAGACTTGGAACTTTGTAATAACACAAGAACTTACTGAGAAAAAAAAAAAATCTCAATGTCGGTCGTCTAAGGCAAAATGCCTTCCACACTCAGAGAAAGAAATATGGAAGTCATTCGCAGAATGTAGCCGTTCATGTTTGTGTGTGGGTGGGTTTCAGTGTATTATGTTTTGATTTGTTATATGATTTCTTTCATTTATTTTAGTTCGACTACATAGCATGACTATAGTGAAAATGTGCTCAATAGGAAAAGTATTTGTAGAACCTATACAGAATTGTATGCTGTCACGGGGAGGGAGGGGTGGGTAGTGAGGGAAGGGGGGGATAAAATCTTAACTTTAAGGAAATGATTGTAAAACATCAAAAAAATAAAACAAGAAAAAAGAAAAAAGAAGAAAGAAAAGAAAAAAAGAAAAAAGAAAAAGAAAGAAAAAAAATAAAGAATGTTCAGGTATCAGATCTGTTATCAAACCTTAGAAGGGGGTATCTAGTATCAAGCCCTGGAAGAAGGGGGCATCTCAGATCATGAGAAAGATCTGAGGTCCTCCTCATTAGAAGAGACCATTAACCCTTTAATAAAGTGTCATTGACTCAGAAAAAAAAAGAATGCTTATCTCCCTCCTTTCTTTCCCTCTACTATAATATAATTTTATACTTATTCCTGTGATGTAATTTATCATTTTCTGCTTTCTCCTTTTCTCATCTCCTGTTACAATCCCTTCACATGCTTAAATCATATTTTATCATCACATCATTTACTTTACATCCATTCCCTCTCTATATGTACATTTCTTTTATACGTCATAATGGATGTAAAATTCTCCAGATTAACAGGTATCATCTTCCCTTATAGGGAAGTAAACAGTTTGCCCAAATTGATGAAAAAGTTTTTCTTTTCCCCTGTTTACCTTTTTATGCCTCTATTGAGACCTGCTTTTGAAGATCAAATTTTCTATTGAATTCTGGTCTTTTTGTCAGGAAGGTCTGGAAATTCTTTATTTTGTTGAATATTCATCTCCTTACCTGAAATATTATCCTGAACTATCTTTGGTTATAGTCCCAGCTCCTTTGCCTTATGGAATATCATATTCCAATTCCTTCAATCTTTTAATGTAGAAGCTGCAAAGTCCTGTGTGATCTTAACTGTGGTTCCTCGACATTACAATGGTTTCTTTCTGGCTATCCATAGTATTTTCTCCTTCACTTGATAGTTCTGGAATTTGGCAACAATATTTCTTAGTGCTTTTAGTATGGGATCCCTTTTGGGAGGTGAATGATAGATTTTTGAGATGACTATTTTGCCCTCTGGATCTAGTACTTCTGGGCAGTTTTCCTTGGTGATTTCTTGGAAGATATTGTCCAGACTCTTTTTTTCATCATGGCTTTTAGGCAGGTCAACCATTCTTAAATTTTCTCTCCTCGATCTATTTTCCATGTCAGTTGGTTTTCCAATTAGTTATTTGACCTTTTCTTCTATGTTTTCGTTCTTTACAGTTTTTTTTTTGATTGATTCTTGCTGTCTCATAGAGTCATTAGTTTCACTTGCCCAATAATAATTTTTATCAGATTGTTTTCTTCAGTTAACTTTCAGTATCTCCTTTTCCATCTGTCCAATCATTCCTTTTAAGGAGTTATTTTCTCCAGTTAGTTTTTGTACTTCCTTTTCCATTTGTCCAATTTTCCCAATTAGGTTTTGTGCTTCCTTTTCCATTTATTTAATTTTCCTTTTAAAAGAGGTGTTCTCTTCATAGAATTCTTTTTTCATGCTTTTAAAATCAGTGGCCCATTGTTTTTTGTTTGTTTGTTTTGTTGTTGTTGTTTTAATTTCCTTCTTCAGTTGTTCCAAGAGAGCTGTTTGTGCATGCGAGCAGTTCAGAGTCCCTTCTGGAGTTTCAGATGGGAGTACAGTTTCACTAC